>VZTH01010743.1:0-186894 GCA_013397815.1 Aleadryas rufinucha
TCCCTTCCATCCCCTCCCTTCCTCTCCTCTCTTACAGTTCCTTAATAAAATATTTGATCAATTAAAACTGACAGTTTTTGTTGGAGACAAAAATTGAAATTAGTTTTGGGTTTTAAAAATTCTGGGTTACTCTGTCATCCAGAACATTCAGAATTTCCTACACAGTATACACTTACCCCTGTCCACACAGCAGCTCTTGCTTTCCTGACTGCCACAGGCACAATCACCTTATTACAGCTATCAGAAAGCCTTTTTTGTATAAAGAGAGTACACTGGTTAATTTTCTTTTAATGAACTTAGAGGACTTTTCCAGCCACCTAAAGATCTTCTCTGGAAAGAATACATTTCCTTGACAACCAGTTATTGCAGTTGTCCAGATCAAATTTGGATGAAACACTGCCTGAACTGAAAGTTCAAGTGTCTATACTCTCAGTTAACATATGAACATTTGTTCTCTCACCTGTGCCTCCTAACTAGTTTTATTTCCTGTTGCTGGGATTTTTTTTTCTCCATTTCTTTCTGACCAAAGTTGAACAAAATGCCAGAGGGAAGGCTGCATCATCAACTATAATAAGGCCTTGTGGGATTCCAAACTGTACATATTTATTTAACTCACCTACCATGTTTTCTTCAAATTTTATTTAGATAAATAACATCTGGTTCATGATACACTTGAAAATAATTTATTCCTCTTTCCTGTCAACTCAGTTAATGTATTTTTTTGTCACTTGATAAATTAAATAGGAGATTGATGCATGGAATATTTGAATATGTTATATGGCATTAGGGAATTTAAACCAGAAAAGATAGTGGGATTTTCCTTGTATTAGTCACACTGAATATGTTTGTTCCAGAAAAAACAGATGGAAAGCTTGTGGACGGTCTATTAATAGCTTGGGAAAATTTTTCAGTAACAAGTTCTTCTTTGGTAATGACTATCCCTATTGCATTGCCAGCACCAGCAATTTATTAATTTACCTGCCATGTAATGTCAGCTCTGGAAAATAGGAGGGTAATGCTACATTTTATGTCCTTGAATTGTTCTACATTTTTGTTCAGGGCATTCTCTTTTCTTTTAATTTTATGTAGTTTTCAGATTATGGTCTCAAGCTTTTCCTATATTGAATCTGAAAGTTTCCTTCTTGCAGTGTGCTGATTTCATTTAGTTGTCTTCGTGTAATTTTTTAAACAAAATAAATTTAATATGGCATAGCAATGAAAGTGCAAGAAAGGGAACCAGGAAAAATAGATTTTATTTCTCCTTTTCCTGCAGATGTATACTTGACCTTTAATTATACTAAATGTGTTTTCTGATTTGCCTTGTCTGGTATGTGTTTGTCGGTCCATGTAGATGTACACATAGCTGATTTAATAAAAAAAAAAGAAGAGAAGCTATTCTGTACATATACTATTTCTACTTTGTATTAGATAAAGTGAATGAGGGACATATGCCACTTCTGTAATCCAAGGACTGATGTGGGTTTCACTAGAAATTACCTAGTGAGGTGGTAGAGTGTAGGCTCTCAGTGTGTTACGTGATTTGAAACACAGGGCTACACTGAGGAAGCAATGTGAAAGGAGCCAGAAATCCCCCAATCACGTTTCTTGTCCCTTCCCACAATACCTCCCCAAACTTGTGCTCACTTTTCTCTATTGATTAATGTGCTAGCCAGGAGAAAAGAAGAGAAATCTGAGGAGAAGAAAATAGTAATTTCACAATGTTTTTTGGAAAAGGAAGATAGTCTTAAAGGAGTACAAAAACGATCACAAAGTGAAGAGAGCTGTATTTCAGAAGTGAGGAGGTCAATAGATAACATCAAATCTGGTTTCAAGCAGCTAAACTGAATTAAACTTTACAGTGAAATGAAAATTAGTAAAACCTTACTTTGCCATATAAATTAAAAGAGGAAAAGGGAAGAAGCAGGCCTGATGTGCAAGGGAATTAAGACAGCATTAATATAATCAAGATTAGGTTCCAAAACCAAATTATTATTTTCTTAGTCTTGTTGTATCAAAGCTGGTGCTTAAAACAGTCCATAAGCAAATGTTTAATGGGAATACAGAGTCTCTTAGGTTATGAGTGCAAGCAGTCCTCAGAAACTTCAAGCCAGCTGGAGAGGAATTGGTAATTCTATTCCAAAATTATGAAAGAAATGGCTTGGGGTATAGTAAACTTTTGTTTACCAAATAATGTATTATACTAGATTAACTGCATCATCTTTGATAAGAAGACTGATTTTCTATGTAAGTAAGAACAAGCATATCTACCCTTCAAAGTTCAGGAAAGTGTTGGAAATTATTCAATATATTAGTTAATTTAGAGAAATTAAAGTTTAATAGATTTTGCATGTGCAATTGACTGAGCAGGAAAAGTCTTACCCTGAGGAACATTGGCAACAAAAATAGTCAAGTTCTAGTCTTGTGGTTGATACAGTTTATTTGTATTCACAGGCCTGTGTCCATGGCCTAAAGAATAGGTTGCTATATTTATTGATGGAAAGTTTCAGTGACCAGTATTTTTTTATCATAAAGTGAAAAAGAAACCTGAATTAATCTGTGGTTAATTTGTATTAATCTTTGGTTAATGGTAAAGCACACATGAAATACCAGAAAACTGACAAAATGCTGAAAACCATGGCTACAGAGAATTACTTCTTGTTTTAGATATTCTGAATCTTTTCTTCTATTGCAGAAACAAAGACATCCTTCTAGTTTTAGCAAATAAAGCTTAATATATTTTTGCAAAGCTGAGTTATAATCTGTGTAAAAAATTGTATCTCTTTTTGATTACATGTAACTTTTAAAGAAGTCTCAGATAATGTCATGGGAGTGAACTGTTCCTAACATTTAGTACTAAATGGAAGGTGATTGTTTTTATTTATATGAAAGCGAAGATTAAATAACAACATTAACAGTGAATTTTGAAAATATTATCAGTTGAAATAACTGATAACATTTATTCTCTGACAAGTTAGATTTCCAGGCCTTATTTAATTGTTTGACTTTCTGTATCATGCTTTTATTTTACGCTGTGTCTTAAGCACACTCTTATAGCAGATTGTATTTCACAGTATTTATGCAAGTCCAAGTGAAACAGTAATAGTATATTGTTTTTATTGATACATGCAGTTCTAGAGTAAAAGTGAAGTGAGATGAAGTGGTGAAAAAGACAAATGTTAACACCAGATGTGGAAAATAGGATTAATGGGAATTCCTTCCTGGAAAGTATGATTTCAAAGAAAGATTTCTTTTCTAATGTATACTTGAGACTAGCTTTAAAGGGAAATTAAGGAAGTCACCCTTTGATGATTTAATACTCTTTAGCTCTTACTTTATATAGGGAACATATAGCTAAACATGCCTTTATGAGCATGATTCCATTCAAGGAGTCCAAGGGATTGTTTTGGCTTTGTACGTGTGCTGAAGTGTCATGATCTGAAATGGCAGAAGCTATTGGGTTCTAGAATGAATAGTATAACTTTGAAGATTTTACAGAAGAAGGTGCAAAGGTGTGGCCCCCAAAGTTAACTGCTCCTGATAAATCTCCACAAAATTTGCATAAGGAGTCAAGTCATGGCAACCTTTGAGGGACACACAGTCAGAAAGGAGAAAGAGAATTATGAAATGCCACAAATGCTTTTGCTGGTTTTGGAAACCCTAAACGAAACCCAAGAAACTTTTGTGTCACTTTCAGTTATAACTAAGGATGCATTACAGACCAAGTCTTGAGTTGCAGAATTTTTTCTCTCAGGAGTATTCCATGACACCACTCTTCTTTGCTCCTGTGTGTTTATTTTTCCATTACACAGTAGCCCTTCATTAGACCATAGAAGATCTAAATAATCCACTGTACTGTATTAAAACTATAGCCTGTATAATAATAAGATGAAAGACGTATTTTCTGTTTATTTCACTAAAGAAATAGAATAATAATGCTACTAATACTATACTGAGGTCATTATTCCTCTGTTTTAGTACAGAAATGTCTCTGTCTTTTTCATTAATAAATAGGGTTTGATGGGACCAGAAGGCTCACTTGGTCTACCTGGAGCTCCTGGGCCCAAGGTAAGTGTTTTGAGTCAATTTGCTTGTGACTTTGATAAATGACTGCTTTGTATGCAGATTTGATCTGGACAATGCCCGGATTTTGCAGCTCATTTTTTGGTGTATTGAATATTGGTGAGCAGCTGTATGATTTTCCCTGTGTTACCTTCTACTATAATTCAGTTTTATGAGAGGTTAATATAACTCAGTAAATGGCGCCTGTCATCCTGTGAGTTTTTTAACAATTGCAGAAGTGATCAGGAGACTTTGTTTCAGCTTTACAGTCCTGGAAAATGTTCTGCAATTCTGGAAACCAGATAATTCTCAGTATACATCTGAACTTCTTTCCCACGTTACATTTATTTATATTTTAATTGTGTTCAATAATGTTATGTGCTGTTTCTTCCACCCAAAGAGCCAAACTTATTTCAGATGTAACTTTATTGATTGCACTGCAGCTACAGCAAGAACTAATTTCACCAATGTTCTCAAAAGCTAAAATAAATGCTATAAATTCAGATTGGTTAGTGTAACCTTTTAATTTAATCCAGAATGAGTTTTGGATTAAATTGTAAGTAAGCATTGAATTCTATGTCCTAGAGAACATTTAGGAATATAGAATCCATTTGATGCCTTTCCCTGGTCTTAANTCCCAAACTTTGTATTTACATTTAGATCCATTTCCCCCCCTACATTATTTTACATTCAGAAGTGCATATGCATTTATTTAAAATTGTATACTGACAGTAGCATTTTTTTAAGTGTCAGTATTTTCTGTAGTCAAGAAGATTGAATACCTATGATATGACTAAAAATTAATTAGCTTTATTTTTGTCTGTGAAAAATGCTTTTGTTTTGTATATTTATCTCACTTCTAAGCTGATTCTTAAAAGAATCATTCTTAATAAGCTCATTCTTACAGAAGTCCATCATGAAGCAGTCAATAATTCTCAGATTTAATGAAAATCCTCTTACTGAATATATGTGTAATTCCATAGGCTGCAATAAAAGCCAAAACATAAATAAATATTTTGACTTGGACAGATCCTAGGATTCTCAGAGTTTTATTAAATAAGATGATGGAAATGTGAAGTCAGTACACACAAACTTGGTGTGACTGTGTGAGGCAAATGAGGCAGGTGGAGATGGGACAGGTGAGCAGAAGCTGGCAGATCATGTTTTGCCATCAGTATCTCATCTTTCCTTAGAGAAAATTAAACCTTCAGGCTACCTGTAATGGAGAAGAACTTTAGCCTTTCAGTCACTACCTGTGCCTGTTTTTAAGAGTCTGTTTCTCAACAGTGTCTGTTTATGTTTGCTAGTCACATGCGACAAAACATAATGATGTATCAGCCACACTCTTCCATTGTTATATAGGGTGATAAAGGCGAACCAGGAATACAGGGGAAACCAGGATCATCAGGAGCCAAGGTAAATATGATTCTGGAACTATTTTAGTTAAAGAAGGGATTTATTTACTTTTCCATATTTTACTGATTTTCCATTATTTCCCCTGGTTTGTTATAAGGCAGTTTGTTTCACAGTGAAACAGTAGTTAACATCACATTGCATCAGAATCCATTTGATGACTTATTCTTACTAATTTTATACTAGATTTTAGGCAACGTAAGTCAGATGTTCATTAAGTTCAAACCTGCAAACATTGCCATTACTTGAGATACTATTTTTTGTGTAATTTTGAAACATCAACTGTATTAAAAGACAATAAAAATAGATACTGGAAAACTGAGGTTAAGAATAAAACCCCTTTTGTGTCTTCTGTATGTTCATCATCCCTTCAAAAATCCTCCAGACATTTCAATCATCTTCCGTTATAAAATTTCAAAATATCATAGCCAAAGTGCATCATGTTGCCTTGAGAAACATGCAATATGTGTTTTTACATGCAGCACATCATTGACTCAGAGCTATTGTATTACTCAGGGAGAGCTAGGAGTACCAGGGGCTCCAGGTGAACCAGGCTACCCAGGCATTCCTGGTACACAGGGATTAAAGGTAAGTATTTTTTCCAGTTTTACATTAATTGCATCTTTTTTTGGAAGTGCTTTTCTTATAAGTGATCATTATTAAACAAAATCCTTTCTCTAAATACATCATTATTATTAGATAACAGTTGGACACATTTAGAGCAATAATATGTCCATCCTGAAAATTTTCTTCTGAAGGATAAAGCCCTTGATGTGAAGGCATTTGTGGTGAGTTGAACTTGAATGAATGCCCGTGCCCACCAAGCTGCTCTATCACTCCCCTCTTCAGCAGGACAGGGAAAAACTGAGAAAATGAGGTGGGAAAAAGCTCATGGGTCAAGTTAAAGGCAGTTTAATAAAGCAAAAGGAAAGGCCATGTGTGGAAGCAAAGTAAAACAAAATATTTATTCTCTACTTCCTGTCAGTATGTGTTGTCTAGCCAATTCCCAGGAAGCAGGGCTTCAGTACGCATACAGGTTTGGAAGGCAAATGTCACAATAATGAAACTTCCTCCCCCTCCCCTTTCCTTTATCTTTTATTGCTGAGCAGACATCTTATGGTATGGAATATCCCTTTTAGTTTAGGTCATCTGTCCTGGCTATGTCATAGAACCATAGAATGGTTGTGTGGAAAGGGACATTAAAGATCATCTAGTTCCAACCCCCATGTTATGGGCAGGGACACCTCCTTCCACTAGACGAGGTGGCTCAAAGCCCCATCCAACCTGGCCTTGAGCACTTACAGGGAGGAGGTATCCACAACTTCTCTGAGCAACCTGTGTCGGTGCCTCACCACCCTCAAAATAAGGAATTCCGTCCTAATAACTAATCTAAACCTAGTTTCAGTTTGAAGCCATTCCCGCTTGTCCTGTCATTACAGACCCTTGTGCAAAGTACCTCTCCAGCTTTCTTCTAAGCCCCCTTTAGATACTGGAATGCTGCTCTAAGGTCTCCCCAGAGCCTTCTCTTCTCTGGGCTGAAAAACCCCAGCTCTCTCAGTCTCTCTTCATGAGAGATGCTCCAGCTGTCTAATCATCTTCATGGCCCTCTGCTGGGCTTGATCCAGCAGATCCATGTCCTTCTTATGTTTGGGGCCCTGGAGCTGGACACAGGTGGAGTCTTATGAGAGTGGAGTGGAGGGGGAGAATCACATCCCTTGCCCTGCTGACCACACTGCTTTTGATGCAGCCCAGGATGCAGTTGGCTTTCTGGGCTGGAAGTGCACATTGCCAGGTCATGTTAAGTTTCTCATCCATCAACACCCACAAGTCTCTCTCTGCAGGGCTGCTCTCAATCCCTTCTCCACCTAGCCTGCATTTGTGTCTCCATGCAAGATCTTGCCTGGCCCTAGCTTACCGGTGAAGGGAGGGATTTGGAGAGACAGCCCTGATGTTGCAGGGAGCTCTGCTCAGCAGTACCCAAAACACTGGTGTGTTATCAACACCTTTCTAGCCACCACTGCAAAGCACAGCACTGTGAGGGCTGCTATGGAGAAAATGAACTCTTTCTCAGCCAGACNTTTGTGTAATTTTGAAACATCAACTGTATTAAAAGACAATAAAAATAGATACTGGAAAACTGAGGTTAAGAATAAAACCCCTTTTGTGTCTTCTGTATGTTCATCATCCCTTCAAAAATCCTCCAGACATTTCAATCATCTTCCGTTATAAAATTTCAAAATATCATAGCCAAAGTGCATCATGTTGCCTTGAGAAACATGCAATATGTGTTTTTACATGCAGCACATCATTGACTCAGAGCTATTGTATTACTCAGGGAGAGCTAGGAGTACCAGGGGCTCCAGGTGAACCAGGCTACCCAGGCATTCCTGGTACACAGGGATTAAAGGTAAGTATTTTTTCCAGTTTTACATTAATTGCATCTTTTTTTGGAAGTGCTTTTCTTATAAGTGATCATTATTAAACAAAATCCTTTCTCTAAATACATCATTATTATTAGATAACAGTTGGACACATTTAGAGCAATAATATGTCCATCCTGAAAATTTTCTTCTGAAGGATAAAGCCCTTGATGTGAAGGCATTTGTGGTGAGTTGAACTTGAATGAATGCCCGTGCCCACCAAGCTGCTCTATCACTCCCCTCTTCAGCAGGACAGGGAAAAACTGAGAAAATGAGGTGGGAAAAAGCTCATGGGTCAAGTTAAAGGCAGTTTAATAAAGCAAAAGGAAAGGCCATGTGTGGAAGCAAAGTAAAACAAAATATTTATTCTCTACTTCCTGTCAGTATGTGTTGTCTAGCCAATTCCCAGGAAGCAGGGCTTCAGTACGCATACAGGTTTGGAAGGCAAATGTCACAATAATGAAACTTCCTCCCCCTCCCCTTTCCTTTATCTTTTATTGCTGAGCAGACATCTTATGGTATGGAATATCCCTTTTAGTTTAGGTCATCTGTCCTGGCTATGTCATAGAACCATAGAATGGTTGTGTGGAAAGGGACATTAAAGATCATCTAGTTCCAACCCCCATGTTATGGGCAGGGACACCTCCTTCCACTAGACGAGGTGGCTCAAAGCCCCATCCAACCTGGCCTTGAGCACTTACAGGGAGGAGGTATCCACAACTTCTCTGAGCAACCTGTGTCGGTGCCTCACCACCCTCAAAATAAGGAATTCCGTCCTAATAACTAATCTAAACCTAGTTTCAGTTTGAAGCCATTCCCGCTTGTCCTGTCATTACAGACCCTTGTGCAAAGTACCTCTCCAGCTTTCTTCTAAGCCCCCTTTAGATACTGGAATGCTGCTCTAAGGTCTCCCCAGAGCCTTCTCTTCTCTGGGCTGAAAAACCCCAGCTCTCTCAGTCTCTCTTCATGAGAGATGCTCCAGCTGTCTAATCATCTTCATGGCCCTCTGCTGGGCTTGATCCAGCAGATCCATGTCCTTCTTATGTTTGGGGCCCTGGAGCTGGACACAGGTGGAGTCTTATGAGAGTGGAGTGGAGGGGGAGAATCACATCCCTTGCCCTGCTGACCACACTGCTTTTGATGCAGCCCAGGATGCAGTTGGCTTTCTGGGCTGGAAGTGCACATTGCCAGGTCATGTTAAGTTTCTCATCCATCAACACCCACAAGTCTCTCTCTGCAGGGCTGCTCTCAATCCCTTCTCCACCTAGCCTGCATTTGTGTCTCCATGCAAGATCTTGCCTGGCCCTAGCTTACCGGTGAAGGGAGGGATTTGGAGAGACAGCCCTGATGTTGCAGGGAGCTCTGCTCAGCAGTACCCAAAACACTGGTGTGTTATCAACACCTTTCTAGCCACCACTGCAAAGCACAGCACTGTGAGGGCTGCTATGGAGAAAATGAACTCTTTCTCAGCCAGACTCAATACGGCATTACAGAAATAAAGTTAAATCAGGCATTTCACTTTCATAAGAAGAGAAAGGTTGAAGGGTAAAGAGACAGTAAGATAGAAGGGTGGTGTTATAATTAAAGTTTTATGAAAATCCCATGCAGAAGTATCCTAATAAAGTTCACCTTCTGCTCCAAAAGGCACAGGTTTCCTGTATGTCCAGTGTCATATATGCCAGCCTCATATGGATATCTTACATATACTAGAGTACTTCACGTGTCAATAGACACATATATGGACATGCTTTACATTGACTAGAGCATGGAGTCAGTGTCATAATAACTGTTTAATTAGTTTCATTATCACTATATATTCCATTCAATATTTAGGGGTTATGTAAGGCACATATACCAAGACAACAATATTTTATGAAAGATGATTTTGTTAAATGTATGAAACTTCTCTAAATTTTAAACTGAAGAAGCCTTTGAAAAGGTCATTCATTTTATATGACGATGCAAGTTAGCTGGAGTTACAAGTCATAAGTATGACAAACTTGAATTATTCAGGAAGAAAAGTGCAGTTTGGGCATCTGACAGTAAAAGTGAAGCCTTTCAGCTATAGATGATTTTAAAACTTGAAATCAACCAAATATTTTACATTCAAGTACAATACAACTAAATACAGCTGGCATAAATATCTTCTTACATTCTGGGATTTTCAATCAGGGAAATATTTGCCATGTCAAAAATCTCCTCTTCGCTACTGTTTAGCATTTAACTAAACATTCATTTATTTTTTCCTTCCCAAAAACCCCAACCAAACACACAAAGGTTTGGCTCTTAGAAGAAAGCTGACAAAGACGCAAAAATCTCCATTCTAATTATTTTCTTTATTAAATGCAGTTTTGCACATCCTCTAGAGATATGTCTTTTGCATCATCAACTGCTGTATTCATGGCCCAGCATTTTGATTTATGTGTATTTAAATGTAAGATGTCAGAGTTGGAGTAAGAGCCATCTGCCATAACTTTAATTCTCATTTTCAATTAATGAAGAGAGATAGGCACTTATTGGAGTACATATTTTATACCTTTGTTGTTAAGTGGAATGAATAGTTTTCATGCACTGCCTATTTCTCTCCAATGTCAATGGAGAGATGGTGTTCAGACAAGTTAATAAATCTACATACCTGACTTTTAAGCACTCTTTACACCATCTGATTGCCAATCCCCCCACTATTATTTGCTTGAAACATTTCGAGTTGAAACAAAAGGGTGGTAATGAAGCTTACTCCTTAAATATTTTGATTTAATTTAAATATAGAGGGATTTGTGATGAAAAAAAATGCTTTTGCTTTGGTTTGTTTTGTATAACTTCTGCATGCAGAGGTGCATTCAGCTGAAATTTAACCCATGAGAAACACTGTCTCCCTTCCTGCCTACATCCTCTCCGCTCCCATGCACTGAGTAGATAACATTCTGCTGGATTTGCCACGTCATTATGTTGAGTTTTTAAATTTTATACTTGGTATATGAGTATCGACTTTCTTGTTTGATAGTTCTTTTGATGACAATTTTCTTTCTTAGTATAGCTTTCTGGACTTTTTCAGTGTTTGTGTACATGGGGATGGAGTGGTTTCTTTTCTTTCAGTATAAGGAAAAGCTAGATATTTCTCTTGTAATTACTGTGTTAAAGCACAGACTACATGTCTTGAAGGTGACTCATTAAAATGGAGACCTTTCTTCTAATATTTTACAGGGGGACAAAGGAAACCAAGGTGACACTGGTATCCAGGTATATGAACTTTGTTTCTAATGGAATCATCTGGCATTGCTGTTTATACAAGTCTTAGGTATTCAGACAGGTTTTTTTAAGATTAAGCTCCACAGACGGTTAACGTGAATAGCAGCAGTAACTCTCCTTCAAGGAAATCTGCCCAGTATGGCCAGCATGAGTTTTCAGCTGCATTTCTGGGGGTCTGAGCAGGGTATTGGCATTTGGTGCAGAGCTGTGTGGTCCTAGCAATGGTGCAGGTGCAGGGCTGCAGGTTGTGCTGCTGCCTCAGAGGCCTGGGACATCACCCAGGACTGTCCTAGAGTGCGCTCTGTCCCTGCCTGCAGGGCACTGCAGGATCACAGAAATGTAGTCAAAGTAACTCCACCTGGCCTCTGCCTACCTACTTTACTATTAACATGTGGGATTTTCCTCCTTTTTATCTAAAATCATGGAAATACCTACAAGAAAAAGAAGAATATCCTGTCACTACTCAGATCCTGACTAGGTTCCTCTGTGTTCAGGGTAGAAATTTTACTCTTCTGCATAGTTTCTGCTCTGATCTCTTTGAAGAGTAAGTTTTCAGATTGATTTGTCCTGGTTTAGAATGCGGCTTTGGTATTTAGCTCCTTGTGTTATTTTTTTGATAGTTTAATTATATGTACCAGATAAATGTATATTTTATAAAATGTGCTTCTTTTCTGAAGGGACTGAAAGGAGAAAAAGGAAGACAAGGAAATCCAGGCTTACAGGTACTGTTAAAATAGTGATCCTACTTCCAGAGAGCCATAGTGATCCTAGTTTGAGGCCATGATTCATATTTGTTTCTTAACACTTCTTCCGTCAACATGTATAGGTCTTTGCATCAGGTGAAATATATTTATGTACAACATGGTAACATATATAAATTACCTCTGGAACACTCAGTATTTTTAAAATAACAAATGTAACACATACAGAGAAGATAGAGCAACACTTCTCTCAGCTGTGCACACTTGAAGGATGAGAAGAAATGCACGAGTTGGAACATAGGAACTTGATATACAGGAAAAACATGTTGCTTTGTGGGGGGTCAAACACTGGAGCAGGCTGCTCATAGATATTGTGGCAAAACCTGTCTGGGCACCATGTTGAGTTGATCAAGCTGCATCTGTTCTGCAAAGGAAGTTGAATCCAAGGAGGTCACTTCCAACTTACGTGTTTTTGTGTTCTGGGATATAATGTCTTGAGAAAGAGACCATAAGTGCATTTCTTTTATTATTGTAGTAAATCCTTAAATATAGAATATTTTTATAAAACAGTTATAAGTAATACAAAATGCAGATAGCAGCACAAAGTGGCTTTCGTGTAAAGGTTGTAAGAGTGATACTTGAGATGTTAAGATTTTGCATTTACCATGCTGCACAGTTCATTACCTCCTGGACTATGCTGGGAGTCATTATTTACATCTTCTGTGCTCATAAATTACAGATGTTTCCTGTTCCAGCTGTAAATCAGTGAGATACAATTGTTTCTCTTTAACTCTAGGCCAGTGTATTCTGATTGTGTCATAGTTGGCTACCTTGTTATTCCGCAGAAAATAGCTGTTAGTATTTATAAATACTTGTTAACTGCATAATCTATGTCGTGTCTAAACAGAGAACTATTTTTTAGAGGTACACATCTAAAACTAGACTTGGAATGAAGCCACAGTTGCTTTTTTCAGAATTACGACATTGTTACAGCTGCCTGTCTAGCCAGAAGGACCTGATTCCCGGGGATTCTGGGCAGAAGATCTAGACTGTATGTTAGTTAACACTCTCAGAGATATGTAGGTTGAAAATAGTTCATTGTTAAACCTGAGCAGATTTTTTTAAAAAGAAATAGTTTAAACTAGAAGATGGGTCATTGACTTAAACAAATATAATGTTCTAGACTAACATTTTACAATTTAGACTTCCTGGTTTTTCTTTTTGCAAATAATGGACAACTTTTTCATATCTTTATTATTTTAATCATAAGGGAAAACAAAGATAGTGAAAGAAAACGTTTTTTTTTTTTTTTCAGACAGAATGATGCAACTGAATTGCTGTTGCTTGCTTTCTTTTTTTGGAGGAAGCTGAAAAAATAATACAGTCTAAAGTAGTTTCCCATGCTTATCTGGTTTGGTCAGCAACCAAAAAAATCAGTCATTTAGTAGACAACACAAGGTCTTTCCAAGGTTTTCAAGACTCCAAGACACAATACAGGTTTCCTTGTCCATAAGAGTGAATCAGGAAAGTGAACTGCCATCTTGCCATGAGATGTAATAGTCAGTAACACCATTGAACCACTGAGCAGAAATGACACTGAAATCATTTGCCAGCATGCAAAATCTGCCTTACTACTGAGTCTGTATTTCAAAGGCTCTGAAACTAATTTCTGCCTAGTAAGACAGTATTAAACACTTTGAATCAGGAGTTTACTTCTGCTAGGACACAACATGTTATTTCTTTGTAAAGTGAATAAGGTTTTGTCTCTTAAATCTATATTATGTTTACATGTTTATACTATGTATGAAATATTCTCAGCTTATCCTCTTGGTACATGATATTAAAGGTAATACTGAAGTGTTCATTCACCTTGATATAAATTTTTCGTCATTATGTGCAGTTTTACTTTTTGTGCAATAGCAATCAGAAAATCTTTAAAAATAAACATTTGCGATTGATTACTGAAAACAAAGGACAAAAATATTAATTTTTGATTCCAAGTAATT
This sequence comes from Aleadryas rufinucha, assembly GCA_013397815.1. Lineage (NCBI taxonomy): Eukaryota > Metazoa > Chordata > Aves > Passeriformes > Aleadryas > Aleadryas rufinucha. Next base: position 13,849 of record VZTH01010743.1, read on the forward strand.
TGGCTCAGCCTGCTTTTTAAATTTCTTTTTCATATTATTTTTTAAAGGGAGTAGAAGGATTGAGTGGAGAACGAGGAGAGGTAAGTATTTTTGCGATGATAAATATAGTATTACAAAATTATTCCATTTGTTTCTGCAAATTATGTGATCTGTAAAATGTGTGTTTAGTCTTACTTCTGTGCTCACATGTCTGTAAGCAACAGAAGAGAAATTGAAAAATATCAGAGAGGAGAAAGACGTATTAGTTAAAAAGAGAGAGAATTAAATATACATTTCATTAAAAATTGTTAAAGCCAAGCATATACTTTAAGAGAATTAAAAAGCCAAGAAACCAGCCAACAAAAAAGAGAGAAAAGACTGGTTGAACAGAGAAAATAACTAAAGAAAAAAGAATCTTTGTGTTGCATGTTGTTGAAAAATTGGTATTTAAAATATTAATTTTGTTGGTTATTTATTTATTTCAATATTTTGTAAAATCAGAGTGTACACTGTCCCATTAATCTAATTCTCCTTCAAATTTATTTAGATATGTTTGTTCAATCTTTTTCATTAAAGCGTTTTTGCATATCAATAGCTGGATACATTAATTGGAAGCTCCATTCTGATAATTAAATTATTTTATGCATTTTAATATGTAAATTGTTTCATATGCTTCTGTGATTCTATGAAATAATTCAGTTGCAGTTTGGCTTACAGGTGTTTTGCTAAATTATTGCCGAAACTGATAAAAGATTCCTGTTGAATTAGTCTCCTTAAGTATTGTAAATCATGGAAATAATGTCTTTCTACTGGAAATTCATTTAAATAATTTCTCACTATGTATTAAACTATAATGATGTCATTGTGTTTACTTATCAAACCTATAAAATTAGTTTATTATCTATTTCTATAAAATATGTTTTTTGTTAGACTCTGACTTCTCAATAAAAAGTTTCTTCAGCCTGTAAGTCTTAGCACTTAGTGAGCTCTTTTCCTTTCTTTACTTTTCTTTGCCAATAGCAAGGGTCAGCAAACAAGGCCACACATGGGATATGGTTAATTATTAAAAGACCAAGATATACTGCAGAAAATTTTCTCCCTGAAGTTCCATTTGCTTCTTGGCAGGTTCTTCAGGCTGTTCTGCTGATGATTCCAACATTTTCTCCTGGTGTTTTTATACTGGCTTCTTGCCTCTAATGTTCTTCTACAGTAGATGCAATTTCCCCAGTATTCTCTGGTTCTTAGTGCTTTCTAGCCCCTTTAACATTTAGTTCAGATAACTCAACTTGCAAGTCTTTTGTGTAAATATAGCCCATAGCAGTAAAAGGAATTAAAATTAAAACAAATCAGAACAAAACACCTCCCAGCTATAAAACCAGCATGATTTCAGATCTCAGCACATATAGTTTCTAGTATAGCCACCGGTAGCTACATAAGCACCGTGTGTTTATCTCTGAGCCTTGCTGACTGTTTAAATGAAAAAAACACCTTTGCAATTAAGTAATAGAAATCAGCAAGTACATATCTACATGAGGTAACTAAGAGGTTCACTTCTCTGTGACTACAACATTCAAGATGACAATATCAAGAAAATAAATTACAACTACAGCTTTGGAAGAAGTTGTATCTGAATTAATGTATGATTTCTGAAGTTATGGTCTGCTTTTCAGATCATGCACCTGAACTGGCCATCTTTCCAGCAGAACTCTCGGGCACTTGACTGACACCTGTCACATTATGTCTCATTTCTCTGTTTCTTTAAGAGCATGAACTACCTGTCTGATTTTACAGGCTAGCTCATAAAACTGATTAATCTGACACTGACTTTGAAGCTTGCTACCCTGTAGTAATTCATGTAGAGAACTCTGGGCATTGTTACTAATGTAGACCAAGCCAGGAAGCTTTGAATTTTTCTAATGTCAAGAATTGTGATAAGCAATATAGGAAATGTTACAAAGTAATATAAATACCATAATTTAAAATTCAGTGTAAGTCTTTGGAGACCGTATGCATGAGTAGTTCTTAAACTTCTACTATTTGCTTCAATAAGATTGTCATATAAAATAGTCCTGTTCTGTTTTCACAATTCCATCTAAAGCAGTTGGAAATGGAGAGAGAAGTTTTTGCAGCAACTGATAGCATTATGCAGAAGCTGTGAACAAATGGGAGGAAAAAACTCATAAGGGAACAAATGTGACTTTAATCTTGGGTACATACTGATATTTTGTTGGCTCTGGAGCAGGGAAAGAGTTCCACATGAACTATTGCAGTAGGTAATTCCATACATAGAACCATTGCTTTGGTGAAGATATATCAAAATATTTTCCAACATTTTTTTTACCTTTTCCAGTGAAGCAAATAGACTACAGTTATTATCAATCAGATGGGAAAAAAACCAAAAAAATCCCTAACTGAAATAATTTTTTTTTTTTTCTCTTATACCCTGCAGATATAATGTTAAAGGCTTGATTATTATAGTAAGTTTTCAGGAACTTCAGTGGTGCCAAAATTGGCTGTGTGATTTTTCCGGCCTTCTAAGGATTTTAACATACTATAAAAATTTTTCTAATTCTCAGAAAAAAAGTGCATAAAACCCTTCCTTCCATGTGTTAATAATGAATACTATTTTTTTAATATTAATTTGTAAGTAAAATGGGTCTTTCAAGTTAAGAAAACATAGTTTATTTCTAGTTCTCTTTGGTAATTTTGTCTGAAACAGCTTACTAAGGAATCTGAAAACTTCAATACATTTTAGCAAAATAGATCTCATCAATATCAAGTTAATTTTCACTGACATCACATTAATTTTATGAAGATCTTCAATAAAGATTTCTCGGAATATGTTTATCTGGTGCTACCTACCTTCCAAATGATCTGTGAATAATATAATTGGCTTTTCATTGATTTTTCATTCCAGAAAGGTGAGAAAGGAGATCCAGGCATTCAAGGCATCAGTGGACAAAAAGGAGAATCTGGTGTCCAGGGTGTGATTGGACCTCCTGGTCTCAGAGGTCAGCCAGGAGATAGAGGACCCCCGGGACCACCTGGATCGGATGGAAAACCTGTATGTATAGGACTTCAAACTTTCCATTTTGGGTATCTCCAAAACCGCAAAGAAATGCATGCTCTTATTTCAACTGTTCTCTGTTCCATTTAGGCACGAGAATTTTCAGAAGAATTTATTCGACAGGTGTGTTCAGATGTACTGAGAAGTAAGTTTGAAAACTTCTTTACTGTTGTTTCCTTGTTTGAAGTGCTAAGGAAGTTTCCTGATAATTATAGAATTTCTTGAAAGCAAGTTCCATATTGCTGATTTATCCCTTGTTTTCCTACACATGTGGAACTGTATTTCCACATCACAGGTTCCATACTTTACCATCTTGTTTCCTAAAGGTATTATATTCTTTTGAGAGAGGGAACTGATTTTGTATTAGTGGCTGGAGGCAATACTTCTATTGTTACAACACTTTAAAGCAATTTTTTCTTTGAATTCTCCCAGCCCAGTTGCCCACCATTCTCCAGAGTGGAAGACTACAAAACTGTAACCATTGTCAGTCCCAAAGTGCTCCCCCAGGACTTCCAGGACCACCAGGTCCAAGAGGCCCTGAAGGCCCAAGAGGGTTTCCTGGTTTACCAGGGAATGATGGCATTCCGGGGCTGATGGGCATCCCAGGTCGCCCTGGGGCTCGTGGGACAAGAGGTACAGTGTGCATGTGTCACGGTGCTAAAGGCCTTTATGCCTTGGTTTTCTGCTTCTAGTTTGGAATGGGATTAGTGCAGGGGGGCGTAACAGAATAGCTGGGCTTGTATGGCTGAGTGGAATTGTGAACACGGAGCAGTGTGGATATTTCACTGCTTTCGGGGAACGCGTGAGAGAAGAGAGAACACAAGAACGCAGCCAGATAGTTATTGTTCAGTTCTACAGTCAAACTCTGTTTTGTTCTTTTTAGAGAGTTCTTGGTCTCAGGTAAATATTTCTACCTGCATTTAGGTTATTTTTTTAGATCAAATATGCCTAGACATAGATTTCAAAGTATTTCCATGTTTTCTGGTTTCTTTTCTTCCAAACTTGTTTGTTTCTGCTATTTTAGGGAACAGTATTTATTCACTGGCTACTTACAAGCTGTGTTGATTTTTGACATCCAACAACTTTTATACTCCTTTTGATTTCCCAACTTTTTTGTCCTTTTGTTCTTTTCATCTCAAAAGGATTTTTACTCCTTTCTTTATGATTTTCTTAAACATTCTGGATTCTTTTTAGGCAGGCTAAGGTTTATGCTGTCAGGTAACTCAGCTGTCCAAGCATTCCGACTGGTTTTTGTGATGTGTTTGCATACTTTATGTGAAGTATACATACATAGTCTGGAACTAGAGCAAGCAACTGGGTGGAGTCCATAATTTGTTAACTGGTAGCATCAAAATAATCAGGAAAGCTGTAGGAAATACAGCTAGCTAGTAATGGGCCAATGGTAAGCAGACAAATGATTGGTAGTTATTTACTTCCTTTGTGATTTATTAACTGTGACCTAGCACACCAAATTCATTTTGGATGTAATGATTTGCCTGTACTGCTTTTATAATTTAATCTCCAGTAGGAGATGATGCCATTTTCCTCTGGAGCTGACACCAGCAATTCTGGCTATTCCATAAGAGTTGGAAAAATAGATATATGTTTCTATGAAGAAACTGAATTTACTGGGTTGTATTAGTGTAAGAGAGCTCCTACTTTGACCCTCACAGTATTTCTTCAGTGGAGATTTAATTCTGCTGTGTGTGTTGTGGAACATTTTCTATATACTCTGTATTCCACAGGGATTATGATAAAAAACTTACACCTCCTTCATACAATATATTAAAAACTTTGCTGATAGGAAGGCAATGACAGCAGATTTCTTAATTACCTACATCTATTCCCTCAGCTGATAGTGGCTGTCTGCTTAACTGTTGCTACAACAGCTCTAAATTCAGTAGAAATTAGGATAATTTAGAACCCTGTCACACTGTGCAGGTTACAAGAAAAGGCTTGTTTTAAATGCCATTATTTGCTTTTGAAATATTACCTATTTAATTCAGTAAATATTATCAAATGCTGATCTTTGACTTCATTGGATGAAAATGATGTGCAAAGATATGCATGTGTTTGCTAATTCACAGGACTGCCAGGGAAGAATGGTGCAAAAGGCAATCAAGGAGTTGGCGTTCCTGGGATCCAAGGGCCCCCAGGACCTCCAGGTGAGGGATGGTTCAGGTGTGCAGATTCAGTGCATGCTAATAATTTTTTTTAATTGTGGTTTAGAAAAAATGTTGATGTTATTTGGGAAAACTTACGTAGTTTGTACACCTCTTAATTACCATATATGTTTTAGAGTAATGTCTGTCTCTTGCATGCCTTATAAATTGTGATGTAAGACATTGTTTAATATAAGACAGGTCCCGTAGAGATTGGTATCTGAGACTACTTTTTCTTGATAGATGGACCCTGAAGTCAACCATTATCTGAAAATTGAGCCCTGATATGATTGTGTGACTTGTAAGCATTGCTTAATGAGGGAAAATATTCTTCCTAACATTAGTGTACGCATACAAAATGTAAAAATGAGTGTTTGGAAGATGTATTAGGGCCCGATCCAAAGCCAGAGAAACAAAAAGAAATAGGGGGACTGATTCTTGCCATGGTGGTTCCAGATTATATGATAAAGTAGAATAAAGCAAATTTTCATATTTTCCTTTAAAAGCTATTTTTATTTAAAGTGTTTTCCACATGCTTTAAAAAAAAAAAATCTTTATAAGATATAATATTTTTATAAATATATAAGCAGCTTGTGACAAGAAGTGTCTTTTGCAGGAAATGAAGTTTTCTTTATCTTCATAGTTCACCAAAGAGCAGGAACATTGTGGGTCCAGACTTGCTCATTTTCATGTTAATAGTAATGTTTTTATTTATTTGTTGCATGTGTGTTATTAAGGTCCTGAAGGTCCACCAGGGATGAGTAAGGAAGGACGTCCTGGAGAGCGTGGGCAGCCTGGTAAAGATGGAGATCGTGGCACTCCAGGAATGCCAGGACCTGTTGGACCCCCTGGAATTTGTGACCCATCACTATGTTTTAGTGTAATTGTGGGGAGAGATCCATTTAGAAAAGGACCAAATTATTAATTTCTGATATGATAATTTAGAGGAATAGTTACGGTGCTTATCTTTCATGGTCTTTCAAATCTCAGGAAGGTGACCAGCAACAAGCCCACAAGAAGGAACAAAAGTACCTCTGACATTAAAGCATTATAAATAATGATCTCAAAGGTTATACATTCCTTTAGACAAGAAACTCCAGAACTCCAATCACTTTTTTTTACACCTTGCACTGCTTGAATCTCAAGTGGTTTTAAAGAGATTGTCAGTTTTAATAGAAATAAAATTAACTATAATATTTGGTATTTAGTATTTAATGTCTTATCATTCTCCTTTTGTCTCTTTTTACCGAAGAAAGTCCTTTGCAAAATTGCTGGAAACACCACTGGGAGCAGAATTTGGTCTTAAATGGCATTGGTCAGGTATAAATAACTGTGAAATTTTTCACATGCAGCCAACATACACAGTATTTGGTTTTTAAAGAATATGGCTGGCTTTGACTTCATATGTGTGCAAATTTCATTGCCTTGTGTAGATTTCATATGTCATAGCTCCAGGTGTTCTGTGAGTGAAAGCATGTATCAGATTTTTATGAATTAAGACAGATATTTGGACTCATCACGGGAGAAATGTCACCTATTTTGCCATACAGCTCTGCTTAAAACTGAGGTGAAATGCAAGAGTAGAACTACAGGTTCAAGGGCCAAGGTTTTATTGAAGATGTTATTGTCAACTACTAAATGTCAAAAGTTTCCATGTGGGTGATTCAACTCATATGAAAATATCATTAAAAATAAAGAGCAAAAGACTGGCATGGCTGGCTTGTAGCTATGATTTGACAAAATTAAAGATTAAAAATGTTTGCACAACCCCAATGTAACAGTTCTTTGTAATGAAGTATCAAGTTATATACCCTTTGCTGTTTCTCCTCAAGGACTGAGTTGCCAAATTGAAGAAGCAGGTTTACAAGGAGAAAGGTCTAACTGGTGGCTGACCAGCTGCAATGTTTGTTATGCTGTTTTCTTTTTCATTTTAAGCCGGCTGTGTGTAATTTTCATTGTATGCTTTGCTAATGAAGTGTATTGCTTGCTTTTACAAAAAGAGCAAAGGCACAGTTCCCATGAGAATTTAAAATCCATTTCTTAAATTAAGGCAGAGCCCTGTATTGAAGTTAACCGATTCTTCATAAATCACTTTTTCTAATTGTTGTTTTTCTGTTGTCCTACTATCAGAGACTGTTAATATGCTTGACATTCAAGGTAAAATAAAAGGCACACTTTCTAATAAGATGTGTGGTGGTGTGAGTTATGAGTCTGAGAGGAATCAAAACCAACCAAACAAGATCAAGCCAGAAGGACCTCTGACTGCAGTGAATACAAACCAAAGACCAGAATTTCTTACTTGTAGAAGAATCCTCTTGATTTTCAGCCAGTCTGACTGGTAGCTTTGTTTATGATTTCATTTGATCAAATTAACGCATATATGAAACTTCAATTTTAAAAGTAGTGGTGGTTTTGTCACCCCATTAGTCCTGTTGGAGAGTTGTTTCTGAATGACTGACTGAGGATCTATGAGTAATTTCCAGTCTGCATCTATTAATTGGCCCTTTCTTGTAGTTTTCGATATGTTTGGCCAATTTCTATTTGAGCTCAGCTTTTGCTTTTCTGTCTGCATTTCTGTGCATTGTAGCAGTGCCCTTGTAGCTCTTGACAGGTGTTTGTCTGCTTTTCCAACTCTGGTACGCTTCTCTTTAGAGCAGACTCGGAAGCTCACAGTTAAGCCAAGGTGGTCTCTTGCTCTGCCTACTTCTCTGCCTTTAAAGGGGATGAACTGCTTTTGTACTTCCAGGAAGAGGGTTTTAGAAAAACTCTCTAGCAAGTGCTAGCTCCTTTATCCTTCATGGAATCTTCCCATGAAATCCTTCCCAATTTAGCTCAGAGAGAGCTGAAATTTTCTCTTCTAAAATTTAAAACGTTTTTCCTAGTACTAACCTTCAGTGTGCTTCAGTTCCTCCTGTTTGTTCCCCAGGCTGTGTGCATTGATATGCATACACTTGAGGTGGTTGGTCTTCTGGTTGTCATCTTGTCAGGCAGCTAAGGAACATTTGTCTTAATTTTGAGGGGTTTTTGTCCATGCAAATAAAACAGATAGTTACTTTTCCTCTGCTCCTTCTGGTATGTAAAGTAGCTCAGTGTGGTCTAGCAGAGTATTTCTATACAGTCCTGTTCAAAGAGTACAGTCTAAGCGAGTTACAGCTTTAAAGCAAAATCTCATGTTCGACCTATTGTATTTCGTATAATAAGATGGTAAGAAAGACTGACTTAGTAAACTAAATGATTAAGAGGCTTAATTGAATGTAAAACCAACTTCAAACCCTTGATTTGCAAAAGGAGATTTGAAGCTGAATCTATTTGATTGCCTAAACTGCTGAGCTGTTTGGATGCTTTGAGCTTTAGTGCTGCTGTATCTTTGGTATTTTGCTCTGAATTTGAATCTGTGCAACTGTCACATTTTTACAAAAAGGATTTGGTTTTGACAAACTGGAATTTTCCAGAGGACATGCTAGCCATCTAGTCTGTGCCTTTTAGGAAGTTAGTAGTAACAATGTAGCTTAAATAAATGAAGACAAACACTTTGAAAATGTAGTGCTACATTATTAAACACCCAGGAGCGGTATAGGAAGTGTCTTGCATCCCATTGAAATGCATATGTTATAGCCTAGGAACCTGTGGTTTCAATTATTGCTCCTTGAAAGTGTTTGTCAAGACAGAATTTAGCAGACTTCACAATCATTTAATTTTCTGACTACATTTGATATAGTGGGATTATACAGCAGTGTAGGTGCGTCCCAGCTTGTATCTTGATTGGATCTTTTAACTGAGGATAGGAATATATTTCCAGATCTTCATCTGATTCTACAGTAGGAAGATAAACAAATGTTATAAACTTGAGTATTATCTGATGAATGATCCACAGGAGAGAGACTTTTATTTACTACTGATGCAAATTATATGAGGTTCTTGCAGATGTTGATCTTCAATCAGAAGATGTGAATTAAAAAAATCACAGTGCAACATGTCAGCATCTAACTACCAGATATTCTCTGGAAATAGTTACTAGAAACTCTTAATTGACATTTACTGACTTACTTTCCTGATGATAGTCTTTAAAAATGGATCTTGGGCTAATTTTTAAGCAGAGGGCAAGATGCAAAAAGAATTTCTGGGGCTTTTTTTAGTAACAACTTGCTGTCTAATCTTAAGTTAAGAAATATGCTCCCTGGTTGTCTAGTGCCTGTTGGTGTCAGTAGAGGAACTATGATTCACTGCACTAAATTTATAACATGGCTTCAACTCATAATATGTCTGTGTGCATATAATAGATTTAATATTTACCACTTTACTGTGCTCATTGATTGCTATTGTCTCTCAGATGCTGAGGCATGTACTTGGACATAAAGATGCAGAATGGAAAAGTATAACTGTGGGAACTGGATTTCTTAATGAAAGCCTAGTGCTGTATGGATGGAGCTCAGCAATTTTCATCTCTGAGAATCCTGATCTTAGAGAAGTTTGGAGTAAATACATATGGAGTGATGTGTCTATATATAAATATATATGATTTAGTAGAAGACCAGATGTCACAGATGGTTTCCACATGTGCAGATTTATTTGGTGAATATAGACATGTATACACTGTGTGTGTATATATATGTGTGTGTGTGTGTGTGTGTGTGTGTGTGTGTCATTCTCAGTTCTTCATTTGTTTAATTGAAAGATATCACAGTCTTACAAATAAAAATAAAAAAATAAAAGGATAAAATCATAGAATGGCTTGGGTTGGAAGGGACCTTAAAGATCAACTAGTTCCAACCTCCTGCCATGGACAGGGACATCTCCTTCCACTAGACCATCCAACCTGTCCTTGAACATTGTCAGGGATGGGGCATCCATGACTTCTCTGGGCAACCTGATCCAATGCTTCACCACCCTGACAGTATTTCTTCCTAACAATCCCAATTCTCTCAATCTTTCTTCCTAAGAGAGGTGCTCCATCCCTCTGGTCATCTTGGTGTCCCTCCTCTGGACTTGTTCCAGCAGGTTCATGTCCTTCCTGTGCTGGGGCTCCCAGAGCTGGATGCAGCCCTGCAGGTGGGGTCACCAGAGTGGAGTAGAGGAGCAGAATCACCTCCCTCACCCTGCTGCCCACGCAGCTTTTGGTGCAGCCCGGGACACATTTGGCTTTCTGGGCTGCAAGCTGACATTGTCAGGCCAGCCTCTCATCCACCAGTACCCCCAAGTCCTGCCCATCAGGGCTGCTCTCGATCTGCTCATCCCCCAGCCTGGACTGATACCGAAGGTTGCCCTGACCCAGGTGAAGCACCTTGCATTTGGTCTCATTAAACCTCATGAGATTCCCATGGGCCCACTTCTTGGGATTGTCCATGTCCCTGAGGATGGTATCCTGTCCTGCCAGACAGTGCGGTCTAGTCTGGAAATCTAGTCTTGTAACAGCTGAACTATCACAGTCCTTTTACTGCTTTGGAGCCAAGGTGTCATTGTCAGCTTCAGGAATAGCCAACATTTTTCAAGGTTGGTTGGCCTTTCAGAGGAGGAGCTGAGAATTGCTAGCTATGCATCTTTCAGAACTAGAGAACCTCATTTCTCAGAAAACTCAAGGTTCATTAAAATGAAATTTCATTTCAGCGCATCTGACTGTCCTGGCAATGAACACTGTCAGGATCTGTCACTACAGTTCACATGGATTGAATCAAACCTCTGTGAAAAGCTACCATAAGTTTTTCCTGTAGGGGAAACATGGATGGCAAAGCAAATACCCATTAATCCATAGTCAGCAGAGACCATAAACCCTTTTAAGAGCTATTGCCTTCTGGGATGTTTAAATATTGAATTGTTGTCTGGGATGAAATGTTTAAAACTGGAATTAACATAAAAAAATCAGTGGGTTATTTTCTTCTGTTGATAAGCAGGATTTTCTCACAGAGGACATCATCTATGTATCTTGGAGAATCTAAGTCCATTTTTACAATAGGGAAATCATTACTATATGATTCCTGATTTTTCCTTTACAAGCATCTTTCTTCTCCCAGTATTGGCATAAAAGTGGGGTTTTTTTGTATAAAAAACCCATTCTGGTGACATTCCAGTATATTGTAGTAGTCTGTGTTATGGTTTTCTTTCTTGGCACAAAATGCAAGCACTAGATGTTTTTCCAGAAGTCATATCTGGCCACTCAGCTAGCTTTCTCTATACTGGCAGGTTAAAGCTCCTTGGTTTTCTGCCATAGGCTTAAAGAACTGAAGTGCTCTGTATTGATTTTCTGACACTTTTCCCCAATTTAATGCTTGTAAAAGTATGTAGTGTTCTTCTGCTTAAGGAAAAGGTAGGTGAGAATTCATCAGAAGACTTAGCTATTTGACTGTTACAACATCATATATCCATAATGCTTCCAAAATGTCTTTCTCATGTTCGAAGCTTGTAACTCCAAGGAGTGTTTAATTTGTTGTTTTTTGATTTTCCTTTTTGAAAACATGAAAAAAACCCATGGTATCTCTGGGACACATTGAAATCACATATTGAATATAATGCAAGAAAAGCAATAATGCCTAGAAACTGTGTTTCAAATAAATAACATTATTGAACTATTGAAAACATAATGCTACCTGAGAGATGGAGAAAAAAAAAATTCTCACGGGGATATGACTCTTCAAGGTATGCAAGGCTCTTACTGATGTGGGAATTAATGCTGCCTTTAATGTAGCCAAGATAGATCCTGAAGAAAAAAAAATGGCTTAAGCAGGAGTCTGGGTAGCAAATGAAGGAGAAGGATAAGGTCATCCACTTTATTCCTTCACTCTAATATAATATGTATTGAATGAATTGTGCTTCTTCTTGCCCTTCTCAAAAAAAATTATGGGAAAGTACACTGTGAGTATAACATCCCTCTTGACATGAAGTGACAGACCTCCCAAAAGTGAAAGCTCATGATGAATGTAACAGTGATGAGCACCAGGAATCTTTGACAGCTGAGACCAAAGTTCTGGATGAGAATTCAAGGGATCAAATAACTGTCCCACCCTGATACTATCTAAGTTCTGCTCTGGAAATTGGCAAGCAAATGCTAGCACTAAACAGTGTTTATGTTATGAAAGTTTAAAGATATTATTTTATATACACATTAGTCCTTTTACAACCCTTGTTAAAAAAAACCAACAAAACTAGAACTGAGGAAAAAGAATCTGGCTTTGTGTGTTGTGGTCACATAAATCTTGCACTGAATATTCAAAGCCATCTGCACTGGGGAACTGGGTTAGTTTGCCTTCCTGAGGAAGGGGCTGAACTGGCATTCATGAAATCCCCTATACTTTATTTTTTCCCCTTGCACCAGAGTGTCTGTTAATCCCAGGATTCCAGCAACCAGCAGCTTTCTCCAGGGCAGTTTGTTATTACTCAGGCTAACAGAAACACAGAGTTCAGAACTCATTTACTGTTCAGTATTCACTGTAACCAGATCACTGCTAAATTGTGAATCAAATCTTTTGTACACCCTGGTGTTTGTTAGAGGTATTTGCCATGTGCCAACAGGTGTATATACCACTGAGCTCACACAAAAGCAGCTACTGGTGGTACCCACAAAATACCAGCTGGCAAAAGCTAACAGCTATTAAAAGCTACTATCAGTGTTTCTATAACAGGTAGATGTAGTAGATAATAAATAGGAAAACTTACTTTTTCAGTGGATAAACTCAGGCAGGGTCTGTCATAAGAAAGCAAATTTTATATAGCTCAAAATAGAAGTAGATTAATATAATTTTACCTTACAATGACATCACTGCCTAAAGGATGTCTTTGTATTACATGCATATTGGGAAAAGCTTGAGAAACCTTGGAGTAATATTTTGATGGTAACTCATTAGTGAATCTTTATGATAAGTTTTACTGGTTAAGAAGTTGAAAGCATAGCCCTGAACACTGCAACATCTTTTATTAAAAACTGCATGAAGGGTGAGTAAGCTAATATTTAATGTATGCTTGGGGATCAGCTGACAAGAAGTAACTTGGAGCTGGGAGTGGGATAACATCTGTGAACATGACTCCTACCAAGGAGACTCCAGCTCCTGTCTGTCACAAGCTGGAACCCTTACTGTGCCTGCATGTGATAAGAATCCCAAGAGATGAATTGATTGATTTCCAGCAGACTGAGGGTGTTGTTGCTGAATGTAATGCAGCTGAGCTAAGTTCCCAGCTATAACAGAAAAATGGAGAAAGCAGTAAACTGGAAAATTCCTATCAGAATTAAGCACTTTGGCATGTTAAATGTTTTTGGCAACAAAGAACGGCTCTGTGACAAGACTACATGTGGAGAATTTTGATGCATATTTGGCTTATGACAGGTTTGTCTTCAACAAGTGTTCCCTTTGTGGAAGAGTTGGTTTTCACCTGAGTCGTTAGCAAACTAGCTGACCTTCTAGACCAGTTGAAAAAAGGGTTAACAGCTAATAAATGGTGGCTATCTTTCTGTGGTCTGAATATTTTAGTTTTATATATAGCTGGAACAGAGTAGGCTCTACATCTATGGGAGTGCTCTGCAGCCGTCTAGCCAGGAACCTGGAATAGAAATATATGTCCTGCTGACCAGAGTAAACTGGAGAGAAAATAACTGAAGCCTCCTTATCTCCTCTCCTCGTTACATGTGGCATAGGAGTACAACTAGAGAAGCATGGATGTGGCAGAAAAGAACTGCTGCTTGGATCATCTCTTTCGGAAATTAACTCTCAGCCTTTAAGCAGAGTAGAAGGTACAATATTGTTAAAATAGGAGTAAGGGCAATGTCAAAATGAGAGGGTCAAATTCCACTGAAATTATACTTTTCATACAGTTAATACTGTTACAGTGTGAAATCTAAGAAACTAGAGGCACAGTTTTCATTTTGTGTTGGGATTTTTTATTTTCATAATTTGAAGGCCGGATTATATCTGTATGGTGATCTCCTGCAAAGAGTAATACATAGAAGTTTCATGATTTTTAACTTTCTCTCTCTTTCCTTCTGTTCTCCTCCCCTACATCACACCCATGGCCTATCTACTTTGGCACCCATTTGTAACTTTTCCATTCACAGGGACCCTACATTATATTCTGGCATTCCTTTCACGTGATGCTTTCATACTTTCTTTGTTCTTTTTTTTTCTCCTCTATCTGCAAAGGACTTTTTTTCTTTTATCTCACTTTCATTTTCTTATTTTTCTTTCTTTTTGACTACATTTCTGCTTTTGTTAAGTGACATGGCATCGTCTGTTTGTGTTTTTATCCACACCTTCCTTCTACTTCAGTCTCTCCTGCTGTGCTTGCAATGCTCCTGTAAATAGGAGGTGTAAAAGCCAACTATTTCCTTGGATCTTGAGGAATAAAGTGAGTTACTGGCAGATGTGCAGCCTGTTGAGAGCTGTGTGCATATTCCATTACCACCATGGGGTTGTTCTCTCTGGTTGCAAAGTTGTGTGAGAGAGAAAAGAGGAGGGGGCAGCTGCTGAACAGATCTCCGAGCAGGACTCATGAGGCCAGTGTTGTAAGGAATCTTTGTGCGGTGGGAAGGAGCTCTGAGATATTGACAGGAAGCCTTCACTGCTTTTTTCTACCTTGTGTCTGTTACCAGAGCTGGAAGGACCTGGTAGTGAAAATAGTCTCTCTCAAGACTAAACTTCTTATTTGTTTGAACTTGGTTTCCTGCATTGTCCAAACAGCAAATACAGCTCAAACCCTTTACCATGTATCCCGTTCTTTACTCCTTAAAAATTGAGGCTGACTATTTCTTTCATTAAACAAGTTAGAGTTGGACAGAGATATAATTAGATGCAGTTGAATGGATTGCAATACAATTTTGCAGTATAAGTTATATTTTGCAGTATAATATAGTCTAATATAATCACAACATAAACGTGATATAAGTGGTGAGGCGCTGAAAGAGGTTGCCTGGAAAGCTGTGGATGCCTCATCCCTGAAAATGTTCAAGGCGAGGTTGGATGGGGCTGTGAGCCTTGGGCAGAGACACCTTTCACTAGACCAGGTTGTTGGAGAGTGCTGTTTCACGTCAGTGCATGTGATATGAACATTTATTCCTTGTAAGACTGTGCAATATGTGCATTAATGATATTACATACCATTGACTTCAAGGAAGTCAAGGAGGCAAATTTTAACATCAGTTCTGAACTCTCCAACATTGAGAACCACCTTTTCTCAGTGTTACAGCAATTTCTCACATTTACTCTGCCTGTTGCGCCTATATGCCAAGTAAAGAAATAACATGTTTGGAAGTAGTGACATTTCAATTCCAAGTAAAAATACTTGGATCATGTGGAGCTTTATAGATACATAACAAAATGTTCCTCATGCTTAAATCAACAGTTTAAACTATTTGTCATCTGTTAAAATGCCCTGAAAGCACTGGGCACTAGGTGTTGACAAACAGAAATTAGTTTTTAAAGCAAGTGTACTTATGGGAATTCGTTACAGGAGGTGTTCCAGCATATCCTTGATGGTAAGCAATCACGTTTTCCATGCTGGATGATCAGAAGGAAGACACATGACTGTACACTTTGGCACATTGTTTTCAGACAACCTTATCTGCTTGTTTTCCTTGTACATGTAATAGAAAGGGGAATATTTTCTCCCCTTCCTCCTGCCACAGTTCTTCAGTGTCTTTCTGGAGTCACTTACCTTAAGAATGTGGGAGAAATTCCAAGTTAAGAGACAGGGATTTCTATACTTTCACATCTGCATTACAGGTGGGGCCAGTTGATCTCT
Source organism: Aleadryas rufinucha (assembly GCA_013397815.1). Lineage (NCBI taxonomy): Eukaryota > Metazoa > Chordata > Aves > Passeriformes > Aleadryas > Aleadryas rufinucha. The sequence continues at coordinate 29,776 of VZTH01010743.1, forward strand.
CCTCTGTCAGTCTTAACTTCTGTTTTGCAATTCTTGTGCTTGTGGAGTGCCCCAGCTTGGCATCCAGGAGATCTTTCACACCCACTTAGATTCAGAAAGCCTTACAGTCAACCCACCTGAGGCTCAATTCACCTGCATACAATGTTTAAATGTCTGTGGTGTATGGTTGGCTTCTGGATCCCTGCGTGCAGCTTGTGTGAGAGGCTGTCACTAAACTATCAGATATGTAAACCTTCAGAAATGACTTCCTTTCCTAACTTTAGTTATTGCTTATCCATTGGATGACTAAATTGATGAACCACATGTGTACATGTAAGTAGATGAGTAAACGCCTTAGGGCTATTAGGCCTGGAAATACTTGTAGGTTTCAAGCTAGACATGAGTAAGTGCTTTACTTGTTTGTGGCCCTCTAAATAGTGGCATAAATATTGCCAAAATCTGTACATATGAAGCAGTGTTTAATAACAACTTTGTTAAACTTACTTTATCCCAGCAGTTCTGTGCTGGGATAAAATTACCATACGGTCTTCACTAATAAATTATGTTCTATCCATGAATAGGCCTTTTATAATGTGAAAATGATTAATTACAAGTATAGCTGAGGCATCAAATTTTACCTGAAAAGATAGTTTTGCTTCAAATATCAATTTAGAGTATGCAACTAGGTCACAGGTCTTTTTCCAATGAAAAAAACCAACCCAACCAACCCAACAATACAAATACCCATCCCCCCCCCGCAAAATAAAACAACAAAGCTAAATGCCTTGTCGATGAAGAGATTACTCAGATCAGTAACAGAAAAATAAATAATTCTGCTACTCAAAGAAACATTTCCAAATGCTTCCAGCTTTTACACAAATAATAATTGTGTCCTAGATCATGAGGAGCTGATTTCATATACTTGTATGCTAAACAATTTCTGTTGTCTTTCTTTCACTCTTTTTTTTTTTTTTTAATATTTTGCTTTGAAAGAACAACTAGGATGAAGTTGTTCACACTTTTCTGAGGAATGAGCAGTTACTGTTATATTCCTAGTGAACCAAACCACATGAGGCTCAGTAACAGGATTTCAGTGATAGAGAACAGAGCCACACATTCACCAGACTTTGGTGGGCTCCAGACAAGGTTTGAAACTTGTTTGAAACAAGGTTTGAAACTTTCAATACTCCAAACAAGTATTGAAACAGAAGAACATAAAAGAAACAATTAATTTTAGGAATTACTGCACCTTTGACCAGCTTTTGCTTCTTACCATATTTGTGTACTAATTTTTAAAGAAAACTAACACCCTGTATGATAGAACTAAGCATCAGGTTAGAAACACTGGGTTGGGTATTGTCTGCCTGGAAGCACTCGTTTGGGTATTTCTTGAAGAATTTTGTTGATAAATTCCTGACATCTAACTTGGACAAATTACTTGAAATGAAAGGAGGGAATTTGCTGTACTACAACATTTCTAAAACAAATGAAAAATCCCAATGCAACTGTTAGTAGTATATTTTAATGCCATCTCTTTTTCACTTTGCTTCGGGCTTAATGTTGCAAGACATAGTAAAAAAAAATACAGCATGGATAAACAAGAGTGTCATTAGTGATTTAGTTATGTGAAGGAGTTGATGCAAAGTTCTTTGAATAGCTGCTGAGATTGAGCTGAGAGGCAAAGGCTTAGGGAAAGATCAGACTTGGATTCTGCACTGGAGGCACCTCCCTGAGTGCTGGAGAGGGGAGCAAAGCATCCATCCCATTAGCCACATAGGAATTAAGGCTTGTGACATTTTCTCCTGATTCACACTAATATTTCCCTTTCCTATAAAGTGGGCTACGTTTGAAAACACTCATCCAAAATAGAAGTGAGAACATTTGATTCCTGCTTGAGACTGAAGGGTTCGGTTTGGCTGACAGGAGCAGGAGGGAGAGAACTGCAGGGCATCTGTGGGGCACCTCCCCAGAAGATGTGTGGGAAAGTGGAAACGCTACTGCTGCCTCCAGAGAAGTTCACACTGAATGCCTGTTGCCTACAGAAACAGGTTTTGAAGAGAACCAACTGCACTACTTGCAGTTGACTGTTTTAAAGGTCAGACCGCTGTGTTGTGCTCTCACCCTGGCGGAAAAGTTTACAGAGCAGCATGAGTTAAAGAAGGAGTGAAAGCACTCCTGGGTAATCTTTAAGTCGGTGTTTTGGCTGGAAGCATGAGTGTCTCAAGCCAAGAGGGCTGAAATCCCTCCCTGCTTCCTGAATGTTTATCCTGGTGCCTGGGTGTGACCTCTTGGGGGTTGCCATGCTTTGTAAGTGGCAGAACTGGCTGCAGTAGAGAACCTGGAACAAGGGTCATGGCAGGATTTCTGCAGGGAACAACCCAGACCAGGCATTCTGAGTGAGAAATAAGACATGTGCCAAGTTTCTCCAGTTTACTGGTGTCAGAGGGCTCCTGGCACATCCTCTGCTGCATGCTGGAGCCCACTGAATCCTTCAGGCTGAAACTGCTACCTTCATACCCCCTCTCACACAACCAGAATTTGAACTGACAGCACATGCAGTGGAGGGGAGGAGTTTCTGCCGCTCTCCTGGGGTAGAGTGGGAAGCTCTGAGAGCATGGTACCCAGGTAGCTGGGCCAGGCACTGATCCTGTCACAGGGCCAGAAAAGCTGTTCTGTGCCAAAACCTTCTTGGTTTCACATGGATGGTGGAGATAGGGCTTGAATTCGGGCACCAGATCAGCTTCACATCTGTTTTTTAGAAGCAGTTTCACTGCTGTCTAAATACTTGGGGAACTTCAAAGGAGAAGGTGTGGCAGCACTGGGGCTGGGCTGCTCTCTGCATCCAACAGTGGCACACTAAGGGGGATTTTAGGATCACAGCTTTTGACTGAAACATTCAATTAGTTGTTTTGTGTGGGTTGGGCCAGTTCCAGTCCTGGGCCTGGGCCCAAATGAGCATCCAAAATTACTACACACATAAAAGACAGAGAGCTCCATACCGAGATTTGTAATTGCCCTCCTATAAAATTCCTCATACAACTCCATCCTGAAGGAATGTTAAATTGTTATGTTTCCTTTGTTTCACAACGTTGTATGTTTTTTCATTCCTGGAAAATCAAATAAAGCTTTTGAAGTAAAAAGACACAAAAGAAGGGTAATAAGGGGGTAGGGGGAAGAAGCCCACAAGGCAAATAAACCCATTACAATCAAACAAATAAGATGTGTATGTGTATACAAATGGGGGATTATTAAAATAGGGAGTCAGGAGACTCAAAGCCTCATTCTCTGCTTGAGCCCAAACTTTTGTTAAAGAACATAGCACAAAAAACTAGCTGAGAAATTACATACATAAACCCATAATTACTTATTATTTAACTGTGAGACAGAATCTACATGAAATGGAAACCAGTAGGGTTTAGTAGTTGGAGGAGGTTGCTGTTTTCTTCACCCTCTTTTTTTTTTTCTCCTTTTTTTTTGGCAAAGCAAGAGATGTAGGACAATGAAACATCATTTTTGTGACAAAAAAAAGCAAACACTGTTTTACTTATGTTCAATTTCTCACTCAAATGCTTCATTTCCTCATTCACCTTCCAAATTTTCTCCAGACTGGGTATGGATTCCTCACTGAACCCATGTTTTCTAAAATCTGTGAGTTAAACTATTCAGTTTTTTCATACTCCGAAGGATTTTGTAGATCACTACCACATTCTTCCTCAAATACCTCTTTTCAGTTCTTAATCTACTTTTGTATAGAGTCTCTGTCATCCTTATTGTCTCTTTCTCTGAGGTTTTCTTAGTTGTATGATATCCTGAAAAGCATGACGCCATGGCATGATGCAGTGGGTTTTTTTGTTTTCTGTATTGTTTTTACTGGTTTTGGACGTGTTTTCCTCCTTTGCAGTAGTAATTCCAAATAATATTTGACTTTTAACTGTGACTGAGCTTTAAATTAATGTCTTCACAAATATTCTCAAAGCAACTCTGAAGCCTTTGAAATGTAATAAAAAATCCCGACACACCTTTCTGTATCTGTGCTTAGGAATTATTTTTCCCTTACATACATAGGCTTTCCCTTACTGGATAATGGTTTTCATCTTCAGACTATTTAATTGCTTGGTAACTCTTTCTAGCGAAACCTGTTTATTGCTCTATTCAGCCAGATTTGATGATCCTGTGTACATCTCTGCCATCTGTGAACTTCGCAACAGTTGTGAACTCATTATTTGTTCCATATTTCATTTAACTTCTGAAAATATGAAGCAGCAAAAAAGACCTGACAGCAGATTCTTTCCATCTCAGTCTAATTTTTTTTTTTTATTTGCATAGCTTTCTGTCTTTTAACCAATTACTAATCTCCTGGAAGATTTTTTACTCTTAGCGCACGACAGTTTCTTTTAGCTTAGCAAAGGATCTTGCTGAGAAGCTTTGAAAATTCAGGAATACTCCATTCCAATGATCATCCTTAGCTACACTCTTACTATTTTTGGTTTTTTTCCTATGGTTATCTTTTGCCCTCTAGTCAAATGTTGATTTAGTTATTTAAACTGTTTTCTTAATTGAAATATTTTTATTTTCTACTTTTCTATTTTATACTTTCTTTTTCATTTTTTTTGCTAATATCCTAACTTCCTGTTCAAAAGCTCTCCATCATGCCTGATAACCTTTTTAGCTTTTTTTTTTTTTTTAAAAATATGGATCCTGTTCAATTGTTCTCAATCAAGTTAAAGGAGAAGGAGACCTGGAGGGAGTGGAGAGGAATTTTTGCTTGCTCCAAGGGTACTGAATATACACTCTGCTTGTTATTTCTGTGGCTGTATTTTGATTTTTGTCCTATTAATTATTCAGGAAACTCTCTGGCTGCTTTTCATGGATTTTTTTTTTTTGCCTAGATGTTGGCAGTCACATAGCCATTTTTCTTGTTTTGCTTGAAATTTCATACTTTTTTTTCTATTTCCTCCCCAAACCATACTTTGTTATATACATTTGTTGAAAATATGAAAATAGTAAACAAGATTTTCTCCATGGAGTATTTTGAGACTTCTGTGTTACACAGTCTGTATATACTATAAAATGTTAATATTATCATCCAAGTTAAATGTATTATGAGTGTCTCAGATAACTTCCTCGAACAATAAACCCTTCATGTTTCTTCTGCATTTCATTATGCAGCATAAAATACCTTAAATTACATACTTAAGGCAAGATAATTTTATCTCTAAATATAAGGAATATTCTCTGTGCTTTGAGAATATGCCTGATGACATATTGATGTAGAGGAAGAGGGGAAATACAGTAAGACAGAAGAAATATAAAGTATTCTTCAATGACTGGAAAATTGAAGAAATCCCATTGAAAGTAGAAAAAGGTATATTTCTGTGGTCTAAAAGCAGGAAAAAGTGTGAGGCATACATATGCAGGTAGATCAGAAAGAAGACGATTCGAATAGACTTCAAATTCTCAAAAGACAAAAATTAAAACAGGTTAATAGAAAGTCTGGCTAAAACGATTATTACTATGATTAATATTATGAAGAATATGGGACACAGAAGGAGAAAGGTCAGTTAGTCAATATTTAGATAATATATTATGATACGAGACTATAGAGTTTACTTCGGGAACAAGATGAAGCAATTTTTGATTCATTCTTGGGAAACTCATGGAAGGCCAAGAATCTTTGAGAACTGGTAAAAGGCAAAGAAATTGCATTTTACATGGTAGGAAAAGTAGATTTAAGTGGGGCCTATTAGCTGCAGAAATAGTAAATTGATAAAAATGCAAATCATTACTTGTCAATAAATATAATAATAAATATAAGACAAATTTAATATACTTCCTTGATAGAGCAAGTAGTACAGTGGACAAAGGGAAACATCATTTGTGATACAACTGGTCTTATGTAGGCTTTTGGTTTGCCCCACAAGGGACTCTCATGAAGAAATTAAGAAGTATGTGAAGTGGATACAAAACTCGACAGAGGCCTTCAGTCAAAAAAGTCTTTCTGGTAGCTGGCTCTTGAGTATTACTGACATGAAATCAGCTCCCCCTGGGGCTAGTGCCTGTGTAAATTTTCATCTGTGGCATGTACTTGGCACTGTAGAAAAACAAGATGTATTCAGAAGACAACTGGCAAGTTCAAAGAAGACATGATTGCAATTTGAAATGGCATTGCTAAATTGCAGGAATAGTGTGAAATTAATACATTGAGTGATGACTTGGTAATTTCATGGTCACCCTGTCAAGAATTGCTTTCTAGCTTCTAATCCTTGAGCCACTTCTGTCTGTTTTAGGAAAATAATGTAACAGCCATTCTGTTTTATATTCAAGAATTGCACTTTGGTCATTTCTCTTCTATGTGAAATACATCTGACAATTTGTCTCTACACATAAACATTGCAGACATTTGTATCTGAACTCATAATCCATAGTCAGGCAAGAGAAATACAGTGTGATTTTTTCTCATTTTAATGTAAATGTCCAAACTAGGCTAGATTAAATCCTTTCTAAAAGTGCCTGTTCTCATTTACTGAGTACTAAGGATTACTATGTTGGGAGTAGCGTCTACACTGGAGTTATATTAAAAACAGGCAAGATGCATCCTTCTCTCTGGCTGAATCTGTACTAGAAAGTGAAATACTGCCAGTGAATGTTTTTGTGTCAGTGCATAGCTGGAAAACTCCCTGGCATGATGACTGATGTTCTCCCAAATAATTTCCAGGTTCAGTTCAGAAGTGAAAACATTCCAGAGACCTTCTCACTAAGACTATATGTGCACGTAGGCACATATAAACACCATGTTTTAGACACCAATACAGTTCATCAGATTAGACATTGCCAGCTTCATCCCAGCTGACCTCGTTGTCTGGGGAAGTTACTAACTCATCTGCCTGGGAATTAAAAAATCATAAGCTAACTAGTACAGGAGTATTAACATCCCCTTTCTATTTCAGAGCTCCTGTTGGCACCAGCTCTTATACTTTGGATGTTTACATTGGTTGCCCGCAGAAAACTTTTGTCCACTTGTTACTGTTTCAAGTGTCTATGGACAATCACTGTTCTTATCATGAGTGTGGTTGCTATTTACCCCAAATCCTACATGTATATATTTCCAGGTAACACCTAAATCATCTTCCTACTGTATTTTATTTCTGAAGAAGTGAAATATTTGTTAATGCTATATCCAAGAAATCTCTTTTATTCTAATCAGCTAATAATTTTGAAGATATGAAGGCTTCCAGATTTTGCTAGGGCTCTTTATTTTTGGGTGAAGTTCAGAATACAAGATATTCAGCAACCTGACAAATTACCTTTCTTTTTTTTCTGACTTTCACACCCCTTTAAGCAATCATCCTCAATGACTGAAATTTCTTCAAGAGTTTCAGATGACTGTACCCAAAAAGTTTCTTTTCTTTCTTTTGGGTGCTGCAGCATGTCTATGTAGCAATCTCTTTGTAGCACAAAGAAGGAAGCCAGAGTGCTACTAGAATAGCTATGCACATAAACAGGGTATATTTTTCTTCCTTCAACTAACCGCTTTTATTTTGTCCTTCTATCCCTGAAAGCCTGTGTACATCTCATACCATCCAAAAGAGGTCAGTCATTGTCTAGCCTTTTCATACATAGGATTGTTGAGGAGAATATAACATGAGCCTCTGGCTCTAGTGATTTCTGATCTGCTCATTTTTAGTCCCAGAGGAACCATCAATCCTTAGGTGGGTTAGCAATGTGGTGGAGTAGTCTGTGATTCAGATGAGCCCTGGCAGCTTTTCTCTAAGCGGACTCCAGGCCCGTTGCAGTGGCCTTTGCTGATACTTCACAAGTCAGCAGATCATTCTTTCAGCTTCCTCAGCACTGAGTCGCAGAAGCACTGTTCTTTGAAATGTATAAGCACCACCATAAAGAAGAAGCAGAGGCCTTAGGGCATATTTTTCTGTGGCGGTGGCCCAACCCACTTTTAAGATTAATGACATCACGTGGGTTGATTTCCCCGCCCATGACTCCGCCTCTGAGGGCGGAACGGAGGATGGGACAGAGGTTTAACCTCCCCGCCTATTAGGCGTGTCCCTGAGTGTGGTCCCTCCTCCAGTTCTAGAAGGTTCTCTCTCCCTCCGTCCACCATTGGTCCGTTTAAGTCATGTTTAATAAGTAAGTTAATACATATTATATTAAGTTCTGGAAGGTTCTGTTTTCCTCGGGTGATGATTGGTTTGTCTGTACTTGCACCTCCTCCCTTGGAAACCCATTGGTTATGTGTCAACCCCTTATCATTTCCCTATTGGTTATCTCCCTGTTCCTCCCATTTCTCCACCCCCTAATAAAATCCCATGCAACCAGAGCTGAGCACGCCATTTCACCGGCGAGTCTCAGGTGGTTGGCTCCCTTCAAGTTGCTTCCAATAAACCTCTTGGAATACGCTGCTGCCTGAGGCCTCCCTCTCTCTTCGCCTCCGCCTGCCGTGCCTATCACCAAGGCTTGCGCCTGCTCTCCTGGTCTCTGGCCATAGACCCTTGGATAGAGCTGCCACTCTTCCAAGGTGCACAAAGATCCCTGCTTTGTGACACCCGGCGGTGCTCACGCAGGAGGACAGTGACTTTGTCGCCGGTCACGCCACCGGGCGGTGTGGCCACCGCGGCATTTTTCAAATCAGTAGGGTAGATTCCTTGGAGGTCACCAAGATAGCAATCAGCTATTGGCCTTGGCTGCTGAGGCTAAGCAAGCAGCATTTCCTGCCCGAGGAGCAGCCACATTCCTTCTCTCCTGCCAGAGTTTCTTCAGATTCCCTAGATAACCTAGAGCCTTCACACTTCCAGATCTTCTTCTGCTTCAGGCAAATACATATTTCTTACATTTCAATCAGCCCACTTGCTTGTCAAGCTCTACTGCTGTTCTTGAGAGGACCTACTAACAGCAACCTTTTTGATGGCCTTTTTTATTTTGACTTCCTGACTTTCAGGAATTGGATGTAAAACCCAGTCTTTAAAAAGTCTGTATGAGTATGGATGCCTTATATTTACAGGCATCCCTGCTTGAGCACAGCTTTTACAGAAGCAGTGGAAGATCTGCCAGGGGGAGGCCTCCAATAAAGGCCCATTATGAAGGGGCCACTGAAAGCCCATCATTCTTGTCCTTGCATATTATGATTTTCATTTTCCCATTATGTAACTCTGACCGGAAACACCTTTGCACTACCTCTTCACTTTCCCTTTTTTCCATGGTTTTCTTTAGGTGGTTACAGAAATATAAATGCTCATTGAAGCCTAGAGTATGTTCCTACAGGATCATGATTACAAAAATGGATGCAAATAAGTGGTTATTATAATAGATATGTCATTTGGGAAGCCAAGTAGATGTTAGCAACCAGGATAAACTTTCAGAGACAGAGAAATATTGAACAATTTGGATTAGAAAGGACTTCTGGAAGAAACCTGGTGTCTCTGCTCAAAGAAGGGCCAACTTGGAAATTAAAGCCAACCTTGAAGTTAGATCAAATTGCTGTTCCATAAGATCAGCATTTTTTAGGGCCCTATAGTTATGGACAATGCTCACATTTCATGTGATGGCAGAAACTTCTATTTTATACTATTCTTCTGTATCCAAAATACTTATTTTTATAGATACTCTGTAGATTGCTGTCATTTGATGAAGAGGCTACAATACTGGGTAATGTTAAAGACATGATATAGAATGGACCAGAAACCAAAGCAGAAAAGATGCCCAGGAGCATCTTGACAAGGGCAGGAACAAAAAAAGTGAGTTAATGTTACAAACCCACTTATCACGAGTGCACCAATCAAGGCAGAGGTAACAGAGACAATAGATTGGGAAAGCATCCTTTTATAGAACTTTTGCATCATTGGAGAGCACAGTTCCATCGCAAATATAATTTTATAGCTGTGGTATTCTTGAGGGAGGGGCAAGAGGAGGTAAATAAGAAGGGCTAGTCTGAACCTAGCAATGGGCAAGTAATACATGTGTTGGAAGGGTTCCATACACACCACACATTCCTGTACAAAATGTGCTTCAAAACAAATTTGGGATATGTGATCTGCTACAAACATCTGTATTTTGTAGGCTTGTACAAGCTCAATTAATGCATTGTCATATTTGACCCTCCTTGAAACAATTATGCTTTTGGTTGCACTTAATTCTGTAACAGCTAGTTCCCTTCTGCTTTAGCTTGGCTGTTACCAGATCAGGATATCAAATGAAAATATAATGGATACTCAGATCTACTTTTGAAACTAATAGACTAGTTATTTCTCTAGACTGTTGTCTAGAGAAATAACTAGTACCCTAATTGTAAAACTATTTTCTAGTGACATGGCAGCAAAATGCTTTCGTTTTCTTTTGATATCTCTAATTATTACCCAAAGTGAATCCTACCCAATTTGCAAGAATTTACATCGTAGTGTAGTTCCATCGCTGAATATTCCAAATTTACCGTGAAGGAACAAGACAATGTCATAAGCTTATCAAAATCAAAAGGTGATCTCAGAACACAGTTACAGTCATCTAAGTCCTCAGAACTTGTAAAGAACATTACTCATCAGAATTGGTTATTAGCTATTTTTCCTCTTTCTTCTTTTTCCTTGATTGTTCAGATACATTGAGGGCAAAACAAACTAGAAAGTTACTTAGCATATGTTCTTTGGAGCACTTAAAATTGCCAGGAACCATCTAATCCTTAGCCAAGTTATTTGCACAGTTTGTTGAGTTGGAAAAAAATACATGTGGCTGACACAAAATTAAGCAGCTCCTGTGTGCAGCTGGATTTGGGAGATTCTTACTTGAGATCTCCAAGCTAATAGAACTACCACATGTGTTGGCTACCAAAATGCATCTTGTTACTTGTTGTAGGTCATTGCCTATGGAAACTTGCTTTCCTGCCTGATGTTCAAAAATAGCACTTCTTTCTGTAAACATAATAAGGAGAACTGGAAATTTCATTACTAAGACACATTATCATAGCCTTGGCCTGTATTTCAACATGATGTGCTCTAAGTTCAAGTATATTGTCTTTTTTAAACATTTAATTATAAATATACTGCTTTGCAGTTGAAACACTCCCTGAACTAATAGCAATACACAGCAATGTCTGTTTCTTCAATTTGTTTTTCCTTTCCAAAGTGCATCAGTACTTCATAAATGTCATCTGGATCTTTGAAGAAAACATGCTTTTAAAGAAAATTATCTAGATGAGGAAATCAATGAGGATATAGGAAACTTGTCAATTCCTTACTACCAGAGTGAAAAAGACATACAACACTTTTGGAAGCTGATTATGCGGAATTAGGCAGAGAAATATATAAGTCTTTCAAAATATGCTTCTTTTGAGGAGCATAAAAAGTACACAGTTTTTACTCTTGAATTCTTAACCAAGAGGAAAACTGGAACTCTGCACTCTTCTACTTACAGTGCTCCAGGGAACGCCTAATTGTTACTGTGCACCTTGCATTTTCTTTTAATCAATTTGATTTAAGATTCTACTATGTCAAAATGGCAATCACTCCATATTTACTTTTAATTTATATAAATAACAAATTTACAGAAAAGAAGCAATGCCATATTGATTTAGATCATCTGTCCATCATGACTATTATTTTGTACTTTGCAATTACCAGTAGCAGGCACTTAATATAAATTTAATATAGATAGAATATGCTACACCTGCCTACTTCCCTGGAGTGAGCTCCTCATTTATGACAATCAGTGGTTGTAAACATTTCCTGAATTGTGGGTCTCATCTGGACTGTCCTGCTATGTAGCCTCTGATGGATCTCTTCTCCATGAGAATTTTGTAATGCCTTTTGGAGCCTTTTGGAGCCTTTTGGACTTTTGACCTCCCCAGCGTCCTGTGATAATGAGTTCCACAGTTTAATTTTGAATGAGATCTAATTATGTGTGAAAAATGACTTCCTATGTTTGTTTTAAACTTTCTGCCTGGTAAATAAATTGGGTACTCCCTGATTATTATACTAAGAAAAACAGTGACTAGTGCTTCTCTATTCAATTTCTCCACATATTTCATGGTTTTATAGACCTCCATCACGTCTCTCTTTTGTTATCTCTGTCCAAACTGAGAGACTATGTCATCTCTTTCATTAAAATGACTCCATATCTTTTTTCAAAGATGTGCAAGAATACATAATGATGGAACAGTGAAGGTGATGATGCTCTCTGTGACGACAATTCACAGTAAAATGACTGTGACTCCATTCCTTTTCAAAATTAGAAGGAATTTTGGCCAGCCAGTCCTCCTGACTACTGGGCTGTTTTAATGTGAGTCTCTGCTTGTATGCATACTTTTCCCAATCTACCCTTAAAAAGACAATTTTCTTGACTAGTGCATGACTTCAGAGATACTGGCTAAATTTACACTCTGGAAGCACTCTGTCACCTTTACTTTCCTCTTTTTAGCCCCAAATCAGTATACTTATCAATGACTTTTTTTTCTAATCTAATAATTAAAAAGTGACATATATTTTCTAGATATTCTAGACAAAGTCTGACCCAGTCACTACTACAGCTACACTATGTTTTCATGACCTGTTTACATATTAATAGGTTAGTAATGCAAGTACTTAATCCATTGACAGAATTCAACTGAAATTGAAAACTCAGAATTCTACAGAAAATGAGATTTCTGTGTCCAGCTGCTTTGTGTAATGCAGCAAAGACATGCAATTGACCTGCTTTGCAGCAGGGCAGCAGTGCTGACAACCAGAGCTGTGCGCAGAAGGAGTTGTGGGGACTGATGGAATCAGACCTTCTATTAAAAGTGCCATGTACAGTGAAGTAACTGAGATCCCAGATGTGCTGTGTTTCCTTGTATTTCCAAACATGGCACTTTTGTTTGCAACCAAAAGAATCATAACTGAAATAAACCCTATTTTTTTGCTCAGATGAATGCTTTTACCCTGTTTTGATTAACCATTGTATTTTACTATGATATTCAGCAAACTTTTGCTATTAATGTTTTTCAGGTGTATATATACAAGTTATAATCTGTAAAAGAAAGCTAGTACAGGGGGCAAGCGGGGAGCAGTCATTGTCTTGGTGACATTAAAATGCACTGACACTTTGTCAATGTGAACCTCCTTGGGCTTTGGATTTTGATATATTCTCAGGCCAGGTTTCCTAGGTTTTGCCAATCTTTTGGTGATTCTTGGTCATATTCCAGCAAGTTGGGGACAAGCTTTAAGTAGTCTGGAAACTGGACTTGGTTCAAAACTTAAAATAACTCATAGTTTGAGAAAATATTTATATAAAACTTAATTTCATTCAGTCAAAATTCAGTGGATTTGTAAGAATTTTATTTCTAGTTTTATATCCTATATGAATGGACCTATGTAACTGGAATCTGAAGCTGATGAATACATATGGAAGAAGAACAAGAGGAAAAAACCTTACTTTAACTTAAAGTACTGGCTGGTTTTGCCCATTTCCATGAAGCAAAGAGCGAGATGAGTAACCTTCTACCATTCTACATTGTAAAATTAAGAAGGTTCAAGGATCCATTGCAATATAATAGTTTTCTGGCAAACTAAGATAATGTTCTATAGGATCACACTGTGATCTTAAACTGTTCTGGGGCCATAGGGCGTACAATACATATGTATTGTACGCCTACCTAGAAGTCGGCTAGAAAACATCTGAGATCCCTTTCGAACATTTTCTCTCACACACAGCTTTTGGAATGGGTCACTTTTTGCAAGTTAAAATGTTTCTCACTCACAGAGAAGTCACATAGACGAACAAAACGCAGTTTGACTCAAGTCCTACTTCTGAGGCGGGGGGATGCAGTTGCAGAAGCCCACAATATTGTCACCTATGTGTATGTTAGAGGATGACCCCACTGGAGGTTTTCAGCTCAGCCTGAAAACAGTTACTAGAATAACAAACAAGCCCCAGAAGTCTAAAACGTAGTCTGTGCAAAGGTCCATGGTGAATCCAGTGTGAGGTGGAGAGGCTTGGATATAAACAGGCACAACTGGTGGAACTGGAGCCAGTGCACACTAGAGGGTGCTGCTAGTGTAGAAGGAAGAGATCAGCTGGTCGAAAGGATGCATAAAGGGTCATGAAGGCAGTAATATAGGCATAGGTAAAATTAATTATTGTCTGCCAGCTTAAGCCAGTTTGCAAGATCAGGGCTCTTTGACTTTGCATAGTTAATTCAGAAACAGACTTAGGACAATGGGAATTTCTCAAGAATCTTTTAATAGCAAACTTTATATCTCATTTTGCTCTGTAAGCTGCCTGAAAAAACCCATTTTCTCAAATGTAGATCACATATTTATTTAGTAATTTTGTAAAATTAATGTTGATCAGTGACTTTTGCAAGATCTATTGCAGCTTGTGATCCTAACAGCTGCTTCAGTTTAAGTTGAGAGGATGACAGGTCTGTTTCTTTGAAAATATCATAGAATTATAGAATATGCTGAGTTGGAAGGGACCCATCAAGATCATGGAGTCCAAATCCTGGTCCTGCACAAGAGGTCATCCCAAGAGTCACCCCATGTGCCTGAGAGCATTGTCCAAATGCTTCTTGAACTCTGCCAGGCTTGGTGCTGTGACCACTTCCCTGGGGAGCCTATTCCAGTGCCCAACTACCCTCTGGATGAAAAAACTTTTCCTGATATCCAACATACACCTTCCCTGACTCAGCTCCATGTCATTTCCTTGGGTCCTGTCACTGGTCACCACAGAGAAGAGATCGGTGCCTGCCCTTCCTCTTCCCCTCACGAGGAAGTTGTAACTGCAGTGAGGTCTCCCCTCAGTCTCCTCTTCTCCAGGCTGAACAGACCAAGTGACCTCAGCCACTCCTCATATGGCTTCCCCTAAAGGCCCTTCACCATCTCCCTGGCCCTCTGAATGCTTCCTAATAACTTAATGTCTTATATAATTGAATGTCAAGGCTTTGGGATTGTAATCAATAAATGCTTTCAATCATATTCTATAATATTTATTTAAAGTCAGTCTTTGGGATGCCAACTGAAAAAAATGAATGCAAACCCATTTGACATGAACTATTAAAATATTTAGAAATAACTATTTCTTTACAAAATTGACCTAAGCTTTTTGTAGCCTAAAATCCAATAGCGTTTAATCTTATTTGGACAAATTTTGAAAGAGCTTTACAGAGGCAGATATTACACACAGGCTTGAATATTTGTATGAAGCCTATCAGGCTGAAAAATTTCATAATTTACATTTTTTTCCACGAGACTTTACTTGTTATTCGCATATTCACATTTGACCTGTATAGTAGATGACTTTGCCTCAACTGAGCCCTCAGTAATCAACTGAATATTTCTTGAGGGTGCAATTAAAATGTATTGTAATTGTGGAAGTCATTACCTGATCTGCTGTTTTATATGAACACAGAGACTACTTGGGTAAAATTTAGTACTTGGCCAGGTAAGCCCAGCAACAAGAGAAATCACATCAGCTGAAATTCTTTTTCAGGTTCAGCATTATTATTCTGAAAAGTAGAGACTCAGTATTTCTCCAGCTTGTATCTCAGGAGTGTCTCTATTACATTAATGTTACTTGTGATGAGATTACCTATTTATGATAGTGTTAGTTAAACTTTACTCTGACATTTGTTCTTTGTAGTTCAGACTTAGATTATCTTAAATGCATTATTTATTTGAAAAGGAAGAATACTCCTCTGCTTCCAAGACCACACAATGACTTCTGCATATCCCAAATGGCATTGGATGCCTGTGTGAGGACAAGTGAACTGAATCATTCATATTAGTGAAAAAGAATAAAAAGGTTTTCCTTTATTTTAGAAAGATGTCTTATTTGAGAGGATCATGTAAATCAGGTTTACTTTTTAACTTAAATATTTTATTCCTATGGCTTCATCTATACTCTTAACCAAAGCTCCTGGAAAATAATTAGCTTCTATCCTTTGAACACTTATCAGAAGGAAGCCTCCAACTCACAGTGTATACACAGTAGTCACAGCCTTACTGCCTATCCAAAGCCAGCAGAGTATGGCTATTTCCTAATCAGAGCTGTTTGGGGGACGAGCTGTGGGAACTGACAGGAAGCTCATCTGGAGTCCTAGGCAATGTGCCCCCGTGTTACTACCTAGTCAGTTCAGCTGATATATTTAATCGCCAGACATATTAAAACAGTTGGAAAGACTCCAGAAGACTCCAATGGGCTTACATCACACAATTATATGACTTTTGGAGAACTGGAAATTGATGGGCTTTTGCTTTAGCTAGAAATTCTTTTGAAATCAATGTAAAGTGATATGGGAGTATAACAGATATTCATCTTAGTGACATATTCTTGGTTTCCCCTAAGTACTGCCATTGCTGAATATTGAGGAGTGAATGGAGTTGACATTTAATCAGATGTTTCCTTTTCACTATCTGGGCAGGGATGGAAGCTTTGCAGCGTGGAACTGCAAGGGCACTCATACTGGCACAAGACCGTAGCTGTCTGCAGCCTTAGGTGCAGGCAGTGAGGCACTCACTGAGCCCTCAAGGCACTGGAACGGTTATTTTCCTAAAATAGTTTCAGTATTCAATTTCCACTAAAGGAGTTTCCTTTCTATTGACAAATTAATTGTCTGACACAGACAATTGCAGATGTAATTTTCATTACTTTGTAAAAAGATTTTAAAATTTAGTCTCTCAAGCAAGTCTTAGCATTCTCTATTCCCTGAATGTCATGTTATTACCAACTCCTTACCTCTCTGTAAGGAGAAGGCATGAATTAGTGACTTCTCTGTGGACAATTGGGAACAGCTCACAACATTTAAATGATATGTTAGAATCAATTACCCACTCCTCCTTTTCCCCAGTGTTCTGAGCCTTCACACTTAAAAATACTCAACTGCCTTAGTGAACTCAGTAAGACTACAAGCAAAACCTTTAGGATTGAGCCACTTGCAGTAAGTTTGGTCTTCAGGGTGCTCTTATTGTTTTATTTCCATTTACAAGGTACTGTAAGTTGGGCAGTATATAAAACAGTTCTGATGTAATATTAAAAGATGAAATTGTGGTTTTGGACTATTATTGGCTAGAAATTTTGAGATTCAGAAATAAATATACTGAAGTCAGAGTCAATCCAAAAAGCAGTCCCACAGGCATGCCTGTTTCCTGGCCAAGCATTGTAGTCTTCCTATACTGATGCTTTGCGTTCATATTTAGGGTTTCCCCAAAGGGCAATAACTTCTAACGAGACAGATTTTCATTTCTGTCTTTTATAGACTCTGTAGCTCTCTCAGGAATGCCAGGAAGATGTTTTGCTGGATAAAAGGTTAAGTCATGAACCAGCATTGACTTTGTGAAATGGATTGATCTGAAAAGTTCTACCATATATACTGTATAACACATAAAGAGTTAATACAATTCATATTGTGTGTGCTGACTATAAGGAATCAGTGTTGACATTCATGCAAGCTTGTTTCTATAAGGAAGTACTTCAGTTATTGCTTTTGTCTTCTATTAATTTCCTTTCCTTTTTGCCGAGAAGCATGTTTTTTTTCAAGTGAATCATTAGTTTTTTTCCAACATGATTATTTCTTTTAGCTAAATTTTGAGGCCCTCTTAATAATCTGGAAGGAGATCTTGATAAGAAACAAAACAGATTTTGAATTAGTTGTCTGAAGCCATTTTTATACTCCTTTAAAAAGACCAAGGAAATATTTCAAAGGAGTTCAAAGGGAGGGAGTAGAACATTTGGTGCAGATGTGACTTTATGGTATGTGACTGCAAACGAATGGCAATGTAAAATGTGCATTTTTATTACCAAATGTAAACAAATTTGTTTCTTATTGTTCCTAGAGTTGTTTTTTTCTCCTTGTTTTATTTTGTGGCATGTATTGATTGCATTTCAGCAGCTGACTCTGGGTTCTGAATTAGTTAGGGTTTTTTATGTGACCGTAAGCCTGTGTTGAGTGTTAAATATTCACTATAGTTCACTACAGCTTCCATTTAGTTGAAACTATTTTGATAGGCTATGCAGTATTTATATATTATAATAGCACAGAGCTCTGTGAACAGAGTTTCAATGCTTTTGGACCTCCTATGTATTTGTCTTGGGTAGATATTTAATAAAAGGTGAGCTGGTGCTGCAGCTTTGAGGCATTAAAAGAGTTTCTCTTCTGTCAATCTGCCTATTTCCACCAACTTCATGAGCTCTTTGTCACATTTGCTTAAATTTTGGTTACCTTGAGATCAGAAGTTTGTGGGCAGGGTAGGATTGATAGTATGGTATATTTCTTATTTTATTTTTAATGTTTTTTACGGAGTATCCATACAAGAATAACAGACCAGTACTGAACATTGTCTGCTGTTACATGTCCCTTACTCTCTCCTCAGCTTTTGGCAGTCATTGGCTTAGGGATTTCCTGAATTAGATGCAGCATCTGGACCATCATATTTTAATAGCCACTGGTGGACCTTTTCTCCATGAATTTGTCTAATCTCTTCTTTAACTCCATTTATGCTTTGGCCTTAACAACATCCTGTGGCAATGAGTTCCAAAATGTAATTATGTGTTGTGTGAAGAAGTACTTCCTCTTGTTGATTCTTAAATACTTGTTATGGGCAAAGTGCATTCTCTGCTGAGTGATAACACTGTTTTCTTTACTGCACTTGGAAGCAATCACACCCTGGACAATAGGTGTTCCCAGCAGCAGGCCAATGTGGCTGTATGTGGACATCAGTGAGAAGAGTGACAGGAGACAAAAGAGTTGTGTAGAGGCCCCTGGTTTATTTGACTTTGTTCTGTCGTGAGACTGTACATAAGAACATTATGCCCTTACACAGGAATTGCACTGCTGGGTCATTTATTGATGATGTTTAACAAAGTGGACAAGTGTTTATTGTAGGCTCTTCCTCTTCCTGTACTTTGCAAATGAACTGAAATATAAACTCCAATTTACCATACATGGTTAGATGCAAGTTTCCATTGCTCTGTGTTTAACAACGTACAGTTAATATATTATGCACCAAACACTTGTGTTTGCAACACAGATAATGTAGTTGTCTAGCCGACATGATATACTTACTGTGTTAGGGTCATTTTTTTCTGGTCAAAAGCTCAGAAATAGCAGCTGCATTCAGGGATGCCATTGTCCAACCAAGCCCCCGAGCAGCAGAATCAATACACTTATTTGTAACAAAGTTTTATTTGTTAGTAAATGTTTTCCCAGATAAGTCAATTTAAGTGAAATTACTAATTGTTTAGGACTTACACTTTTGACTTATGCAGCATAATAAGGGTATAGGGTACTCTAACCCTGTATTATTAAAGAAACCAGTGCCTGAAAGGTAGGAAAAATTTTGTGCAGCCAGATCCTCTTATTCATGTCAGCAAAGTCTCAAAAGGTTAGGACAAAAATAGACCTTCTGTGAGTAAATTTTAGATTATATCAAGATGTTTACTGTTTGAACGTGCATTTGCAGTGCAATCCCACATTTTTAAGAGGAAGATTCAAGAGCTAATATTACTGTAGATGACAGTCATTCTTTTCACATGAGTTTTGAAGATTAGAATTAAATTGTTTTGAGAACATACCTGGTTGAACTATAATGTGTTCTTCTCTTGAATTTTTCATTAAATGGAACAACTATTTAACAAGCAATAGAAACAAAAGGTGGCTAAAGAAATACTCTACTTGCAAAGGAAAATGAGACACTGCTTTATGCTCAGATGACAAAGACTGTCATAATATTGCTAACCAGTGAAAGTGTCTTCACCTGAAGCCATGAAAATGCAATATAATCTATAGAACATATTTTGAGGGGGAGAAATATTGCATATGCTCTGTTGTCAAATTGTAGGCATCTCCCTAAGATAGACAATAGTCTCTCTTTCTTCCCATATATAGAAAATCCTAAAAGAAAATAAGATTTTCAAAGAGAAACAGTTAAATTCAACCTCCTATGCCAAAAAAGAGACACTACTATAGGAGGTTATCTATTGCTCCTCTTCAGAATTGCCCTTTGGAGGTGCATGTGTCTGCCTATTAGCTTGAAGTTTGGTGATGTGAATTTCCTCCCTGCAGGTCTTACTTCAGGCAAGTATCGTGAACTCTTTTGCAGGTGCTAAGGGAACTCAGAATAGAGTAGAAATTAAATAGAGGGAAATTACAGCATTCACATGGACTGTGGGATTCAGTTAATGAGGATTTTCACTTCCTTCTAGATATTTTTCAAGCATTTTAACCTACTGATTCATGCAAACTTGGGAGGTCAGAGTGCAATAATTTCAGTCAGTACCATTTATCTTACGTTTCACAGCATTTCTGTGAAAAGTTTTCTTCTTTTCTTTCAAAGACTAGCAATTTTCTTCTTGGCAAAATATTCAGTAATAAGACAGTTGTTTACAGCCTGGCTTGCACAGGGGCTCTAGAACTGTGCTTACAAATCGTCTTTAAAATACAGTTGTCAGGATAGATGAACTAAAATTCACTGAGGGGTACAATATAGTCTTCAAATATTTATAACTGACACTTTACAAATACCTAGTTTTTAAATAAAATCAAGAAATCCTTGTATTAGGAAGAGCAGAGAGGGTGAGATAACACAGAGGATTTATTGGAAAATACTTGTGAGTGCTCAGGACAGGCTTAAAACATGTAGCCATATGGTCAACATATGTATACATTAGCTGAAACCAATATGTAGCTGAATATGTGGCTGAAACCACTGTCCAGGAATATAAAATTTATTTTGTAAATGCATTTTTATGCCAATAATTGTAAGATATAATTATTCATATCAGTGAAACCTGGTTATTTCTCTATTGACCAAGTAAGCAAGAGGAATCAGCACTTGTGTTAGCAAAACTTAGATGGCATCTCATGCGGCTCAGTTTCTGAGCCCAAATTTTTAATAACTGAGAGTGATATTTTGAGAAAGAAACAGTAAGACAAAAATACTATGTTTGTTAATATATGGTAAAAATGGAAGAAAATGAACCTGCTTTTGAGAACGTAAGATTTTGCTTGGGGATTAGGGTCTGGGTGTTTGTGGAGGGTTTTTTTGTTTGTTTGTTTGTAACTTCTAAAATTTTTAAATAGTGAATATCTTTGTGCATAGCTTTTAATTTTAAAGGTATGTGGTTGGTTGGTTGGTTGGTTTTTATTTTTTGCTAAACTGTTCCTTCTACATATGTGTCACAACTTGAGAGAGGTACATCATGGCATTAACAATAGTTCCTGCTATATTACTCCTGGAATTTTTTTAGCATTTGCTGGGGGGAAGTTTGTTCATTGTATGATCTTCCAAGTGAATGAAAGGTTCACAATTCTCTGCAATGGATTTAGCCACCAGATCTTTTTGTCTCCACAGCCATGACTATTTACCCTCAGATTATACCTATTTCTCAGGGACTTTGGAAAAGAGGTAAATATAAACTCTTAGATATGCAGATACTGATTACTAGTAAAACAGTTTTAGAAGGAAATTAATGTCACCTAAAATTTTTGAGAGCCTCAGAGGGTCTTTCTTCTCTTGTTCCAAGAAACCAAAAAAGATGTTTTGCTCCGAATTTCATGCACACACCCATGATTTTGGTTTCAAAAGTTAAGACAAACAAATGTGGCCCGCAATTTTCCACTTATTCTTAAGAGGTGAAGAGTTTTTGGACATATTACCCTGAAAAGCCTTTCTTTGCAGAAAAGGTGTAGTTTTAGGTGGACCTGAAATAGCCATAAAGCAATGTGTACCTTAGGAAGATGAAGTAGAAGTAAAGTCAATATTTGTGGTATAAATTAGGAAGAAAATGAGACCTGCAGTTCTTCAATGGAAGTCTAGAATATGCTGTGAATCAGGATAACACCTGAGACACAAGATGGTTTGATCTGTGATCCCCTAAGAAAAAAGCAGGATTTCTGCTTTTTCCCAGAATGAGGCTCTGATATGGGATAGAGAAATCTGTGGCAAGCAGAGTTACGGTCTAGCAGGGTGAAGCTGGTAAAAAGTGAAAGATAGGAACCTGTGATTTCAATGAAACAGGGCTGTTGAGATAAGCAGGATTAATACTGACTTCCAGCTGCATGACTAAGATGGGCCCCTTAAAAGAGGCCATCAGGGAGTTTCCCAGCCATAACTGTAGAAAAGTAAGATCTGATCAAGAATCTGGAGAAAAAAGCTTGGATCCACACTGACTGACTGATGACACATAAGTCCCTGCTACTGAGAGACAAATATCACATGAACTGTAAAGGAAATGTTTGTGTCTGGAGATGGTGAAACTTCAGTTGCTGGAACAAACATTTGTTTGGATTTCCCTTCATGGGGAATGGTGAAGTTCTCATCCCTATGTTTGAAGAACTTATTTCAGTTTTCTTCTCCACAGGAAGAACAATGGTAAAAACAAGTCACTGCATGGAGATGAAGAAAGGAATTTCTGTGAGAAACAGTTTTAAGGATTATGAAAGTCTGCTAAATACTTAATTTGATTTTTAGGATTAAGCCTCTCTTTCCAGGATTGTAAAACACACAATCACCACGCAAAGCTTGTTCCAGTGTGGTTTAGCTATTAGCTGTGTCACTCTGGGAAGAAAAAACTGAGAAATAAATTCTAGATTTTAAAAAAATTTTCACATAGAAGGAGATTTTTAGGTTTTCACATATGCCTTGATCTCTTCTGTTGAATATTGCTAGGCACCCTTCTTTGACAACTTTTTAGAGATTACAGGTTTAGTGCAAGGCTGAATGTTGTCAGCTGAACCCCTGTAGATTTGCTGACTTGCAGCTGTCACTAACATTAACACTCTTTTACTATAGCATTTTGTTCTGGGTATCCTTTTTCATTAGACATTTTAATTTTAGAAATTCTCAAAAAAAAAGTGCCTACAATACAAGTGTTCATATAAACCTGAAATCTCAATTTGGAGTAATTGGAGTATATAATACTAAAAATTACTCTTTAAAATAGGAAGTGGAATTTCCACCCTTTAGAAATAAGGTCTTTGCTGAGAGTTTCAGGTGAAGAGTCAGGTGGAATCTGCGCATCAGAGCAATTGGATCAATGTCTTCTGAGTTGGTCTTATTTCCAGGTTAAGTACTCAGTAATAAGCAGCAATGATCTCCATGAAACAGTTCATTTAGCCATTTTTAAGAATACATTGCCATCTGGTGTACAAAATTTCAAATTTCTTTATCAGTTTAACTTTTTAGAATCTAATATCCTCAGGCAGAAAATCTTCCATCATTTGATTCTAACTTTCTGAAATAAACCTATTGACTTCAATGAACTAAAAGCTATTGCACTTTCCAATGCAATTGTTTTGTAAAGGTTTTCTGAACATTTGTGAATTCACACTATGGAAATAAAACATTTAAATTGTTACAGAGAGTACTTACATGTAGCAGCTTTGGTTCCCTGTGGCTGAAATATCTTGGTTTATCTCTAAGCTAAGAGACGAAATCAAACACAAACCTACAAAAATAAATCGTGCTTATATTGTTAGCGTAGAAACACATANTAGTAAGAGAAGCACTGCACTGAGGTGCAGCATCGTTACTGCTTGTACCTTGTGCAAAGGGAAGTCTAAAAAATACAAAAAGCAGACCTTCATCCCAGACAAATTTTAGGGGATGTTTCACTGATTTAAATTAAGCAAAGGTTGGATTCCTAATTTCTAGTTTGATTAAACAGCAGATTTTGAGTAGGTACTTTCATTTGGTCTCACAATAAGCAACTCTTAGTTTGTATCAGCTTTTTAGTATATGTCTTTGGACCTTCCATAAGCATTGACCAAGGGTGATCATGGTATTATGAAAGCTAGTAAAACTGGCTCCGCAAATGTTATGTTTGTCACATGGTAGGCACCATAAAATGATTTTCCTGTTACAAATATGAGCAATAATTAAAAAAAAAAAAAGATGGCTTGCTTAAATACAAACAGTTTTCTGAACTGTAAATAAAATTCTAAAGTCTCTTAAAAGCAAGCAAAAATTCACAGCCCTCCAACCCCTAATTGCATCCAGTCTGATGAGAAATGGAGCAGGCGCAGAATCACAGAATATTCTGAGTTGGAAGAAACCCACAAGGATAGTTTTAGGATTGTTTCTGAATTTCCATGTAAATTTTTTAAAAAATTATTCTAATGAAGTTTTCAAAAGTTGCCCTTTTTTTAACAGTTGATTTCTAGTTTGGATAAATTTAACGTAAACTGGCTGAGTGACTTTCTAACAATGGCACTATACATGCTGCTCTGTGCCTCTACAATGTCTATCTACTACAATGGGGTCCAGCTCTCCTTGGTCATGAAAGGCTGCCATGGTAATAAACATGTTTAGTACTAATCTTTCTTATCTTGGGTTTCTGAGGACCTCTTTTTCTCTTCTCATGGAATCTGAGGAACAAACAGATGAGGTTACTGGGTCAGGCTCTAGTTCTTCTAACAATGAACTCTGATTTGTTTAATTCATCTGTCAGGATTTGTTTGGCTTTACATAATTACTTCCAGACTTATCTGTGATAACTTAATGGCTTACTTTTGTTGTGACCTTTTTGGTAAGGTTGTATATAAAAAAAAATTCAGTGATTGCTTAAGAGGATGTGGGCAGTATTATAAAAGACATTTGTTTGATTAAATGGTAATTATAAAGTGAATGCAATTAAAAATACAGTGATGACCAGCTCTTGTTCAGTATGACTTCTGTGGAGCCTAGAGGTCAGTTTATGCTCTTGCTTTTAGTGGTTATTACTATTTATTATGTGTATGCTAGAGTAAGCACTGCATAAATAAAAAACTACAAAATAGTTATTGCAATCCCTTTAGAAAAAATAATTGTCTAACGTAAACTTCTAGTGGATTGCATTTTAAAATTCTGCCTCATATTTATCCTGAAAGTGTTTGCTGCAGTCAAATTGGAACTCACGGTATAAATCTGACCCTTAAAAAGACAGCAATTTTCAACACAGAGAAATGTTTTGGCACATGCTACAGAAGGCTAGAGTTGCCTTGATTTTTCTATGTTCTCTTTTGGGATAATTAATACTTCAAGGAAAACTAGTCCTGGCTCTGTGTGAGAATATAAAGATAAGGTTGCACAAGTGTGGGAAGACAGTGAAGGTTTGCACTTTCTGATGTAAGAAGGAAGACTCCCTAGATCCCCATCTCACTATGGCATCTTTATCTTATCCCTATTAAACTATGCTTTGAACCTGATTGCTGGTAAGTCAGGAAAATTAAGGAGGAAAACTCAGTACAAATTAGAGTTCTTTAATTAGAAATGTAAATAAGAAAATTTAAAGCTGTGTTATCAGGCGAAATAATCAAGAAAAAAATCAGTTTTAAGATCCAGCATAGACCTTTATTTCTGCTCCATCAGAATGATTTGCAACATTAATTCTATGATCACATTATAATTTATAAATGAGACAGCAATCTCTTTCTTTCCAATATACCCATGCAATCATACCAAGTTAATCAAGACATAAACTGATGCATTTTATTTTCTCACTTGACTGCCTTTTCATTTGGGGCAGAAGCTAAGGTTGGAAGGAAGCCATGAAGTCTTGATTTCTGTTTCCACACTTCTTGGTCAATTTTAGTACATTTTAAAAGTCCTACCTTATGAAGCTTTGCAACATATCAGACACAGTTGCAACACTTAAATTTAACAATGCTCCCAGGGGAATAGAAAATTGAAGTGATATGTTCATCTAGAAACATGTTGATTAAATGGAAAGAGCTTCCAAGTCATGGAATAAAATAGTTGTTCCTATTATTTCCAGGCCTTTTATTTGTTTGGTTGGTTTTTTGTTTTGTTTGGTTATTATTATTTTGTTTCTACTTAGTTTTCAGGGGAAAAAATGTTTTTAGTCTCTGCCTGTCATTATGCTATTTGAGAATAGTAAGTATTTGTACTTCTCTGTCAAAGATTTGTAATTAGCCTTGAATGGCAAGCTAGTTCAGTTCATTTATGTTTGTATGTTTAACCAAATAAAAGTCTTAATGGACCTGAAAATATTTTAAATAATAGTATTTTTACTACAGACTTTACACTGAAATTGGATTCCCTTTTGTGTTTTGCTAGCAGTTTTAGCTGTAAATTCATCTTGATCTATATCTTTAAGTAACTTTAATATTATAGTGCTGTTGTGGTGTAAATGGTAAATTACCATTTAATCTGCTGTGCTGGTGCCAGATCTAGATCTCTCCTCATCCATATTTATTCTTCTGGAGTTAAAATCCTAATTCAGGCCAGCTGCATAGGTAGCTTATGTCTAGGTTTTTTTGCCAGTGAAAAATAGCAAATAGTAATAAGTGCTCACTGTGGATGTGGGAGATGGGCAGTTGAGTCTCTGCTGTAAATCAAGCGTGAGCTGTAACATCTGTAGCAGGTATTCACATGCCAGATGAATCTCTCAAATATTTTTGTGCTGACCTTTGGCTCTTAGTATGCTCTGAACAAGTCCATAGGTTTAAGGTCCACTAACAAATTGGGTGTTTTCTATAATGTTACATCTGTAAATGACAGTAATT
The DNA here is from genome assembly GCA_013397815.1 of Aleadryas rufinucha. Classification (NCBI taxonomy): domain Eukaryota; kingdom Metazoa; phylum Chordata; class Aves; order Passeriformes; genus Aleadryas; species Aleadryas rufinucha. The sequence goes on from VZTH01010743.1 coordinate 56,228, forward strand.
GTAAATTGCTTGAGAAGCTCCTTATGGAAAGCGCACCTTTCTGCTTGACTTGAGAGGATTGCAGCTTTGAGACATAAGCTAATGCAACTTCGGCTGTCCCCTCCTTTTTCTCCGGATCATTTTCTGTTAGAAGAAATATGTGACGTGAAGCTCAGATGTCAAAACATAACAGTTTGTTTCATCTCTTCTTTCCCCTTGGCATGCAGGGCAGTTGGGTAATCCTCGTCTGAATGTTTGATCTTAACTCAAGTCATGTTCTAGTATGCCTTCACTGAATCTGCTTGCCCCCATCCCTACACGGCCACTTGAAACAGATTTGTTCCTGTGGAGTACATATGGACTTAAAGACTTAAGTTCAGAAAAGGGATCTTCAGGTGTTTTTCTTGTCTCTGTTTCAGAATTAGAGAATTAACAAGAGGGCCACAGAGAAGAGAACTGGATTCTGCTGTAAGCATCCGAGGCAAAGATGTTTTATCACCCAGAAGAAAATAGCTCAGCCAGTATATTTGATTTTTTTTGTTGTTGTTTTTACATTTGTTTGCAAGATTTTGAGTAAATGCTTAGACCATTGTGTTGCTTAAAAACCTGTGGGTTTGAGCCAGACAGGAACAGTAAACAAATATTTCCCTGATGTTTTTAGTTAATAGAGACCCCATGGAGGGAAAACAAATAATGAAACCTACACATGTATGGTAAGCCTTACACTAGGATTAATTTTTTATCTACTGTAATAACCTTCCCAAGTAGGATGTATGATTTTCTTTACTGCTACTTTCAATATTATAAAAGATAGGTAATTACAATCTAGATTGATATCAGTCAGCTCCTCTAGACCCCAACGCTCCCAGCAGGGGCTCCGTGAGGGGAGGCCGGGCTGCCCCAGCTGGCCCCAGCTGGCCCCAGCCGGTTCCAGCCGGTTCCAGCCGGATCCAGCCACCCACCGCAGGGCGCGGCTGAGGCCGGGCGGGGGCACCGCGGGGAAATGTGTTCAAGGAGGGAGAAAACACGGTGGGACATCCAGGGGAATAGGGAGATGGGGAGAGAGCAGGAAACTGAGGAAAGGACAACAGAGGGAGCACAAGCTCAGATGAGTAGGAGGAACATTATGGCGGAACAGGCACACCCCAGAGGGACTCCAGCCCATGGAGGGGACATGCCAGAGCACAGACAGACTGAGAGAAGGAAGGAACCAACCACTGTGAACTGACCCCCATCCCCTGTACCTGTGGCAAGAACGAGGAGAGAGGAGAAAGGACTGGAGGGAAGAAGTGACATGGGGACCAGCTGTGGGGAGGAGAGGTGTCTGAAGAGGAGCTGACCCTGGGAGAGCATGATGGGTGGTTTTTTTCCTTTTCTAATTTTTGCCTTTGTTCCCCATTTTCTGGATAATTTATTAAATGTTTATTTAAACTGACATTAAATTCCCCAGGTTGAATCTGTTCTGCACAGAACAGTGCTTGGTAATTGATTTCCCTGTCTTCATCTCAATCCATGGGCTTTCTCACTCCATTTTGTCCTCTTCTGTCCCTGGTCCCACTGGCCTGGGGGAATGAGCATGCAAGTGTGTGTGAGAGCTGGGGCCAGCCCACCATACAAACCCTTTCCCAATGGCTGTTGCTGTGACACCAGGGTCTCTCACACCTCCATCCTGCAGGTGTGGCCTTGTGGACAGAATTTGGCCCAATTCTGGTGTCAGTGAGAAATAACACCTCTCAGTGTTCAGAGAAATAACAGCCCTCTAGTCAGTGGCACAATGAGGATAAAATCTCTGGTTTGAATAGGCCTGAACTGTGATTCTTCATAGTCAGATGTGAATCAGAACAACCCCTTCGCTGCTGAATTCAGAGCTCCTGAATCTAGCATTAGCCCTTCTCTGTGGACAGTCTTTATGGACTTAGGCTGTAATTTCCTTTATTACTTGACTGTGGGAATGTGGAGGAATGTTGCAAGAGGTGTATTGGGTTCCTGTCTCTTTTCTCCAACAAAAGTGCCCAGCACAGCTTTCCAGGCTACACTGTAAATGTAAATACAAGAATATATTGCCTCTTAGGACTGACAGTTCTGATTTGTGTATCTGAGATATTAAATCCCTTGGAAGGGATCTACAGCTACCTGAAAGGAGGGTGTAGCCAAGTGGGGGTTGGCCATTTCTCCCAGGGAACCAGTGATAGGACCAGAGGACACAGTCTGAAACTGTGTCAAGGGAGGTTTAAGTTGGACATTAGGAAGAATTTCTTCATGTAAAGGGTGATTAGACATTGGAATGGGCTGCCCAGAGAGGGTGTTGAAGTCACCATCCCTGGAAATGTTTAAGAAAAGACTGCACATGGCACTTAGTGCTATGGTCTAGTTGACAAGGTGGTGTTCAGTGATAGGTTGGACTTGATGATCTCACAGGTCTTTTCCAACCTAATTGATTCTGTGATTCTGTGAAGACCTGCTAAGAGGCAAACTAATTCTTAGCTGTGCTACAGTTATGTTGTCTTCTGGCTTTGTTTGGACTAAATGTTGTAAAATTCTCATCTCATTATATACTAATTTTTTTTTAGGTTGAATATAATGTATGTAATCATCTACAAGAAACTGGGACGATTTTTGAAAGCACTGTACCATTATTTGGAAGAGGTACCAACCAGTATATAGATATACTGATTTTTAATCCTTTGCATTTTGACAGCAAACCATCTCAGGCTTTTAGTTGAAACTGAAGATATTATTTTGGACTCCTCATTCAGATTGCCTGATATTATGATGTTTTGGTCCTTGGTACATACTTGATATGCTTAACTTTAATTATGCTCTGAAGTACTTCAAGAGATAAAGCTATGGTAATAAACACATCCCGTGTTTAAATTTTGTATTTATAGAATCCAATATTAGTGACGAATTTTCTGGGTAGATCCTTATCTCAAAGAAGATTTCCGAAGTGAGGCTGTTTTTCTGCTAAAGCAGTTATCCTTGCTTTTCCAGTCAATGCAAGTGTTTATCTGCGGCTTTTCCGAGCGGCAGGGAAGCAGTGCGCCTGAAGGCAGCCTGTGAGGCGCTTTTCCCACTAGATGGCAGAAGATACTTTGGTCCAGAACGTTTAACAATTGGAACAACGTGCAGAATTACTGGACTTACATACTATGTTTTGCCCACAAGTACAGGGATTTTATTTATTAAAAGTTTATCTGGTCATATATTATCCAGATTTCTGTGAGTATACAGCCCCACTTTCTTTCTACAAATAAAGTAAGTAATAAGGAAATTAGTAAGTAAAAAAGTAAGTAAATGAGTAAATTTAAATTGCAAAGGTTTGATTGCAAAAATCTCATGTTACATTGTGTCACATATGTGACACTGAAATCAGAAATGCTTATAGAAATTTCTGTATAGAAAAATCTATGTAAAAGAAGCTGCAAAGAAACAGATGCAAATACTATTGTTACAATGTTTCCATTATAATATGTACCATGTTTTGAGCTTGTACATATAATATAATATTTGCATTTTAATCACTTTGTACTGGCTAACATACTGAGTTGATAAGCTTTTTACCTTGTAATACTTTTCACTAACTTGTGCATGGATATTCAGTTTAATGTGGCTTAGGTACAGCACTGTGACAAGACAGCAATTCTTGTTTTGCCAGCTCTTCCTAGAGCATTTGCAGCTCCAGCAGCTGGAATCTTCATTGAATAATGCAGCAAATGTGCACTGCAGAGCTATGTAGATACAGAAATCTCCCTCTCTCTTGCATACATGCATTTATGTAAATATAGATCTGTGCTTTGATTTTTCCGTAAGTGTTTCTCTCAGCATCAGCCAAACTCCACAGTTGATAATGCATTTTTTAATGTGAATGTTTTTCTTACAAGTTTGGCTTCAATGTCATCTGCAGGCTGGAAACACTGAAAAACCCAGCTACCTCTCAGGCTGAAGGTGATAGAATGTATTCTGAAAAGGTCAGTGGAAAGCAAAAGGGTGTCAAAGACCTTAACTCCAGCTAAACTTATTTTATTGTTTTATATCCATGGAACAGATGGAATGCTGAGTGTCAGTAGGAAGTTTCCAAACAGAAAAATACTTGGACCTCAGTTTGCTTTAATTAACTGATAGTTAGTTAGCTTGTCCTAGTGACTTAAAAAATATCCTAGATATTATGTAAATTATTTATTATTGGGAGTAGTTGAATCACCCATGCTATTAATATTGCCAGTTCTAACTCCCGTTTTTCATCACTTTATGATTTCCTAAACTGTGACACGTTTTCAGGGTACTGTTTTATATCCTGGCTGTGCCTCGGGCTGAAATTTTTGAAAATTTTTGGCTGAGAATGTTCAGTCATTTCTAATAAAGTCTAGGGAAAGTGAATTATTTGTTCCGTGTTTTTTAAAAATAAAATCTGGAATCTTTTCTTTGAATGAGTCTTACTGCCTGGTGCCCTGGAATAAGGGATTTGAAATTCTAGTGAGGAGGAATTGATAAGGAAAGGCATTTTGGAGTTAGAATATGATCTTTGCTACTCATGGGAAAGTCTGTTACAGGCCTCTGCAAAATCTTTCTTGCATGTAGGTTGTATAATCTCTGTGGTTTTTCTGGGTGAATGTGTCCAGGAAACATATTTACGCATCCCAGGTCTGGCAGGGAGGGCACACAGCACCCCCACAGCAGGAGTGAGCACGCTGCCCTCCGTCCATGGGACCGTGGCCAGAGACAGGAAAGGATCAGGCCGAATTCATCACTCCCCATTTCATGCATCTATGTCAGCCATTGCGTGCTGCTCCCTGCATAGGCTTTCTCAGGCACAATACATGTTCTGTCTTTTCAAGTCTGCTGCTAGTGGGTGGGGTAACCCACCTCAGATGTATATATTTCTAATCTGGATGAATCTGATCACTCCAGTGAGAGAACTGGATATGCGGTTCTGCAGAAGAAAATTTGGGCTGACTGGGCATAAAAGAATGCATGTTCTTGGCATAAATTGGTTTCAGGTACAGTGTTTTGCTTGACAGAGGAGACATCCTGACAGTACTTGAAGGCACCTCAGTCCTTTTGGCATCAGGCGGAGCCCCTAGAGTAGCTCTTGCAGTTTAGTGACAATCCTCTCCTCTGGTTTCTGAGAAGGGCAGTCTGCTTGGGCTATGCTGGTCCATAATTCCTTAAGAACTCCTAAACTACCACATATCTTTAAGAACGGAAAATGTCTTCCTCTGTTAAAATAAAGGTTTAAAGATTCATTTAAATGAAAGGAAACAATTGCCAAAAGACAAGACAGTGATATGCTGCTGGAATTTAACTATGCTGTTTTCTCTCCAGCTTGTTTTGAGCCCTAGAAGGAGACTGTGTTCTTGCAAGAACTGTCTCATGGAGAATGATATCAGTATCCTCACACTACCCTGAAACTTCTAAATTCTTACATTGCGCATGAAATAGCAAAACACAAATGATTTTTCAAAGGATGCCCTTCCCCCTATTGTGTAGTTTGAGGATGTCCATTGTATTACTGTTAACCACTGAAATGATATGCTGATAGAAGCAAATTATTTTATACCTTGTTGAAAATCGCTCTTTATTTTGGATTTTGGTTTTATACTGTTTTTTCTTAATCCTTTTATCAAGCAGAAAACATAAACATTGTCAAACTTGTTTCCCTTAACTCATGTCTCTTGTAGAAACATTGTGCTGCCAACTGTATTTCTTAAGTGAGCTCAACCTTCCTTTCTCTGCTACTATTTTCAGATTTACTATTTCACAAATCATGCATCTCAAGAAACAATTGTTGTATAGATATTTTAACAGCACTATAGGCCTCAACACCTCATAGAGACCAATTAGGCTAAATAAGCATATTTTATTCCTAGATTGGAAGAAGATTCTGTGGATAGTATAATGCTATTTCTGTCTACATTGCTTTAGGGAACTTTTTCAGTGAGGTCTGTCACACAGAATGGTATCCATGTCTAGAAATAGCCTTTCTAGTGTGTGAGAAGCTGTTTTAATGTATAGAAACAATTTTGTTGAAAAGATTGCCTAGGTGGATTGTTTTTTTTTTTTTTCTAGTTTTCTATTTGTAAACATAAAACAGAGGGCAAGTGTTCAACAAAGGGAAATTCCTTCTGTGAAATAACATTTCCAACTGATTAGGTATCCATTACCATTCTGGGCAGGTTAGCAGACAGTAATGCTACTTTGAGGTTGTGGTTCTAAGCAGATTTTAATGCTCTTGCTGATACCACATAAATATTCCAAGAATACTTACACTTAAAACCAGTTAAAAAATCAACTGTGTCACTTGAGGGTATATTTGGGTCGATATTCCCTTTGTTGTTGCTGTAAAAGATAACACAGCACTACTTTAAATACACATTTCCTTTCTCCCATAAAAATCTTGGCTCTTAGTTTGCTTTCATGTTAGCAGAAGAGATTAGTTCCAAACAACATTAAGAATCAAAGAATCTCAGCAAATTGAGGTGCCTTGAAATATCTGTCAAATAAATCTAATATAATGGGTTGTTTGGTCTTGATAGTGAAACAAAACAAACAAAAACAACATCCCATGTCTGCTAAAATTTCAGTATGGTGCTGGAATGGAGGTCAGAGCTTCCTCAATATGAAAAGGAATCTTGTTACAAGGATAAGTAATCAACCACCTGGGAGAATATAAAACTAAAATGAGAGGTGTCCACGGAGACACAGCAGTGCTGCCAAGTTAAAGATTTAAATCCAAATAAAATATTACAGTAGTCTCAGGTGATAGCATCCATAGAATTTTGGACCTCATTAGGGGAATTGAAAAGCTTAGAGCTGTTTCCAGTAATAACACTCAATTTAGTTGGTTAAATTAAAGCCATACTAATCTCCTTTCCATGAAGTGTTTGAGCAAGTTGTAGAAAACTCCCCCATCAGTTTTCTTGTAGGAGAAAGAAGTCTCATATAAATAGTGCTGCAAGACTGAAAAACTCTTTGCAGCAACCTGGCAATTCCCATTTACACTTTGGTGTGGTCCTATCTCTTCTCCTACTAAACAAATCTAGAGACCTTGCTGTTTCATCCTTCATCAGATCTTATAAAATGAAGCTTCTGGAGAGTGTTTGGGTTCACAAGTGTCAGCTTTCATAAAGAAAGTGGTGAGTTCATGATTTCAACAGAAGCTGGTGGAATTTGGTTTGAAGGAACTGAAGCAGGGTTTTCCTATTCATGTGGCATCCTTGGTGTTTTTTCATTTAGACCTCAACTGCTTGTAAAGATTCTTAGGAAACATTTAACTAACCAGAGTGAAAGTGAAGAGATGACTTTAAAGGAACTGTTGAAGTAAGGAGCAAAACATGTTTGATGCATTAGAAATCAGAATTAAACTGAAAAATCAACCAAACTAAGAAAAAGCTATACTTCTTCATAATTCAAGGAATAACACTTGCAGAAAATGACTCTGTGCATACAGTGTATGGGAATATCCATCAGCAAGGCCTTTTCTATGAACCATACTGACAACGTGACAGTAAAATTATAAATTTAAAATGTGTATTGGTGATTACACTTAATCAGTCAGTCTTGGTCTATGCCACCTTAAACAGTTCTATTGCCTCTCACCTTTTGCATTTTTCCATTTTTCCATGACACTTCTGAATCAAGTGTCAGTGGTACAGCAAATTTGGTTTTCCCATTTTCCTTGGCATTTTTGGATATATATGTATAGCCAGACTGAATAAATTGTCTATGTTTAGATTTACCAGATACTTTGCTCTGACTAAAATTAGGGCACTACAGCAAATGCTGTAGTGATATCATCATAATAATTAGTTGTGGACACCATGAAGGCAAAATTACCTTGTTTTGTATACAGAGTTTTGGTAAATGTGTATAGATAAATCTTGAAACATATGACATATCTGTTGGTTTTTGTTACTTACTGTATTCTACAACTCATCCTGCATCCAATAAAGTGCTTAAGAGGAATTGGCCTCAGTGAATTTTTGCATGTGATTAAAGGTTAGCATATGCTGGGGGGCTTTGCTGAGCCGGACGTCTTGGTTGTATCTTATGATTTATCATGCTTTTATTATGCTGTCTAATTTTCTCATGCTTGCCACCTTTGCTTTCACAGCTTAGATAATTTCCTACTTTAAAAATTCACTTTGCTCTTGATAAGTAGTGAAAAATGTTAATTTCAAAGCAAAAAGCATCCCATGGAAGCTGTGTACAGCAGGGATGAGCAACAAAAGATGAGAAAATCAGTGAGAGTCAACAGGATTGAAATCAAGAAACTGCTTTCCTATCTTCTGAGATAAGGAGGCATTTAGCTATAAACTCTTGATCCTTCAGTGTGCTGCCACCATCATGTCAAAAACTCTTCAGTGTGGTCCATTCAAAGCTTTTTGTATGGCTTTGAAAATATGCTAAATGTGTTCAAGGATGAGGCTAGAGTAACAGAAGCCTACAGAAATGAAGACATTGCACCACTAATGGATTCAGACCCCCACAGTATTCTTCTTGGGCAAGTTATGGTTACTTTTCATAGGAGAAATAGAAGATTACATGAATGGATGCTTGAGACTGACCTGTTCAAGTCACAGTTGGTCTGCATTTGTCTGCAGGATCCACCAGTCCTGAAGTTTATGTAAACTATGCTGTTGAGGAGGGAAAAGCTGTTGACCTCAACTTGTGTGACTCCAGCTTGACATCAGTCTTTCAGGTATGGTCATGCAGTCACTGGACATACCAGTAATTTCTGAAAAAAACTAGTTTCTGCTTCAGTCACAGATGAGAAAAAGAATGTGGGAATGTGCTGTGTGGGTTGGACTTAGCAGCCTGAGGTGTGCCAGGAGCAGAATGGCTCATTCCTGGGCCACAAATGTTTCTTTGCTGGCTAAGCCAGGCAGAGCATGACCAGGACACTGCTAGTAATACTCCCAGTAACCTACATGTGTCTAAAATCTATGATTATAAATGCCTTAATAACTTGAACAGTTATAGGGAAGAAATTAATTAACAGCCTCATTTAAAAAATAAAACAGCAAAGAACAATGCCAGAAAGTTCAAAGAATAAGCTGATATTCCATTAAAACATACCCTGATTTTTGCTTTTCAAAATAGCTTGTGTTAATCCATGTTACACAACTCAGCCTTAAAGGCACAAAGATGTTATATTGTTGATTCAATGGGATGTTGTTTAGTTACAAAAAAATTCCATGACTTTTTCAGTTCCCTTATTAAAGTCTATTTTTGCCATTTACTAAGTCTGCTGGTACACAAATTGAGGTACTGTGAGGTAATTAAATAAATTTGTTTTTAGGACACAATTGATCCAAAGGCTTCTTAAAGACTCATTCCAGATAAAAAATATTAAAATTAAGCTGTACTTACTTAAAAGCTACTCTACAAAAAGCCTAAGATAGCACTTCTAGTTGAGACAAAATTCAATGGAATCTGTGCTGTTGAAAGGAATGCACACTTGGACCCTAAATAATCACAAAATTATAATGTGATTTCATTTTATTCCTGAAATTGCTAGTCAAAGGAATTAGATTATAGGTATGAATCATGTGCCTATGGAATACAGCACATTGTGAAACTAACTTCTCACTTATGTTTTATTCCTATTGTATATAGAATCTAGAATATTTTGGATTTTTTTTTTAATAGCCATGTATAGCTGTCTTAAACTGTGTGAGTCTCTTTGGAATATAAGCCTGTTTATTTTATTGTGCTCTGTTTAGTTATTCTAAAAAAGAGTTACAGACACATAATTGTAGCCATCTGTTGTGTTTTAAGTCCAATCTAGCCCAAAAGTCAAAAAAGTCATGGCAACAGCTTATAAAAACAAAGGCAATAATATAAACTCACTATGGTTACTGCTGAACCTTTATTTCTCCCTTCAAATGAAGTAAGTTTCCTCAGAGAATTATTTTAATGTTTGATTTATTTCTTTATTAAATATGCCCACAGTATGACCAGCTTCTCTATCAAGATTGTCATATAGATGTCTCCTTGATTGTAAATCTGTGTTTCTCCAAAAACCTGAGTTCTCTTATGATAAAAAATGAAGCTCTAAGTGAAGCCCCAGTGCTTGCCATGTTTTACTTTAGCATAAACCAGCAAGCAGGATTAAGATTGCTTAAGAAAATTTATTAGTGGCGATGAATAATATTTATCATATAATATATTTAACCCATACTCTGACAGATTTAAAATTCATTATTTATACATTTTAGATATTTGATGTATTAGGTTTAATAATTCACTGAGATATTTAGTAAATAGTTTCTGCAATTAACTTAATCAAAATGTCAGTGACTTTTATGAGACGTTAATTTTCAGTATTATTCTGTCTTCCAGACATATCGAGTTTGTAAGTGTATCATATTTTTTAAGCTAGGAGCGATGTATTGGTACTTCTGTAGTGAACAATAAATGACACACCTGTGTTGAAAACTACTTCTACATGTGTTAGATAAGGTCAGATAGATGCTTTGTACTACTGCAGATTGTTGACATGGTATATTTCATCAATTCTCTTTTCTCTATATTTATGAAAAAATCTCATGATGGAAATCCATGCACAACTGTCTTTACTGAATCATTCACACCCCTAGCTCCTGTTAAACAGAAAAGCTGGAGTGTTGGGGGAGCAGTGCTGTCCTATGAGAAGAACTACAGAGTGCAGAATTCTAGTGGCTTGTAATTTCTTGAGAAGGATGGGGATGCCTGAGGAAAGAAATGCATCCTGGCTAGATTCCTCTCTTTTGACTGTGAAGAGCCTAGCCTCATGCTTGCTGTTTGGCAGGATGGATATAAGTCCCAGCCACCTCCAGAGAGATGGTGGCCCAATGACAAATGTCTGTCTGTCCTACAAAGTTCCCTAATAGTCACCAACAGGGAAGTGGGTTGTTTCTGTCAAACCAAATTGGGCACTGGAATGGTGAAGCTAAGATGAAAAATAACAGAGATCAGTTTCCAGTTGTTCAAGCCACCTTATGGGAAATAAGGGAAGATACAAGCAATGGATAATTTGTAGATTGTTTTATTCAGGTAGTAATAATCTAAACAAAATGGCAGGTAGTTCACACTGCTGTAGATTGGAGGTGAAATAAGAAGTGTAAATTGTAGTGTTTGTGCAAACTTCATTCACAAGTATAAATGTCATGTAAAAGCGAACTGTTATTTTTTAACTTCTCATTTATTGAGTTAATTGTGTGTGGATATCTGTGCTTTTACTCTTGATTCTTTTGTTAAATATGTGAGTATTTATGCCTAGTGAGCATGGGAGTGAACCACTCCCATTGGTATCAGTCTCATACTACAATTAAATGTGACCGTGGAGACCTGCAAATTTTTTTTTCAAAGGTGTACAAAAATACTGGTTTGTTACCTAAAGATGACATATTTGCAGCATGATGGTGACCACAAAGCTTTGGTCCGTAACATCAACTCTGAATTTTGTTTTTTCCTTAGAAGCTTAAACTGAACAATTTCCGTGTGTTTTCCTGAGCTACAATGAAAAAATTTTCATGAAATATGATTTCATTCAGGTGTCCCTGGAATCCCTCCCTTTTTTTTTTTTTCTCTCCTACTTTTGCTTTTAACAGACTTTTGGTTCTCTCGTATTCTAAGTATTTTCCAAGTATTTTTCATTAATTCTTGTTTGTCTATGCATTTGTTCATCTCTGTCTGTAGCCACTGTCTTCTAAGTCTTAATGACAAGTTTTCTGGTTTGATCCATATCTTCTATTAGTTTTAATCAAATAACACAGTAATTAAAAATAATATTATTTTATGTCATCCATTCAAGGCATTCATTTCTTTACTACTTTATCATATAAATATTTCTCCGACTTTGAGTATTATTTAATTACAAATAAATCAATGGGTAAAAGTAGGGCATGCCCATGGTTCAGAAAGTGAAAGGCGCATGTGGCTGTGGAAAAGAAGCTGTGCCAGACTGGAATCTGATCAGTAGCACTATTGGTAGCCTCACTCAGACATCACCCACAGACAGCAGGGGCTACCTGCAAGAGGTACTGATTTTATGGATATTGTGTCATCTACAGCAGGTAAGAGAAATACTTTTAGGAAAAGCAAAGACCTTAGGACATTTTCAGTATTCAGCCCAGGAAACTGAAACACTGATGACACCAAATTAAATGCAAGTGGAATGGTTTGGGATGACTTAAAAACAAGGTTATTAAAAAAAATTAGTACTCCTGAAGACCAGAGGCTTAAGTTTCTAATCAGAGGTCTCATGTGTTAAGCAGGTGGTTGTACAAAACCATTTGAAAAGTATTAATAGGATTAAAATATTGCAGTTGTGTGTTGCAGTGCTTGGAATGTCAGTTTGCTCTAAACCTCTCTCCCCCATTTCATCTCTTTCAGACTCTGGTGAATATTAATCCAAGCTAATGGTGCAAACATTCTGGGTGTGATGGAACAAGGCATAAAAGCATGTTCATAATTTGGAGTGTCTGAGTTATCCTTTCAACTGACAAGCATATGATTGAGTGCTCTGCTGGAACGGGGCCAGAATACATTTTGCTGCTGATTAGAATGAGTTTGTGTATGTGCTGTAACGCACACCTTTATATCCAACTGCGCCCCTACAAAGAATGGAGTTGGTACATTGTGGACAGGATTGTTATTGCATTAAACAGCCAGACAGTGTTCATATTATCCTTCAGTACTGCACAAAAACAAACAAACAAGCAAAAGGTAAGAATCATGGTCTGTGAGTGAATAAAGACAACAGGCACATTTCCATAGTTCTGATGAAGGGAAAATCTCTCACTGACTTAATTAGGTGCACGGCCTGACTAAAGCCTGCATGATTTGGCCAACATTTCCTATTATTCCAATGCTATGACAGAAGTCGCCAGAACAATTCCAGCTGAGAAGGAGTCATGCTCCACACTGCATTCAGAGAACAAATGGAAGATGACTGCAGAACCTGAAAACAGATTCACAACTGATAATGATAGCACATAATCCCATTGCTCAGCTCCTGTTGAACTCTCAGGTTTAATGGCCCTTCAATTTACACATGACATGAGATAGAAAAGGTTTCCTGTCAGGTAAACAAAATGAAACTTTTGCTTTTAGCTCTTGTACATTTTGTATAGGAAACTCTGTTTTGACAAATCCTGTAAAAATAGTATTATATTTCAAATAAAAACCCTTAGTCTTTTATTCTACTTATTATCTTTTTCCTGGCTTTGATATATGGTGGCAGACATTTAGGTTCATTAGTTTCCTATTTATGTGTAATTCTTGGGAGACTGACATCTAAATCTGGTTTTCTAGCAATCACTCCTAATAGTATTTTTAATTATCTCTCTTTTCTTCTTGAGTAGCATAAATCTTGACAATAACTCAGGTTCAGATTACAAGATGCTTCAAGAGGAAAAGCTGTTGGTGTTCAAAGACTTCTCTATCTAGCTGTCTTCCTCTTGACCACAGAAGAGACAATTGTGCTCTATTTGCTTTTTCTGACACACCTCTTTTTGTGTAAGTTTTGTTTCTGAAATACATGCAGTTTTTCAAAATTTTTTGCTGCTTTTAAAAGAGCTTATTAACTTCCCTTCTATAGCAGAAAACAACAAAGTGCTGCAGTGAAATACATACTCCTAGGAAATGGATTCTACTTGTTTCTACTTTCACCTGTGTAGGCATCATTTTCTGGGAATTAGAAAAAGTTTCCCCATAAAACATGTGGAATTGATAAATGGGATGTCAAGGCAATCAGTCTAGTCAGTTTGGATAAAGGAGTCAGATGATGGGGCTGGGTTTTTTTCTTTTTCATTGTCACATCCAGTCTGTTTGTTGGTCCCTCTCATTTCCTGCATGATGAAATATTGCCTGAGCTGTATTTGGAGAATCAGATGAAAGGGTGTTCTAACATATGACCAAGCAGAGAAGAAATTACGGAACTGAACCTACATTAGCACTTACTGCAATAATCATTAGCAGTCCTCAAATGTACTGGCTTTTCTAAAGTCTGGTGGTCATACCCCACCCTGATTCCTTGCTCCCAGCTCCATAACACTGCTTGGAAGATGCTGGGTGCCTCTCTCACTGGACAACTTGCCTGGACAAGGTTGTTCCTTCCCTTGCGTAGCATCAGCTGACTGGAACATGCTTGACGTCTCACCTTACAACCTTCCCACTTTCTCATGATTAAAAGCAGGGTGCACGTCAGCGTCCAGAAAACGATCCACCAGTGCACCAAACAGACTTTCCTTTTCCTAGGGACCTCACTGGACCTTGACTAGATGTGGTCTTTCTAGGCTCAGACTCCAGCCTTTCCAGTCATCCCACAGATTATTGCTTGCTCATCAGTTCTTCTGACTGAACATTATCACTGAAGCATATTTTCCAGCTTTTTTCCCTCACACAGTTGAAATCAATGCCACCTAATAAATAGCTGGTGAAGAATGATATTTAAGATATATGATTTCTCAAATATAGATATTTGAGAAAGACCTGTGATATAATTTCTGTGTATTTTCTATGAATATTCTTGCTGTCTTTTTCTTCCTTCACTTTCCTTCACTTTCCTTCACTTTGGATTGTTCTCCAAATATAAATAAAAACTGGTTTTGCCATTTTTACTCATCTGTTTTGCCATAATTATAAGTCTTTGGTAATGTAATACTGATAACTGCTTCAGGATCCAAAAGAAAATCACAAGACAGTGCCACTGTTTTCTAGATTTTTTTTCCCCTCTCATACCATGTAGTGGTAGATTATATCCTATGCTCTTTTTGCTGTGCTCCACTTGGAAGATCCAAAATCAGCAAAGTCTTGCTGAAGGTCCTCTTGGCAGGAGGCAAACTTCTGTTGGAGGAAGCAGAGAGAGATCTGCTGGTAAGGCTGACTCCTTTGTCTCTTTTCTTAGTCTGCAAGTGTGTTCAAGAAAAGAAAGGAAGTGACATAATTAACTTTGATAATCTCTTTGGTTGGTAGACAGTCCTAGGGGAAAATGACTGAACAGTGTTAGTTAGAACAGAATTGTTCTGAGGCCAGACAAAGAGAAAGAAAGGGACTGAGAACAATGCTTTTAGCTGAGTCTGCTGTACTCAGTGCCAGTCAGGCATAGAAAAAGAATTAATAATTTGAGAAAAATATTCTATTTGTTCGGAACTGCTTTAATTCATATGTTGTTTCCAGTTAAAAATGCTAAATGCTTCTACAGATCTCATTTGTGCATGTGCCTGTTAAACTACAGCATATTAAATTGCACATGTGCTGGTGTGACCTACTTAATTTTGTGCATATCAAGGTCCTTCTCTGAACATCTAATTACCTCCTGTCAAAATTAGACATCTAGTGCTTGTGGACCAGGCATGCACAGAGCTGCTGCCATTTGTCAGTGTTGGCTGTGGAGGACACACACTCCTGCAACATGAAAAACTGAAAGAAATCAGGGAGCAAAGGCGAAGCTGAAAAACTGAGGGAGTGTGTTTGTAGCGGCAACTGCTGCAGAGGTAAAGCACAAGGGTGAGGGCAAGGCAGGTGGGGGATCGTGGCCAGCAGAGGCCACTGAGGGTCTGAGGTGCTGAGAGGTGGCAGCAACCCATGTGGCATTGCCCCACTGCCCGGCTGGCTCCCCCCAACACTGACGAACAGCTGATGTTTCTCAGACCACTTTCTTTTTATTTCTTTTTATTTCAGCAATGTACAAGGAGCTTGTAGCAAGTAGGAAATACAGCTCAGTGTCAGGAACTGAACTTCTCTGTGGGAGAACTTCACATGATGGGAGCTGACATGATGTTGGGACAGCATAGAGACACTCTAAGTGTTTTGATATCTCTGGGTAACAGGGACTGTAGTACCTGCCTAGGGCATTAGGAGAGCATTGCCAAAGAACATGCTTTCTTATGGAAGGCTTGCCTGGTACAGATTGAGGCAGATAACACAGATATTATAGTATTATACTTCTCAAAGACCTAAACTGTAAACCTTTTCTGGTCACAGATGGGAGAACAAAAATCACCATTAAAAAAATATAGAACAACTGAACTCATCAAAAGACAGTTAATAATGACCTATAAAATGCATGCAATCTTCTAGTCAAAAATATAAAATGTATTTAAAATATTTAACAAAGAAAGACTACTAGAGGCAAGAGTCTCTTGTAAAAGAGTGTCCTGGCAAGAGGGGCAGCATAACAGTCAATTATTACAAACAAAATCCAGGTTTCTTAATTAAAATACAAAATACTGGCTCTGCTCTGTAGCCTGTAATAACTTATGTCTTGAGAAGACTGTAATTATACTGGCGCCTGCTAGTGCTGCCATAGTTAAGTTTGTCACCATTTCCATTATAAACCCCATTTTTAAGCAATTTATAATGTAGCCATAAAACATGATTTTAGATTGAACTTGGAAAAGAAATTCTTAGACTGTAAAGTTTTGTTTCTTTTTTTTTTTTTTTTAATATAAATAATCTGTTTGATCATCTTTGTGCTTTTTAGGAGAGCACTAAATAAGCCAGAATTTTTATGTCTTTGAGGGTCTCTGGCCATTCTAAAACATATTTTATTTTTTTCATCTTCATTAACAGGATCAGTCATTGCTTGAAAGCAGAGAGTTTTAGTTCTTTAAACATCCATAAATACAAGAAAACAAATTTCACGATTCTTCACAGAAATAATGAAGACTGAGTAGCTTTGAATTACAATGAAGAAATGAGAACTGAGTTAACCTTGGGCCTCAGAATGAATAATTGCAAAATGCTTCTACCATGAGACTGACCTTCCCATTCTAGAACCCTTCTTATGCCAAGGAGGATGTCAAAGCTAGGAGTCAACGATGTCTCAAAGGTGGAAGCTTTCCTGGCAGCCCATTGCATCTGGTTCTTCTAGCAGTTCTCACAGGAGCATACAGAAAATATCCAAAATGCCTGAAGGTCATAGAAAATTCTCATTGATTTGTTCCAGTGTACACTTTATCACCAAAATGTGATCGAGAGGAGGAAATGAACACAGAAAATATTGGGCATCTGCTCTGAGAAATTGTGGTGAGAAGGTACACCCGTGTGCTTGGGCTATGCAGAAGTATGTTTATCATGTGTATCATGCTAATCTAAGCTATTCATGAACAAGACTGTTTGTTTTTTATGATTCAATGCTTTTTTCTAGAGAGACAGATATATTTTTTGATGATTAGTGCTAACAACAGATAGCAAAACCTATGAAAATGTCATTGCGAATCCACTTCCCAAAGGAAAAGACTGTTCTGCAGTCTCAGCATCTGTAGCTGTTTTATAATTTGCATGGCTTAGCTAGAATTCCTTCAGGAAATACCATTTTTTTCCAGTTTGAAGGTCTAAATGTTAAGGAACAAGAACTGAAAGTAGTAAAGCTAAAAAAGAAGAAACGAAGGATTGCTCATGTGTCTCTTCCATGTTTAGATTACAATGCAGTTTCGGATGCAAGGGTTGCAATGTAAATCATGTTCCTCTTGCCTAAGCCTGCTTTACAAGAGGCTTGGATTACTCTATTTAATATCATGCAGGTCATGTGTTCAGACCTCTGGCTACATAAAGGAAAGTTTAGCAGCTACAATAATCTTTCAACTTCGATGTAAAGATTTTAGTGCAAATTTACTGCAGATTTTAGGTATATACTTTCTCCAGTATTTCAGTTTTTCTCAACCACCATAACAAATGTCTGAGAGAAAAAAATGGATTTTCTAGACCAGCAGCATAAACTGGTTTTTCACTTTATTCCTTTGCTTTGCCAGCTTATCAAATTCTGGTTTGAACAGACTGCTGTAGTAAATACTGGCAATGGTTACCCATTGTTAATTAAATAAATTTCATCAGCTGTTGCCAATTGTAATAATTTTGCAAGATCAAGGCATTACATGCTAGAAGAGAGTATAGTTGAATGAGAGAAATTCAGGAAAATAGTATTTTATTTTAAAGACTTTTCTTGATCTGTGTTTTGACCATTGCCACCACAGTGCTACCACATGTTGGCTTATTAAATAGACCTCACACTGGAAACTTCAGATAGTTTCCATTACATATTTACATACCTGCATGTCTCAATGCTGCTTGGTTGCCCCAGTCTTTAGGGTTCTTATGATAATAATTTACTACAAACACACTGATAATGTTTGTTCTGAGCTAATGTGGAAATGGTGCCAGCAGAACACCACTTACTAATATTACTAAACAATTAATAAAATCTCTGTGTATACATCTATCTCTATCATACTGTCGATAGTTAGCTGATTGCAATGTTGTCTTGTCTCTTTTTCCAAAAATGCCATTGTGGTGAAAAGCTTACAACATTTGGGTTGTTGCCAGTTCCTCAGCTGGGTCTGGCCTGCTTTTCTGATGGATCCCCATGCCTGAAAAAGTCTGTATCATGGGGATCAGCAGAACTGCTCCCTTGGACTCCCGGAGGGCAGACTTTGGCCTGTTTAGCAGACTGTTTTGCAGAGTCCCTTGGGAAGCTGTCTTGGAGGGCAAAGGAGGTCAGAAAGGCTGGGTATGGGTCAAAAAGGAAATTGTAAAGGTGGAGGAATAAGCTGTCCCTGTGTGTACAAAGATGAGATGGTGGGAAAGAAGACTGGCCTGCCTGAACAGAGACCTTTGCCTGGAACTCAGGGGAAAAAACTTAAAAAGAAGAGTTTATTCCCTTTGAAAGAAGGGACAGGCAACTCAGGAAGACATGAGGCTATGCAGGGAGAAAATTAGAAGGGCCAAAGCCCAACTACAACTTAATCTGAACACTGCTATAACAGACAACAAAAAAGGTCCTATAAATAAATCAGCAAAAAAAGGAGGCCTAAGAAGAATCTCCATCCTTGACTGGATATGAGGGGAAACACGGTTATGACAAAGGTTGAGAAAAAGGCTGAGGTACTTAATGCCTTCTCTACCCCAGGTTTTAATAGCAAGACAAGTTGTTCTCTGGGTACCGGCCTCCTGAGCTGGAAGACAATGATGGGGAGTAGAATGAAACCCTCATAATCCAAGGGTTTAGCGCCTGCTACACATCTTAGACACACAAAAGTCTGTGAGGCCACATGGGATCCACCCAATGGAAAGGAGAAACTGAGGCAGAAGTGCTCACAGAGCCCCTTTCCATCATTTACCACAGTCTTGGCTAACCAGGGAGGTCCCAGCTCACTGGAGATTAGCAAATGTGATGTCCATCTTCAAGAGCAGTCCCAAGTAGGATCTGGGGAACTACAGGCCTGTCAACCTGACTTCAGTGCCAGGGAAGGTCATGGAGCAGATTGTCTTCACAGAAACACACAGCACCTACAGGGCAACCAGGGGATCAAGCCCAACCAGCACAAATTCTGAAAAATAGGTCCTGCTTGAACAACCTTATGTCCTTTAATTGACTGGGTGATGCCCCTATTGGATGAGGGAGAGTCTGTGGATGTTGTCTACCTGGATACCAGTAAAGCCTTTAATACTTTCTCCCATGACATTCTCCTGGAGAAACTGGCAGCTCACAGCTTGAACAGTTGCATTTTTTGCTGGATTAAAAACTGGATGGCTGGGCCCAGAGAGTGGTGCTGAATGGTGACACATCCTCTTGATACCTAGTCAGTAGTGGGATTCCCAAGGGATCAGTACTTGGACCAGCCCTGTCTAATACCTTTATCAATGATCTGGATGAGGGAATCGAGTGCACCTCAGTCAGTTTGTGGATGACACCAAGTTGGGCAGACATGTTGATACGCTGGATTGTAAGAAGGGGTTTGGACAGGCTTGATCAGTGGGTCGAAGACAATTGTATGTGGTTCAACAGGGCTGAGTGTCGAGTCCTACGCTCGGGCCACAACAACCCCATGCAGAGCTACAGGCTGGAGAGAGTTGCTGGAAAGCTGCCCAGTGGGAAACCTGGGGGTGCTGGTTTACATTTGGCTGAACATGAGCCAACATGTGCCCAGGTGGCCAAGAAGGCCAGTGGCATCTTGGCTTGTATCAGCAATAGTGTGGCCAGCAGGACCAGGGCAGTGATTGTCCCTCTGTACTCAGCACTGGTGAGGCCACACCTCGAGTGCTGTGTCCAGTTCTAGGCCAGACTGGAGTGAGTCCAGAGAAGGGCAATGGAGCTGGTGAAAGGCCTGGAGCACAGGTCTTATGAGGAGCACCTGAGGCATCTGGGGGTGTTTAGTCTGGAGAAGAGGAGGCTCAGGGGAGACCTTATCCCTCTCTACAACTTCCTGAAGGAGGGATTAACAAAGTGGGGGTCTATCTCTTCTCCCAAGTAACGAGCGACAGGACAAGGGGAAGTGACCTCAAGTTGCACCAGGGGAAGTTTAGATAAAAATTTTTTTCACAGAAAGGACTGTCAATCAGTGAAACAGGCTGTCCCAGGGAAATGGCTGAGACGCTATCCCCAGAGGTATTTAAAAGACATAGATGTGGCACGTAGGGACATGGTTAGTGGTGGACTTGGCAGTGCTGGGTTAATGGTTGGACTTGATCATCTTAGAGGTCTTTTCCAACCTGAATTATTCTATGATTCTACATAGAAAGATCAGTTAGCACATACCAAACATTTTAGGGTGTACATAGTCTAGCAGTTGTCCCATGCACATCTTTTTCTTTCACAGTCCTCCTCCAACAGCAGGAGATTACTAGTCTCTCAAGGACTGTGTGATTCATGGTAGTGATCACTTTCAATTGAAAGTACTGGAGCAGCAGCTCCTTTTTTACTGCCTGAGAGGCCAGCTGATCTCTTACAAAATGGGAAACTTTGCTAAACAAAGGAAGTAATTTTAAAAGAAGAAAATAACATCTGTCTACAGATATGTGGGGAGGGAAAGAAGAAATGTGAAAATGGAGATGGTGGGGGAAAAAGATTTAAAGTTTAAAAAGCTGAAAAGAAAGTCCGTGTGGGATCAGAGGCAGCACATTCAAGTGGCAGACCAAACGTAGAGAGATGTAATAGGAGAAAGTATCGGGAAGAGAGGGAGAGTGTGTATAATACGAAGCACAGGAAAAAGGTATGAAACCCCCAAAACTAATTTAGAGATTAAATGCTGCACCATCCTATTGCCAGTAGAGGTGCTAAAGCCATGGCTATGGAATAGAGTAGCAAAATGCTCAAGGGAAGAAATAATTCCTATATATAGATACGTAGAGTATTTCACGACATGAACAATTGTGCAGTGCAGCTACCTAGAAGGCATCTGTTTAGAAATTAATTTCTGTATGAATCTGTAGTTGAAAACAAAAAGAACTCCAGCAAGAGGCAGAAGAGGTTCCCTGGAAAAGCACTGCAGCCAGCCCGGGAACAGCACAAGATACTTCTGGCTATGCTGCAGCCAGAGAACAAGGAGACCAGCAGGTACCAGTCTGCAGCTGGGGTACAATAAAACCCTTCTACAAGCTGAGCCCAGAACAATCTTCTTTAAAAGTGCTTTACTACTTGCAAATGTTGTTGCTCTTGTCCAAGTGTTTTGTATTTGCTTCAGTGCAGTTCTTTCTTTTTTTTTCTTTAAGATAATTAGAAGCTTATTGTAAACCAAAGGGGATTCCTGGGAGCTCTTTGGGTTTTTAAATTATGCAAATGACAGTGATGTGCTGTTGAATCATATTATTAATTGTGTATTTTGTGGTTCTTGTTTCTGAAGTGTATGTGTGAAACAAGGTTTTTTATTTCCCAGTCCTTGAATACAATAAGTTTCAAAAAATGTCCTCAGGCAGATTGCAAAATTATTTTTCCCAATTTTCTTAATGTTAAAGTATAATTTTAATGCTGCAGAGTATTCTGTGCTGATAGTTTTACAACATCATGTATGTACTGTGAATAGAACAAACTTCACAAATTATTGTACTTAAAGCTGGAGCCCTTCCTGTAAATTTTAAACAAAGTATTCTATTAAATGCCATCTATAAAATGCTTGATGACTTACCTCCTAGGCTGATTTGTGATTTTGCCTGTGCTTTTAAATGTCTGGATGAAGAACTCTTTTGCTACAGGAAACTGGTTGGTAACTGAATAAATAACACTAATCTGAGTATAGAACACTTCTACATAGTAAGTGTTACTTTGCAATGCATTCCTCTTGCTGTAGCATAAAATGGAAGTACTCTCTCCATAAATAAATAACACTCTGAATAAAAGGGGTTTACAAACATTCATACTTTATTTATGTCTCAGCTGCCAATTTCTGCAGTTAATTCTACCAGTTTTCACACTGTGCCCATTACAAATGGAATTCTCTTTGCATTAGAAGACATATTTTTCAATGATGCAGAAAAATATAGTTGTGCTTCATTCTTATGTTAGCAGGGTAAGAATGCATCTGTCATACAACTTCTAACTCAATAAAATAAAAAACTGAGTAAAAGCTGTCATACATGTTTTTTTGACTGGGCATTTGGAACATTTGGACATATGCATACTTATATCCAAAGTCTCAAATGTACACCTTATGCAGTCCATACCCCTGTAAATCTGACTTGGATACAGGTAGTGTAACAGGTTTGCCAAATTGTGGTGTCAGTGTCACGTTTCTGCCCCAGGAGAAGTCCAGACTACTTGCTTTCTTTTTGCTGAGGAATCTGTAGTTTTATCAACTAATTATTCTCCAGCTCTCACGAAGCCTTTTCATAAGAGTCTTTCTCTGTGTACCTTTCACAGCAATAGCCTTGCAGGGAGATAACAAGAACAGATTTAAACATTTTTTATGCTGGGTCATCTGTTTATGCATAATATTGATCTGAATGTCAAATTTAGCTGGTTATTAAGGAGAGAAAGAGCTATCAGAATCACTGTGTGCATGCGTAGGTTTCAGATTTAGACTACGGATTTCTTGAAGAGGGTCTGCATTTTAGCTGAATTTGTCAAACAGTTGCAGAGAACAATTGCTGTGGGGAATCATTGTCTGTTGATGTGATATTGAGAACCAGAGGGATTCTGCATTGACTAGCCATCCACTGATTTTTGCATATTTTTGAGTAGTGGGCATTGCCCACTTGTACCTTCAATGATTACAGTGATCTGCTGGGTAGCTATACATTTTTCACCATTATAGCGAATGGTGATCCATTGGAATGCAAGATTGGCAAGATCTGGATTCCCAGGTTTCATTACTTCCTTTATGATATTTTCTCTAACATTGTTTAGATTAATACAGACGTAATGAGCTCTGAATTCACTCATCATGTGCATACATGCCACATTGTTTAAGAAATTCATGCAGCTGCTTCCTATCTCATACTGCCAGGGGTGCCTGCATGGTACTTTGCTGCTTTCCTGCCTCTGAGTCCCTGCTCTCCAGGTGCACCACTGGTTATGTGCTCCTCTGTCAGATATCTATCCTTAAGGGGAACTCACTTCTGGAGTCATTTTAGTCTTCCTTTTATTTTCAGAGGGCTGGGTAAGGGCTGGTCAGGTGATTTCTTATGTTGCTACCAGGTTTAACATCTGGGGAAGAAAGAAGTCTACCTGTGCATATCCTGACATGTGGAAATTGTACATGGTTTTTTTCATTCAAAGTTCATTGTTTCATATTGGAAATGCAAAATGGGGTCTACCAGCTATTACAGGCACCTTTCACTTCACTAGCAAAGACTTTCCATTTTAGAGCTGTCTCTCCCCTGTATGAAATACCCATGCTAAGAATGAGTGTTTGTGGAATCTAGGATTATGGAAAAGGACACTGT
The DNA here is from genome assembly GCA_013397815.1 of Aleadryas rufinucha. Classification (NCBI taxonomy): domain Eukaryota; kingdom Metazoa; phylum Chordata; class Aves; order Passeriformes; genus Aleadryas; species Aleadryas rufinucha. The sequence goes on from VZTH01010743.1 coordinate 79,850, forward strand.
GTTTATGTTAATAAAAATTTCTTTTTTTAAATTTTTGTATTTTAGTCTGGGACATTTGGTGCCTCAGTGTAGTGCAAATTAATGTAAAATAAATGCTTTGTATTTATGTCACTTGTTTGGTTGTGGCTCCACCAGAAAATAACCGGAGCTGTTTTCATCAAACGTGATTACTACTTTAGATGTGTTCTTATTTAGTTTCTGTATGGAAAGATGTTTGCTACATAAAAGCATCCTCAAATTTGAGGGCATTTTTGGCTTCTTTAATGAAAAAAATTAACTAATGTGGAACTTTAGACACTCTAGTGGGATAACATAGGAAATTTCTATTGCTGGACATGCTGATGGGCTGAGGACTTAAATCCTCTGAGCAATCAATCCACTGGCTTTTATGAATGCTTAGGGAAAAAAGGAAATATATTGCTGGAAAAGAAGAAATCTTGTTGCAGGATATGCAATGGCCAAATTCAAAAAAGAATGGTAAAGTCTCATGTATCATTGCAACTGACGGAGCAGAACAAGTGAAAAGAAGAAAACCCAGAAAATAATACTTTTCTTATAACAAATAGATTTTGAGGGAACATCTTAGTGAGGAAAAAAATGTATTCTGACTGTCATTGCTCTTCTGCTAAGAAGAAAAAGACTTTTGCTAAATATCTTCCTAATTTCAGTGCCAGTTCAGCAGGTCTAGCATGAGATAAATCCTTTCTTGGGAGAAGCATTTTTCATTACATGTGCTGATTTATGACAGAGAATCAGCTGTATTTTGGTGATGGCTGGACTAGACTGTAAAGCTTGTTTGTGCTTAATATACTAGATAAATTGTTCCTGGCTTCTTGGGGTGTGACTATACTTGCTGTCACACTCCAAAGTTTACTCAAGGACTGTGTGATTTGCTGAGTAGGTGTCATATAAAGGGAAACCAAAGGGATGGATTTTATATACCTGTTTTTTCTCCTAATTCCATGTTGACAAAAAACCTTTTTTGTCCCTTTTTCAAAGGAAAGTCTCCTTAAGGCTAAAGGCAAATTTTAGCAGCAAGGAAAATGACCACTAATAATCTGAGCAGTATGAAATCTAACACGGTGATTTTGTTTTAGTGAGAGGAAAACACCGGTTACTGGCTGTCAAAAAATTCTACACTGAACCTTAACTTCATGGGCAGCAGCTTTAAAATCTATTTAATATTCTTATTTCTTCAGTTAAGCTGTTTCCTTCTTCAGTTAATAACATGCTGTGGGATTAAATCTTAGCTTTTCATATTTACTGGGAAAAGTAGTATAGCAATTTATGAGTAAAAATGTACTTTGAATAAATTATCATTGCAAATTACAGTTTATGAAAGTTGTGACTATAACCATAATTACAGCATTGGCTGTGCACAATTTGAAATCTTGCTTGCTGAATAAATTTGTTTTCATTCAGATTGCATTCCCAGCATTTTTAGAAAAGAGTGAATCAAGCCTCACTGATAAAATTTCCTACAGAGTTTATTAAAAAGGTCACCTTTTTTTGCTAAATTTACCTAAAACATAAACTTTTCTTGAATTAGTAAGATGCTATTTTAGTCTGTAATGCGAGTTTCCTACACAGGTTTACTAAACCATAGACTCATAAGGAGACTCACAAGAGCTTCTGTATTACGCCATCTGTATATCCTAAATTTGTTGAAGTTAAAATTGATTGTGCAAGCTGTTATGAAAAAAACAGCCGATAGCCAAAATTAGGTATATTACTGTAAATTGGAGAGACAGGGGGAGAGGTTTAAAGCTCTATCTGGCAAGAGAAGGGTTAAAGACTTTTTTGCTATACCCGTTTCAAATTACAATGAGAAGCCTCTTCTTTCCCAGCAGGGTTGTGCTTACATTAGTCTTTAGATCTCTCTTGAAGAGAGCTGTTATATTTGTGCGTGCTACAGTTGGAAATAACAGTTCAGAAGCTGGAAAGGGTTGAATGGATTTACAGAAGGTTATTTTTTGCAAGTAAATTCATGGCAACACATTAATTTGATTAGTAAATGCTTTAGAATTACTTTACACTCAAGCGATTCAAAAGATGTTAAAGTTATCACCAGGCTGCTGGACAAATATGTGTTACATCACCAAGGTACAGATCAAGACAAATCTGTGACTCAGGATTTTATCTTGGGAAGAGCGCAAGGTGTACGAAGAACTCAGAATAACAAGGGAAGATAACTCTGGGAACTACAATGTGTCAGAAGAACATCTCTTGCTAATACAGCTCCCCACCAAAGACCTGGTTATCTAAGGTTTATATAGGAATGCCTAGGTCAGCTGACAAAATACTGGTCTTCTGCTCCATAAATGCAGAAAAAACGATAACAACAGTGGAAAATTGGAAGTCTGAATTTCAGCTTTCTTAGAAATAACTGCAACCTGACACATTCCATAATATTTAAACAGGGTGGGGGGAGAGGAATCACCAAAGATGTTACGATGTTACGTTTAGAGATGACATTGACGTGAAGAATAGGTAAATTTTGTTTTTCAGCTACTGGGAAAGCAGACCTCATAGGAACTCAGAACAAGTAGGAGAAAAGTTGTTGCTTTTTTTTTTCCTTGTTCTTTTTCTTTTCAAAGATGAACCTAACTGCGCTCAAAGCTTTCGTGGGCTTGCTCTGGAATTGCTGGGTTCTGGTGGGTCACGCACAGGGAGGTTTAGGAGACAATCATGTCCATTCGAGTTTTATTTACAGGAGGCTGCGGAACCATGAGAGAAGGGAGATTCAGAGAGAGATTCTCTCTATCCTGGGTTTACCTCACAGACCCAGACCATTTTCACCAGGAAAGCAGGCTTCTTCTGCACCCCTCTTCATGCTGGACCTGTATAATGCCATGACAAATGAAGAGGATTCTGAGGAGCTGGAGTATTCACTAAAGGAATCAATGGCAGGGGAGAGCAGAGGGATACGAAAAGGATACCCTGCCTCTCCAAATGGATATTCACGGAGAATACAATTATCTCGCATGACCCCCCTGACCACACAGAATCCTCCCTTAGCCAGCCTGCACGACACCAACTTTCTGAATGATGCTGACATGGTCATGAGCTTTGTCAATTTAGGTATGTGGAAATATTTTTTGTCTTTGCTCTCTCTGGCAGACTGTTAGACTGACCTTGTGGAGGGCAAACCTCTCGGCCGAACTGTAACCTGTTCTAAAACAGCAGGATTGGGCCCGGGCTGCTGTGCCGCTGGTAAAAGAAAAATCATACGGAAAGTAAAGTAGCTACATTGTAGGTGGCCATGGAAAAAGATTTTTCTCACTGTTTATATAAAGTCAGTTTCTATAACTTCCCTCTGCTGGCTTCTGTTTTCTTTCTTTCATTGATGCAATGAAAATTCTAGCCTTAGGCCAACTAACTCCTTTTTTTTTAAATCTCTAAAAATCAAACACTTATGTCTATTGCTCTGTTATTTCCCTCAGTGTTTTCCTTAAAGCTCACACATGAACAAACATCAGTTGTTAATATTTTAAAGCCTAGAAAGGTATGAAAAGGGAAAAGTTAAACCATTAAAAAAACCCCATTCTTAGGTTATTTAGTGGGGTTTTTTCTGTTGTTAAGAGACAGACAGTTTTACTATGTTTTCAGCTGGATGGCTGTATTTGAAATAATCTGTTGCTGTTCCTTTGTTATTTCTATTTAATAACAACAGGCTGTGTTTTATTATACTTGCTATGGTGCTCAGAATCTACAATGGTTCTTATTTTCTCTGTCATAAATAAATTAAATGACAAGTAGAGTATTAAACACCAGAAACATGCAAGCAATGAATGCTTTTGAAAATTATATCAATTCAGATACAAAACCTGATAAAACTAATTTATATTGGCTTCTGAATGTAATAAACATGCTTGCCAGTTACATTGTAGGTAAAAAATAGTTACAGATTTCTTTACTGAAAGTCAACTTAAGTCTCATCTAGAAAGCTGCAAATAATTTGTTAAATTCATTTAGTATTTTTATAAGTATTTTAAATGCTGAAGGACTCAAAAATTTGGCTAAAAAACCCTCCTTCTCATTCTACCTGAATAGCAAGAGATTTAATTGAAAACTTGAAGTTTCGCAATAAGCTGGTACAAATTCTGATGAACTCTTGTCTTCCAGGGTAATACTTTCTGTAGAAACTTTTTAACAGCTGCATGTGTTCCAAAATACCTTCAGTTTATCACACATATTCTGTACCTTTTATGTCTACCAGGTTTTTAGTAAATACTAAATGCTCCAAATACTATTATTCTAGGAACGTAACACTCTAGAGTTTATTTTCTGTGATAATAAAATCACTTTTCATTAATTATTTGGCTGATAAGGAAGTGTTCAAGTCTGAGATGTTTTTCCTTAAGAGTAACATATGTCCACACCTATAAAGACATTTGCTTGTTGTTTTTGCTCTAGAAATAGCAGGTTAGGAAAAAATTTGAATCTGTTTTTTGAATATGTTTTCCTTATCATTAAGAAACAGTTATATATTGCTCATGTATTACTTTTAAATTAATATTGCATGACTCAATTTACCCAGAATATCTGGAGTCAGCTGAATTTAAAATGGCAAAGTTATACAGAAAAATAGGAAATGCCGTTATCCTCAGCATTACTAAAGGCACTGATCCTGCAAAAATTTTGCTTGTGCGTCCTGAGAAGTCCCCTCTGTAAATATGTCAGGGACCATTCCATCAGCATCCCTGAGGACTATTTACATGGGACCTAGCCTTTGATTTCAGAAATATCTTTGATTACAATAGGACTTCTTGCAGTGAATGAGTAGAAGTCTTTGAAGTTTCAGGGTCAGATATGTCCTAGACTGATCCTACTGTGCTTCCCCAGACAAAATTCTTCTCTGGAAGAACTCAAGTTTCCACTGAGTGTCTTACCTTGGGAGGGAAATTTCTAATATTTGTCTTATTTTGTTGGGAAGCCAGTGTTGCCTTAAGAAAGTAATTCTGAGAAGCTGAAGCCCATCTTATGTTTCAAAACTGTGAAAACTTGGGGTGAGATGCTGTATTTCTCTAGTGATTAATAGACACCATTAACTTATAACAAAATACTATGTAAATATCAGGTTTTATTTGGCATCCCTAAAATTAAAATGTGTCTCAGCTCTAAGTCAGTTTAAATCCTAATTCACTTTAAATTCCCTTCCATACAAGTTGGATATTGTGGTATATCACACATTCCACTGTGTATCATGTGTAAAAAATATTGATGACCAATATAGATTAGCTTCAACATTTTTATTAAACAATCCTATGTTTCAGTATAATTAACATAAAAAAGAAATAAATTATGGAAACAAGTAACCATTTTATATGATTTATGCAGTATGAGATTGTGACAGATGAGGGCAAGCTCTTTTAATGGAGAATGGGGAAAAATATGCAGTGATAAGTGAATGCTAATGCTGTACCTTAAAATCAATAAATGCTGATGCAGCACAGTAATAACTCAAATGGATTTAGAATTGAAGCCTCGGTCAACTTGCATCAAATAAATCTGCTCTGAAAGGAGTATTCACCATGTTCATACTTGCACACCATTAATTACATAATGTGGAATTATAAAACCCTATTAATCATCATTATATTTTAAATTGAAACTTTTGTATATAGTTGTACCAGTTATAACAATTTAATACATATATTGAAACAAGAAATAGGTAGCTGAGATTTTGGATAGAAATTATTAAGCATAAGAATTGAAAAGACTGAATAAGATTAAAAAGTAAAGAAAAAATAGAGAAGACCAAATAATTTTATATTAAAGGATAAAAATTGAAACTTATATGCTAATTTTGATTAAAACCCCAACCTGTCAGAGCTGCAAGTACCTCACTTTCAAAAACAAATTTAGAAAATAATCACCAAGGGAACTGCAATCATAATTCTATCAAGCAACCAGGGAGAAAAATAAGAATGCATTTATTTCTCCTGAAGTTAAAATTGTAAACACCTGCTCTTTCTACTGGAATTTATATCAGAATTTCCATCTCTTTCTCTCTTGAAAAATACAACAAGACAGAGACTATGTCTTGTCCTGTGTTTTGTATAAGGCTGTGTGCGTTGGCAACTCTCCATAAATATTGATGAGTGTAACAGAGGAGTTAACTGGGTTTGGTCCAGCAGTCAAAGAATAAATCCTCCACTAAACACACTGGGGTTTTCAAAGATCTGATTATATCACCTACAAATTCAGAACTTCGTTTCCCTAACTGGGTGTTTTTTTATCCTATTATTTAATTTTATTATATTATTGCAAAGCCCAGACTCTAAAGAGTTCTGGCATCTTCTTTTTGGCTGGTGTCCCCAAATGACATATATAGGATACCCTGTTCCCCAGAGATCAGACAAATAATACTTATGCAGTCCTACTCACTTTTTGCTCACTCAAAATTTAGTTAGGGAAGGATTTTTTTAAGATAAATGTTAGTGTTCCCACTCTTCACCTCTTTCAGAAAGAGGGGGATTGAATAAAATAGATCTACATGAATGAGGCTTGGGGAAACAGCAGCACTACTGTAAACTACATTTAAACATTTCAAATCCTGGTTTTTCCATTATCATCAAAGTGATCATTAAATCTGCTATACTTAAGTGTTCCAACTCATGCAATTCAAATGGCCTGTATTTTCATTTTTTTATAACACATCTGCTAATTTTTCTCCTAACAGATTGTTTCATTTGCTAAGCAAGTCTGTTTGCTTTCTTTGTATTTTCCTGTTAATTGATATGAACCTTCCATAAAATGGGAGATATATATCTGGTTCTGTGGTTTTCTGTTATATTTTCTTTTTTAGCATATAAAATTAATTTCAAAAACTCGAAGGTGAAGATCACAATAAAATTTGTGACCCTGGTGTACACATGCTAAGAAGGATACAACATTACTGGGATTTTTAAAGTAACCAGTATACCCCAGAAAGATATTTTTTCTTCTTCATACACAATGCGACTGATTCCACAATCTTAGAATAATTTTGAAACTTCACGTGCTGTGTTCAGTTCTTAAACCAGACACTGAAATCAATGGAAATTTTGTCTGAGGCACAGAGGACTGTTCATATTTCTCCAGCTTCTCTATCCCAAGTTTGAACACTGTTTTACAGATTATATTCTTTTTTAAAACATGAATCATTAAGCAAATACATAAATCCAAAAGATTTAAAGCCCATTGTGTTCATTGGAGAATGCTAACATGGCATAGAACAACTTTTTACAGCTACTTTGAGAAACCTATAGTACATCAATCCACATCATATACCTGTACAAATATATTTTTGTTACACACGAAAAAGAAAGGATTCCTTACTGCAACCAGACCTTGAGCATACATAGTAGCTCGTTTCTTAAATTAAACTAATTCAGTTTCTACAACCTTCCACTCACAGCTAACATATCATCAGCAAGGGATATGGAGTGCTAAGCTATAAAATGCCAGGAGCTGAGGAAGGGGTTTGAAGGATACACACAAAAAGGCCTCAGGATCATTAACTTCTCTCCTAAAGCTTAGGAATGAGCACACTTTCTTTCTTTTCCACAGGATTTCAGATGTTGCTGTCTTAATTTTAACCGTACGTGAATTTCCTTGGCTGTGGTACAGTTTAATATATAAATTCAGGCTTCTAATGAAAATATTGACACAGCCTTAGCTGAAGTGATGGAAATAGTGCTATTATCTTTCCTTGAACAGAGGGATGCTATTACAGAGATAAAACTTGTTAAATAACAAATAGACCCCATGTCTTTAATTGTGGAATTGGATCAATACTGAGAAAAAATGAGAAAATGTTTGTGAAGCTTTTATTCGATGGCAACCTCAAGTCAATAGGGTGTCATTTTTCACCCTTTTCCATAAAATTTAAAGCAAATTGGATCAAGCAGGTCTCACTTAATTTTCATCCGATGTAGACATCACTTGGCGTCTTGAAATCCTAAGATTTGTTTTTCCCCTTTAATAAAGTTTTGTCACCCAGTCAGTGAATGGAATGAATTTCTTGTGACCTAGTGCGGTCAGGCATTAGAAATAACTATGTATTATGAAATAAGTTTCTATGATCAAATTAAATATCAAGACAAATGTCTGCAAAATAATTTTATTTGTTTCTAGAACAGAAGGACTTTACTCACAGGATGACATTAAAATTCTCATCTAGTACTTATAATTCATTAGAGTTTTAAGCCATTTTTGTGCAATGATAGAGCAGGTTTTTAGAGATTACTTTTAATTTTTAGCAAGAAATATTCTCCATATTCCTTTTTTGAATTACATTGCATTTGTATTTTTATATTGAAATATTTTATATTTCCTTTGAAATCTCTCAAGTTACATGAATCTTAGGAACTATATAGCTCTACCTCAAAATAGGTTTGTGCGATCCATAAATATCATCTAACAAAATAATGTTTTTATAACTGTCAATTAATTTTTTTGCCAAAGTTAACACTTTAAATCCAAGTAAATTATTCTATCTACTCAGCCAAAAAAATGTCAAGCTCTCCATTAACTGGGGTATAAAACTGTCTGACTCTCCTTGCCGACAGGTTTGAAAGAAATTGCAGATAACTGAAGAGAAACTGATTTAGCAGATGGTTAGACGTGCATGGTGAAAAGCTAAATACATGTATGGATATATATAAATATCTATTATTATTAATATTTTTCCCATTGGGAAGAACGGCTGACCCAGTTCCGCTTCTTCTTTAGAAAGTGTTCCTTTCCAGACTAAACACAGACTTTGGGTGGGGTTTTGGGGATTGTATGTATTGTACAGTGCATATTTTCCCAGGAAAACACAATCTGGCAGTGACTCTGGCTAACCATGAAAGAGAAAGAGGCAGGCTTGTGGAGACATCTCTCTGTGGAGAGTATTAGGAGACGAATCCTGCCATGGATTGGATGGAGAGTCTCTTGGTTCTCTTCCTAAACTCTGGGTTGTTTTCTTAGATAACTGGTCACCTTTGGCATCTATGTCATCTCCCACACTCATTGCTCCTGTTATTATTTTCTCTGGAAGCTAAATTATGCAAAGAATTTTACCATGGCTACCTGCCTACTTACTGCCTGAGTTACGGGGGTAATTATGGCAGGGGCAGTTCCTTTTTCTTTTCTTTTTAGCCATGGCAGTTCCTTTCAGCTTGCTCTTTCCTAGGCCCACAGACCAACAGAATTTGGAAAAAATTGATTGATTGCAGTCTGATCATTCTAGGTGTCATCTGGTGTTTCCACATAGCTGAGAATGAACAGTTTATGAAGTGCCAATTGCAGCCTCCAGCTAAAGAAAGGCTCCCCAGGGCTTCAGGAGAGCTCTGGCTGCTACCAGACTTCATAATTATTTCCCACACTTTTCCCTATCCTCTCCTCCTTGTCCTTTCTCTTGTCTCTAACCCCTGCTGTCTAGGCAGGGTCACTGAACTTTAGTTTTATGTCAGTGGCATTTGGCTGTAGAGAGGATTAAAGGCCGAGAAGTGGTGAGACCAGGCGACAGTGCGGGAGATGGAGAGAGAAGGAATGAGAGCAGGCATGAGAGAAAAACGGCAAAGCACAGGCTGGGCCTTAGAAGGAGGATGTCCCTCTTCTCAGTAGGCAACAGCCAATGTGCAGGCCTGGATACAGGCCTGCTGGGCATGGGAAAGGTTCTGCAGGAACTGGTGTTGCTGGAAGATTTAGTCCTACTCCTCTGTGCCTCACATGGAGCGTGATGTGACGGCGCTGAGAGCACTTCCCATGCCAGTAGAATAACAAAAGTGGAAATTCGTCATGGTAGGGAGAAGGTGAATGCAGATGGAGAAGAGCAAAGAGCATGATAAATATAGATAATGTACAAATTAAAGGCAAAATTAGTGCAGGTATGGGTTTCTTCTCTGAGTAAGTCTTGAAGGCAAAGGGAGCACTTTTCCTCTGAATCCCTTGTGGCAGAGCAGCTATGTCAGCCTCCCCAGGCACTTGGTTTCCTGGGCAAAACTTTTCATCCTTGCAAAACAAAATGCAGCTTCCCCCACCCTTTGGTATGCATGTGCCGAGAGTACACAGACGGGCTACTAACATTTGCAGCCATAAATAACTTAGAAGCTGCTTTTAAAAACCGCAGGTTAAAGGATGAGGGCTGCCATGACGCACACAGAGGTTGAGATCAGAGGAGCAGCTAAGAGGGGTCGGGAGAAACAATGAATCCCCTTGTTCTGAGTCATATTTATGAGTGCTCCATTGCACCTTAAGTTCATATTTATTGGCTAGGCCATGGGGTTTCCCCATTTGCTCATCTCTTAAAATAACACCCCTGGTTAAAATTTCCTATAAAACACAGAAATGCTACAGCAGGCAGAACTTGTCAACCCTGACAACTACATTATTTAAGTTTGTGGGTGGGGTACACCAAGCAAGAGCTGGTTTGTGTTTTTTACTGAATTATGAATTTGTTTCTATTCAAAACATGACTGTGATATAAGTAGAAAAAGATTTTGTAGCTTAGCTCTCCACTCAGAAATTTTCCAATTATTGAGAGATGCTATGAGGTGAATTTAAGTGTGTACTTCCCAGCTCTTTTTGAGCAATAATTCTGGTGCAATAGATCAAGAACCTGGCTTTATCAACTGCTACGATACAACTTAATGCCACATGTGGTACCTCACCAAAATGTGGTTCTACTTTTTTTTCCACTGTAATTCAAGGCAAACTCAGACAAAAATTATTAATGAGTCAGAACCTAGAAAACTCACTAGGACAGCTAGTGCTGGTTCATGAGATGTATGTGTAGCTAATAACCAGTGATTTTGCAGAAGCAAAATTCCTTATAATTCTTTTTCAAGGAGAATCAGGACGAGGAAGAAATTTGAACAATGGAAATTCCTGTAAGGTTTATCTTTATCTGGCTTAATGGTATTACCTATTCAGACTCCATGAGAACCTTAAGGTCTTTTCCAACTTCAATGATTCTGTAATTATAGCCCTTTGTAGACTGGATCAATTAAATGAAATCATTGTTGCTTTAATTCACAGGTATTTGTAGTCAAATTAATGAAGTTAAATTCATATGATCTGGTAAAGCTGTACCCCTATTCCAGAGTAATTATTGTAAATTGAGAGCAATTTGGCCAGGCATATCCATTAAAACATTTATTTTTTTAAAATGGAAGAGAAATACATGTGGGGTATGCAGTTATAAGCAAAATAATTTCAAAAATTTATTGTATTGGACTTTTTCAATTGTGAATGGCATAATTTTTGGAGGTAGAAGTGTTAAATTCTGTTCTGTCAAAGAACAAAATTCTGGAAAAAAAAAAGTGGTCTGCTTTGTTCTAGAGCGTAGAAAAAGAAGGAGCAGGGACACTGAATGAGCAGGGACTGTGATTTTGGAGCAGCAGGCAGATGGTGTCTGATGGTATCTGGTGCCTAGAGCTATGGGATTCTGGTGGCACAGTTTTCAAAAATATTAGCTGAGAAATTGAAAGAGTGAGAGAACAGTAGTGTGGATGGTATCGCTATGGGAGGAAGTCCAAGCCCAGTGTGCAACCCCATAACAGCTGTAGTCTGTGGGGTGATTTATGATGGTGGAGATCCAGCAGGAACATAGCTCTGGGAAGGTTGTTGCCAAGGTTGGCTCAGCTGGAATATTTGTCAAAAACTACAAATCATAACATGTTAGTGATCCCAAAGGTTGATCTGCTGCTCCTGACTAGGTTACCTTGCTGCCTCATACACGAAAATGAAATGTGTGCAAAGGTTTTGTGGTGAGTCAGTCCCGCCCCCAGCCGAGTCTAAACCTGAAAGTCAGAGAGTGAAATGTCAGAGCAGCCTAATAGGAAAATCCTGAAGAGCCTCAGATAGGGAATGAAAACAGTGTGCCTCTGTTTTCCAGTTCATAAAATGAGGATGGGCAAATACTCCTGTGTTCATTTTCTCTTCTGTGAGTTGTGATTCTTTGAAGTTGCAGTATAGCTGGTATAGCTTTCTTCTTATGAAGCTTCTTTTTTCTCTGGCTGTGTGCTCCGTAAAACACTTTGCTTCTAAAAGCCTCACAACCCCTTGCATTTCGTTATGGTGATCTCAAGTGTTATTTTAGAAAGGGCTAAAAAAGGCTCTTCTATAAGGGCAACAAGTTTGTTGTTCTTAGAATAGACAGTTTACCAAATATTGAAAATGAAAAAGAGACACTGGAATTTAAGCACCAAAACTCAGATTTGTATTCTGGTGTAATGGAGAGAGGAAATGTGGCTAGATTAGCTCTTATTCTCAGAATATATGTTTGTGTCTCCCTGAGTCATGTGTGTATGCATTATCAGTGTGTGTGCATGGCTTTGTGTATGTAATATAGAAAGCATGTAAATCTCTTCAGTTTTAGTAATTGGAATTTTTTCCCCCTTAAATCCTAATATTCTTTCCCATCAATACTATGTGGCTTTAGCAGCCCTGACCTCTCAAGCTGCCTGTTTGGACCAGTGTTTATCAGATGACCATTTGACCTCCTTGTTAATTGTACTTAATTACATCCTGTTGTAACATTTTGAAATAAGGAGGAGAGTTTATGGAACTGCTCCAAAGACCTGAAGACTAAAACAGCAGCAGAATTCAGTGGTATGAGGTGCTGAGTAATCTTGTAGTGAGGGTAATGAGAGCTGCAGCTCATCCAGTCGATGGCAAAATTAGATCCTTAAACCAGTCCTTTTCCATTTAGGATCCTTGGTACTTCTGTGAATAAAATCACACATTTTTCTTTGTTCTGAGAATGGCTTCTCTTCTCTGACTAACAGCTTGGATATTTCTCCAAAGAGATTAGAAAAGGAGTGAGATATCAACAGTACTGCAAGGGCTAAAGTTTGCATCTGATGGTATAAAAGACACTAGCCTCTATTCCCACAAGTGATATCTCTGTGGTTTTCCAAAACTTCAGTTTCTTATGCTTCCACAGAATTGCCAGTTCCCACAAGTTTTTTCAGACTTGTATAATATTTGCTATGAGATTTTCTGTACATTGATGATTTATGAGCACATCTAAGGTTTCATTAAAGAGTAGTAATTATCCCCTGCAGCTGCAGAACAACAAAAATGAAAACAAATCAACATCCAGAAAGAGCTGCAGTTCTTGAAAATGGTCACTCTAAAGGCTCTGAAAGCAACTTCAAGCACTTTTTATTTTACAATGCTTTTCATAGTCGATGCCTTTTGAAACAAATGGCATTGACCATATCGCTTCTCTTCTCACTAGTGATAAGATATATGTAGACATATATATATATATATATTTCCTTTACTGTTGTTGTTCCATAGCTTACTTTCCACAAATTTTTAGTAAACTTGATTTCCTAAAATGAGTGAAGAAAAAAGGGAATAGAAGCTACAAAATTATCATTAACAAGTGAAAGTCTAGTCCCAAAACTTTAAGGAGCACAAGGCAAAAGAATACACCTTCAATTTTGTTTTATTATAACAGTGATAATTAGACTTATTGCAGAATGAAGTGCCATAAAGAATTAATTGTTTGTGGTGGTTAATTGCACATGATTATGGCATTATTGCAATGGTTTATCATCCAGCATGGGTCAAAACATAGCTAAAAAAGACAAGTTACTTAGGGCTGTGCTGTGAGCCCATAGGCTGATGCAGTACTGCCCATGGTTGTCATCGTGAACTGAACACTATTGTGAAAGCTAAAAGTCTGTACTGTATTTCATTTAGCAAAGGTTAAACCTATTTTTCAACTAGACACAACTGCTTTCGCATAGTTAAGTGGTTTTGATGTATTGATTTAAATTACAAGCTTATATGATTAAAAATAAAACACAGAATTTGCTGAATGTCATAGTAAGGTATTCAAAAGATCATAATTTTTAAATTCTCTTTGATGTTAAGCAATATAAACCTGAAAACATACAATTAGATATGATGACCTTCTGGAAGGGCTGGTTTATTTTTCAGAATTTTGAGAGGTAGTATAATGTGACCCTATATAGTATTGTGTATCACAGTAATTTAAAATTACATATTATTTCAGAATAAAGTTTTTTCTTTTCTTTAATTCTTTGGTTATCTCCTATATTATATCCTATATCTCTCCACTATGGTTCTTCAAAAGGTAATTTTTTTTCCATCATTTCTTAAACTATTGAATTAATAATCATGTTTAATGGGGCTGTATATAATAATGGCATCACATTTGCAAGGATAAACATTTTTAGATATATCAAATTTTTTATTTAAGTATATTTTAAATATATTTATAATTTTATAAAATATATGTACATATATATTTTTCTATAGAAATATAGATATGTGTTAATGCAAAACACAGAGGCGAATTGATGTTGTGGCATGAATTCTAAGACACAGATCACAGAATATTCAGAATTGAAAGGGACTCACAAGGATCAAGTGCAACTCTTAAGTGAATGGCCCATATGGGGATTGAACCCCCAACCCTGGTCTTATTAGCACCATGCTCTGACCAACTGAGCTAAAATTGAGGTCAAGTAGTTCAAGTTCATGCTGCAATTCATTGGGTCAGTATGAAGAGAGTAATGTCTCTAAGATTAACAGCATATTGCCACTATTTTGGTTGCCCAGCAGTTGTGTTCTGCTCCCTCCATACTTGTATGTGTTCCTTATAAACGCAAAATGCAAAAGATGTGCTTATTATTGTGTGTACAGGGAGACCTTATCTAAAAGGGGTTCATCACTCAACTGGAACCAGTACACAGGCACACTCATGAACTGAAATTTTGGCTCCATGGGCACAGCTCCCAAACAAGTTATGACATGTTCACCCTGTGTTTGCATTACCATCTGCTGCTGCACAATAATGAAACTTTTGTTAACATATCACTGTATCATACTACATCATTATATCAGTGAGATTTACCACAAACTCCATTAAATCATGCTGCTTCTCCTTGTCTGCAGGTAGTGAGCGTATTTTCATTAAAACGGGAATAAAACATGTCTCCAAAAGAAGAGACTGTGATGTTTCCAGTTTCAGGGATGGACAAATGGGGTTGCCCATCCCCAAAGATTAGAGCAGTTGTCACTTCCAACCCTAGTGCAAACACACATTTAGCCCAAACATGTGCAAAGGCAAAGGTTGATCATCTGCTGCAAAATGCATGTGAAATATTCTCAGTGGTATTGTACCAAAAAGATTGCAGGTCAGGTTCCCACTCCCTGCTCATTCTTACCTTCTGCTCAGAAAGACACGCAAGTTTTGTCTGGGGCACATCAGCTGAGTGAACAGTACAAGCTTCAGGAGACCATCTTTGCTGTTCCAGAGAAGTGTTACACCTATAGATACCTCTACAATCGGCTTGGGTATTGTGTTTGTAAGTAACTGTGTGAGGAACATGAGAAATGCAGTCCCAGGTGGAATAACACTGAAAATGCAGAAATATTCCAAGCATTTCCACAGTCCTGGGCAACCAGCTCTAGGTGGCTGTGCCTGAGCCAGGAGCAGATGACCTCCTCAAGTTCCTTCCAACTGCAGCCTCTCTGTGATTCTGTGACAGAGTAACTACAAAGAAGGAGGACCTTACTCTTGTCTTATATATTGACATCAGCAATTGATTTGGAGAGGAGTGATGATCTTGCATCAGACAATTTTTGGATGAACAGTACTGTGTGCTCAAAATGCCTTACTTTCTCTTTCTACTTTGGAAATTATTTTCTTGGGTTTTATGTCATTTTGAGACTCTTGTGTCTCTCTCCCCAAGTCTGTCCAAAAGAACCTACTGTGAGGGATCGCAACCTACTGTCGTACTACCTGAAGCTAATCTGAGCTCTTTCATGGCACAAACATTGTTCATGAAGATTCTTTTTCCTTTCCTTTGGCAGTGCAGGTGTTCACTAACAGTCAGTGAGTTTCCACCCAGAAAGAGGGTCAAAATGATAATTAGTTTTGGTAAGTTTTAAACTTCTTACAGGAAAATAAAACAACCCAAATGTTTTTTTTCCCTTCTTGTTGAGGGGACTTATTCCATATGGGGGTGAAAGAATCTCTGTGAGAATAAATCATGGCCAGATTAGACTGACAGAGCTGCAGAGGAGAGGGTACATTTTGAATCAATATTAACAAGCTGTTAAAACCACAGCCAGATCCCAAACTGGCTGTTAAAACCTGCTGTCTGAAAGTGCCATTCCTCACCACCCCTGGCCGGTATCCTGCCTGCTCTTCCTCCTCATCTTCCTCCTGTTTGCCTCCAGCGTAGTGTCTGGGAGGGCCTGTCCCTGCTGTGCTTCTGTCCCCATTGCTCTGTTTCTCAGCACCACTGCTTAGGCTCTCCTAGGTGGCTTCTCGGCCAACAGCAAGGCTGTGCAGGACAAACCTTCAAAACAAGGGCCAACAGATTATAAAAGATGAAGTTTAGTCTCCTTACATTTTTAATTTTAAGGTGATGATTCAGTATAGTGATTAGCCCAGTATATATTTGTGCAACCAAAATATAAATCAGAGGACCTCTGAATTTATTTAAGCCAAGCTGACATAATAACTAAGTACATGGCCTGTGGGCAGCTGTTTTCTGCAACTGTATTTAACATCCTATCAATAATATAGTCTGGCAAAATTTTTTGATTTGTTCTGTGTAATGAAGCCTCCTTCTACTCTCTAAATGAGATGTTCTTGCCTCCTTCCTTATTCTTGTTACGGCTGGACTGTTTTTATGTAATGTTTGGTCAGTGTTAATGGGTATGGGCAATATTAAAATACTGAGATGTGAGCAGAGAGTAAGCAGAAAATACTGCCTATCCAGTTGTATCCAGTTTGGTGTGCAGATACAACTTCCATGGAAGTATTTCCAACAAATTCCACAGCAGAAAATAGATGGAGTTTATTAGACATTATGCATGAATGGTAAATGGTAGAGTGACTTGCCACCTCTGGGTGGAAGTGAGCAGAGGGTTAACATGAGCAGAAATGAAGGAGATATGAGAAGATAGAGTGCACTTTAATGTTTAGCTTTTCCTCCCCTGCCAGTTGCCTTATGATGATATATACCCTTTCACCCTCCTCAGAAGTTATGTTCCATCTGTATACTTTTACAGTGTCAAAACAGTTATAACTTACACCTATTTTCTGACCATTGGATCCCAGAGGTATAACTTTTGTTTCTATTCAGTTGCAGCTGAACCCAAGAGGAATCTTTTTTTCTGTCATTTGTTAACCTTGAGGTTGTGTTGATCTGACATCCTGACTTTCACACACAGTCAGAAACCTGGCAATAATTGTTAGTTTTCTTTGTGATGGTCTGTGATTATAGAAAAACAAAATTAAGTGTGAGAAAAAATGGAAGTCTATTGGTAGATGGTATCGAAATTTACTGGCTTTGCCAACAGTGAGGCAAAATAGACATCATTGAAAACAGCAGATAAAATTAGCAACCTGAGGCATGGTGGTGTAAGGATTAGCTAGTTTTCCTATCCATTAGCTCAGAACTACGTAATAGAGGGATCTTTTCTCCAATCAGCTCTACTTTCCCAAGTAAAGATTTATTTATCACTGATGAAACTGAATGCAATCAGAAACCTAGTAGATTTATATTAACGTACGTATTTGTGATTGGAGTGCCTTTGTAATACAGTGTGACTTAAAACAATAAAGAAACCACCGGGTCCTTACTTATTAAAGATTAAATAGCACATATGCACAGTTGTATCTTTTGTTGTGCTTTGTGCTACAGCCGAACAGCTGGAGTGCATGATTTGCATTTGTGAGGCTGAATGATACAGTACATGTACTGTCAAAGCCATCAGAAAAAGTAGATTTTGAGAAATCTCTTTGCCAACTATCTTCTCTGTTAAGATTGTGATAATAGCTAAACATAGACTCTCAAAGTTCTGTTCACTTCCAAAAGTCAATCTCTTTGTCTGGTTACTTACTCCTCCTCTTGCATTGGCTGGGTTCAAGGGAGTGTAAGAAAAGCGGAGTGTTGCTTTCCCACTTATTTTGTATCAACTGAAAGCCTTCCAGCATTTAATTATTATTGGACCAGCTGCAGTGCAGCACTCGTTTTGACTTGTTGAGCAAGTGCATTTGACTTGGAAGAAGAGTACATTGAATGAATAGCACATGTTTAGCAATGAAATTTTTAACAAAACATTGGCTATTGAATGAAGACCAGCAACTTCATTAAAACTTCTATTTCATTCCATATTTTAATGTAAAGTAACAAGAAGGTATCACGGGTAATCTCACAGTGTCAAGATCACCTGGAAGATTACATGTGAAAAAGCCAAGCTCAGTTATGCCTCTTCGATTGAGGCATTTCTTTAGGTATCTGCTTACAAAAGTTGCTGGCAGGAACCGTTATATGGTTTCTGGGAACTCCTTCCTTCTCATGGTGAATGCTGGAAGCTTTTAACTATTAACCAAGTTCTAATTCTTAAAATAATCCACAAAAAGAAAAAGAAACGTACCCTTTTACATATTCACTTATGTTCTAGTATGGGTGTGTAACTTTCATTATTTACCTGGGTATGTAACTTTTATTAGTTACTGTCTATTACTTAGTAAAGTGAAAACATTGTGTGTGCACTTTGAGGGGATTAGAAAGTAGAAATCACATAATTTCAAAGTCCACCTTAATAATATTTTAGTCTTTACCCTATTTTGAGTTTTCCAAATGTGTGTTAATTGGTAAGGATCTATGAGATCTTACTGACTACAATAACGAAGAGATGAACATTTTAATAATAGAACAGAACTCTCAAAAGATGTAATACTAAGTGCTTTGTTAAAGCACATTAATATATTCCAACGTTTTCTTTTTTTATAAAGTATGGGATATTGAAATGCATTTCTTTGAGGGTTAAGGAAAGAAAACCAGTAAGTGAAATATTTGCTTTGAAAAAAGACAGTCAATGAATTTTTTTGTTGGTTTGATTTTTTAATTTGCTTTCTTTTTTCATTCTTGCTCTAGATTATGTTGCCATTGTTGAAGTTTTTTTCATTGACTTTATTTTGGTTTGAATTACTTTGCAATTCATACAGTTCAGTAGTTCTGTTCAGTTATGGAAGGGCTGTTCTACTATTAAAAATTCGGATTCGATAAACAATATTTCATTTATTAAAACTGCCACTAACTGCACAGTATTTTATCAAACAATTTTCATACTGCCTCTATTTTTGGTAAACAAAATAAGAAAATGTTTCTTATTGATGTCAGTAGCTGGCCTGAAAATAAAGAATTTAGTGAAATAACTAAATTTACAGCAATATATCTAGTTTCAGCATATGACTGATCAAACGTTATTCTTTGTGTTTTGAAAAGAAAGTATATTTCATGTGAAAGTAATTTACATCATTATTTCAAAACCACATCTGTAAATATACAATTACTTTAAATACAACCAATATAATAATAATAAATGCAGAGAAACTCAAATATAAAGCACTGCAATAAAATCAGTTTTTAAGAAATAGAACTGTTGCAATGAAAAAAAAATTGCTCCAGACTTGCCCTTTCTAATTAAGCAAAATCTCCACTGAAAACAGAAATAGCTTTTCTTCAGTTAGAAGGGGATCTGAATGTAGATTAAGTTTCTGATGATGACTTTTGTGTCAAAGATAGGGAATGTGCGGCATGTAATTTTGGGGACACCTATTTTCAACCTCTGCCTACATATTTTACATAAGAGATCACTGAATCATAGAATCATTTATATTGGGAAAGGCCTTTAAGAACATTGACTCCAATTAGTAAACATTCACTTACAAGTCCACCACTTCGAGGGCTTCATTTTGCTCCCTGTACCTGTCTTTCATTTCAGGGAGCTTGCACTCAGAGGACAACTGGTCCAGCTCTATTAAAGGGTGAGGAAAGAAGACATTAAGTACCTCAGCCTTTTCCTCATCCTTTGTCACTGTATTTTTTCCCACATCAAATAGAATGGAGATTCTCCTTAGTATTTCATTTGTTGCTGATATATTTAGAGTAACGTTTTTATTGCGTCTTAAGGCAGTGTCCAGATTACATTATAGTTGGGCTTTCGCCCTTCTAATTTTCTCTCTGCAGAGCCTCATGACATCCTTGTAGTCCTCCTCATTTCCTGCCCCTTCTTCCAAGGTACATAAACTCCCCATTTTTTTCTGATTTCCAGCCAAAGCTCTTTGTTCAGGCAGGCTGCTCCTCCTCCCCATTGGCTGGTATTTCAGCACACTGGGACAGCCTGCTCGTGGTCTTTAAGATTTCTCTCTTGAAGGATGTCCATCCTTCCTGGGCTACTTTGCCCTTCAGGTCTGCCTCCCAAGGAACTCTGCCAATCAGCCTGCTAAACAGGCCAAAATCTGCCCTCAGGAAGTCCAAAGGAGCAGTTCTGCTGATCCCCTACTTTATTTCTTCAAGAATTAAAAACTCCATTAAATCTCCATAATTTTGTGATTACTGTGCCCAAGAGGCCTCCAACTAACACGTCACCCACCAGTCCTTCTCTGTTCACTAGCAGCATGTCCAGCAGGACACTTTCCTTAGTTGAATCCCGCACCAGCTGTGTCAGGGATTTCTCTTCCACACGTTCCAGGAATGTCCTAGACTTTTTTCTCTCTGCTGAGTTGTATTTCCAGCAGACATCTGGTAAGTTGAAGTCCCCCATGAGAACAAGGGCTGGTGACTGAGAGACTTCTCCCAGCTGCTTGTAGAACATTTCATCTGCCTCTTCATCCTGGCTGGATGGTCTGTAAGAGACTCTTACCAAGATATCTGCCATTTGCCTTCCCTCTGATTCTTACCTATAAACACTCAACCCTGCTGTCACCATAATTAAGTTCTAGGCAATCAAAACATTCCCTTATATAGAGGGCTACCTCACTGCCTCCCCTTCCTTATCCCCTTCCTTATCCCTTCTCAAGGGTTTATAAGCATCTTTTACAGCACTTCAGTTGTGCAAGCCATCCCACCATGATTCTGAGGTGACAACTACTTCATACTAAAAGGAAGGCACACAATGGAGTGTATGACTCTGAAGTTTTGTAGTTAAAACACTCACCTGAATAATAATGGTAATGTAAGTGGCAAATGTCTAATGTCAAATAATAAAGAAAAAGTCAAATGTGGGAACAAAAACTTATTTTATTCTCATTTTGGCCCTCAACCCCTGCATTTCTTCTGTGCAATG
Organism: Aleadryas rufinucha; assembly: GCA_013397815.1. Lineage (NCBI taxonomy): Eukaryota > Metazoa > Chordata > Aves > Passeriformes > Aleadryas > Aleadryas rufinucha. The sequence continues at coordinate 100,955 of VZTH01010743.1, forward strand.
GCTCAGGATGTCCCACTGCTGGGCTACTCGGCATCCTGGCAGTTAGGATCCAGTCATCAAAATCAGCTGATAAGGATTGAGATGTCCTTTGACTGAGCAAGGACTATCTCTTAGTCTGATTCTCTGGAGCTGCAGCACACTAAAGGGGAAATGTAGATAAACTCCTTTGTTCTGTTTACTGGCTGGTACAAGACTGCTGACTCTTAACAAACAGAATTGTCTCTCCACTGACTGTATCAGGCAGGTATCTCTGGTGTGCAAAGCAGTGCTTTAAGGACAGGTGACTATTTTATCAGTTTCAATGTCTAACTCAAAACAGAATTCCTGAGTTCAGGAATCTTACCATTCTGAAAAACAGATTAAGTGTAGTAAAACAGTAGTGCTTAGAGAAGTAGAATCATAGTCTGCTACTTTTTTGTTCTTTAATCTCTACTTTGGGAAGTTATTTTTCTTCATTCTTGGACTTTAAAAGTCCAAGATTGATTTAAAATCTTTTTCAGAAGACTGTAGTCCTCACTCAGTGGCCAATGAGCAGAATGAAATGGCTGCCACTTACTTCAATACTAACTAGATTTTACATTTTTAGGAGTTCCAGAGTGAAAAGATTAAAGGTATGCCTACCAGGATAAACTGATTTTCTAAAGTTGATATTCATTTTCTACAAACCAAAAAAGTTGCAAAGCTTGAAAATATAAAAAATACATATTTTAGAATCTGTAATCTGGTGTCTTCAGCTGAGAATGACATTCTGATTAATGTCTTTAACTTCTCTCATATGCACTTCATTAAAATATTTACACCCAACATAGCTGTTTTATTTTGGCAGGTTTTTTTAACAGTGTATGCTTTTCTAGAATCCCTTTTCTCCTTTCCACACACCCTGCAAAACATTTGTTGCCTGAATTTATAAAAGGTGAGTCACTTTAAACAGTCTCATCTATGATACTAGAATTTGAATGAGAGAGAGAGAATAGCAAGAATGAGGTAAACAGCTATTTGATGTCTGTCTTTTCACAGTAGCACAATAGCTAATTCCTAGGGCCTCTGACCTTTCTGTGTCCTGTAACAGAGTACTTGCATTAATCTGTTGCTTATCTGTCACCTACCACATTTGATATTTCCAGTCTCTGCTTTCAATTATCAGTCATTAGAGGCAACACTGAGTAATTTCAGGAGAAAATGCCTGGAACCTTTGACTGTTTTGGTCAGATAACCACAAGTGTTCACTGTAGATAAACTATCATTTCATTATATTCAAGATGTAAATGAGTGTCGTTTGTAGTGTATCAGCTTACTGTAAACTTTATCACTTTGGAGTGATTAAAACTGACTGGTTTACTTAGTACTTATACAAAGAATTTCGAGTCAAACAGTGAAATTCAGTGAGATTAGTGTAAGTGACCCTTTATAGTTACACCAGTCTGTAAGACCCTCCATTTTGCCTTGGCACATATATTTAGTAGTTAAAAAAGTGACATTAATTTGATTAGTGAGGCTTCACTGTTTGTGAATCCAGTTGGGACCCTGCAATCTTATATTGTAAAATCAGCTTATTATAACATATCTTTCAGCATATCTTTGGTTTGTTACCCATTTGCCAAAGCAGCTTTCACTTCACCTATGTGTCACATAGGTATGTCAGCCATATAGAAATATCTTCAGGAAAAGTGAAGCACGTATCAGAGTGGAGCTAATTGCTAGTGAAAGAGCACGTCTAATAGTCTCTTATGCACTATGACCTAAAGTCATTGCTAGCAGTTTTTATATTTTTTAAGCTCAGTCAACATAATCAGATATTTATAGCTGAATTTCTAAAATACTGATTACTAGTTATACAGTCTATCCATATAAGTGTTTTGGGTGGTTTTAGTTGGGTTTTTTTTTCCCATAAAATAAGTAGTTCTGTTAATGAAAATCAATGCATGATATTTTCTCTTTGTGTAAAAGAAGACCCCTTTTCCAAAATACCTTTTTCATGTAAATTTGATTTTGTTCTTCTTAGAGAAGATTATTCTTATACTTAGTGTTAATACCGTGTGAATGTTTCATCAGTTTGCCACAGGGGTGGAATATATCATTCTTTCCCATCTTACACACAGGTGTTTGGGATATTCCCCTGAACCATAATTTGTCTGATGTAACCGTAGTGCTGCATATAATAGTTTCAGGTGGTATAAAAATACAATTTTTAAAAGTCAGTGCTAAGAATCCTGACCAATGAAAGCAAAGGATAATTTTTTTTGTAATCAGCATTGACCCTAATATTCTACATACTTTTTACTTAGAAAAATTATATTCCTCCAATGATTAAAAAAATACCTACAGATTTTCTGGTCAACTGGTTTTTAGATGCCGTGATTCGTCCCATAGAAATGCATTTTGGCAGATGTACTGAGCAGGGCTGGAATGACACGAGAACGTTCTGAAAGGACTGAATACTTGAAAATCTTAACCTGTGTTTTTCAGGCTGCCAGTGTTGAAAAGCTCTCGCCTGTGAAATAAAAATATTTGAGACATGGTGCCTCCCTGCACTTCATGCCATTTCAGCAGGACAAAGGACCTGAGACATACCCTACTGAGCATTCACAGTTTTGCCTGACAAGGCATTTATTAGATGCAGAAGGGATCAAGATTTGTGTATTATTTTCAGTATTAAAATATTCAGTATCATTACATAATATTTTACTTTTTAAACTTGGCTAACACTCTAACAATTGGTCATTTTTGCAACATCACCCTCACCACTTTTTTGCAGTCTGCTATATGATGCAAGATTTTAACTTGTCTACATTTGTACGCATTTTTTTTTTTTCTTTGTACATTGTCTGACATAAATTTGCAATTAGAGATTCTGGCTTGCTACTCTGAAGTCCTGGCCTGCCTGTGAGTGCTGTCTCAAACCAAAGAAATTTTGAATTCGTGTCCCTTTCAGATGACAGTGGTGCATCTTCCTTGGGTATATACATGGAAACAGATACGTACTGTGCGAGTTGTAACAATTAATTTGAGGCCCATCAGAAAGTGGCTATCAGTATTCTTTCAGCTGTGGTGAGTGGTCCTGAGAGATCCCTGCTGATGCTATTAAGGGGCATTGTGGAGGTTTCTGTCCAAACCATAACATACAGGGAGACAACTACTGTTTCCAAACTGATGTTACTAATTAGAAAGTACTTGGTAGAAACTAGACAAAAGGAAGATTCAAACCCAAATAAAAATCAATCAGTCCAGGAGTAGTGCCATTTAAATCTTTTACTGAGTATCTAATTATTCAATATTTACTCATAGTGAATAGGGCTTAGTTATCCATGCATGCTGGTAAATACTTTTTGAATAAATACTCTCCAGAGACAGCAGAAAGGGTTGGTGCACTAAGTCTGTCTTAAATATAGTTCTCATTTGAAGGTTATTGACGTACCTGTTCCATGACAGTTTTGAAATGCTCAGTTACAACCTCAGAAACTTGCAGCAGACTCATTGTACTAGAAAAAGCCCTCCCGGCTCAGTGCTTTTGCATATGCTAATCTCTGCCAAGTTCCTCTGAAATGAAAGGCTTTACATGGGTATTTTAAAAAAAAAGCAAACAACTCCCAAACCTCAAGACAGATCTCTGTATATATCTCACAGTTTAGAACTGGGCAGTGGACCTGCTAAATAGACTGTATCCTGTTTCTCTTCAGTAGCAGCCCATTCATCTTCAGGTACAGAGCAGCCAGTTTACATGCTTCTGCTGCTTTTCTGCTTTACTTTTTCTACCTAGTGTTCGATGGCAAACCCATGTAAGCTAAATATGTGCTTGAGTAAACCTCACAGTTAGCAGACAATTTTCCTTTTGTCAGCCAGGAGAAAGTTCATTTTCACTGAAGATAAAGTGTTCTTATAGCCTATATATTTTATTTTCAGTGGTTTTTAAGGCAACACACATTTGTATATTAAAAAAAAAACCAAACTAATGAAAACAAGGAGAGTTTACATTTTTGAAAAGGTGACAGGGAAGCACACTGTAAAGAACTAGCTACATGACCACAGGTGATTTAACTCGTAACTACTGCTCTGAAAATAATGCTAAATACTTTTTCTTCAATAGCTCTCACTTTAATATGTCCATAACTGTACACTTGTATGGCAAGCCCAAAATGATTTTTTTTCCTTTTAGTGCGTTTCTATTTTGTAAGACAACATATACATTATAATAATACACATATGCAGGTTTATATATAAAATTATGTAATTATGTGTATATACATGCAAACACATACACATTATGTATGTAGAAAATTTTTTGGGGGAGAAATGAGCATATAAATATAAATATTGTAATAATTTACACATTATTTATACATGTAGCATTTAGTAATTCAAATGTGTGCTTTTTCAGAACTGACATTGTTCCTCCCTCAGATCTGAGGACTACAATGCAATAAAAGAGCTGGGGTTACAGGAGGGAGTGTTTAGCAAAGCTGGGTGCAGCCATAAATGTTTAGTTGGTTATCTAAACCAAATCCCAACTCTGAGTTTTAGACTTTGTCCACCATCAGTAAAACAAAGCATCTATGTCATGAGGCAGGGAGAACTTTTCCACAAGAGACAAATTCTGTCTTCCCACGGAGCACAGCTTATTCATAGGTCAATGATACGTTGTACTCTGTGGAAGTGGAAACCATGGATCATTTTCCTTTCCACATCCTTAAAATCTGAAGTATTAATCCCATAAGGTGATCATCAGCCAGTACAATGGCCTGTAGTTTCCATTGCCACATCAAAACATGTGTTCCATTGCAAAAATTGCTCCTAACTCAGAGTCAGAACTGCAGCAGACAACAGAATTATACCCAAACCAGTTGTAAATTAAAATCCTCTGGTTTGTTCCTCTTAAAATTTGGTAGAAACCTCAGTTAGGCAATAATGAGGTTTACTTTTTTATTTTAAATTGTGGCAGTGTCAAAAGCAGTAGGAGCTGCACCTGCCCACCCAGAACAGGTTTGAGGGGACTTCTCAAGCCAGAATTGCACTTCCTATGCTGCTGGGTTGCCAGAATCACTTGGCCCTGACCCACAGTTCCTTCTTGTGACCAGTGGAAAGATGATGCGCATGCCATTAGAGTACAACTTGTGTTAATTTATATGAGTTAACTGCTTCTTAAGTATATAGTTCTTGCAGTGCACTTTAGTATCACTTTTATTATGTTAAAGGGAAATGAGCTGCATTCCTCTTATCAGTCTGGTTATTAGTGGCAGTTAGTGTTTTCCAAAGTCATCTACAGTTCTGACATTGCTATTGCTGTGCTTGTGGCTACACTGAAGTCCTAAATCCTTTCACAGATTTTAGTTTGTCCATATTTCTAGTTACTTTACAACATTCCCCCCTTTCAGCTTTTTTTGATACTCTTTCCACTCCAGCTTCTGGAATTTATGTAAAAGCCACAGAGATTTTTCCTTTTGAACTGAAGACATTGGGCTGGTGGAATTTCCTTTAACTGGAAGTATGTCTGGGCTTGTGGTTTTATTATTTGCAGAGTTTTATATTGTCATGTTTGTTTACCCCCAAACAGAGGGAATGCTCCATTAATCATGGGAAATGGGCATTTGTTTCAGGTCTTTAATTTACACTGAATTCTTTTTCTCACAGTTGAAAGGGACAAGGACTTCTCTCACCACCGAAGGCACTACAAAGAATTTCGCTTTGACCTTACTCAGATCCCTCATGGAGAGGCAGTGACAGCAGCCGAGTTCCGGATATACAAAGATCGGAGCAACAGCCGCTTTGAGAATGAAACCATTCAGATTAGCATCTATCAGATCATCAAGGAGTACCCCAACAGGTACCCTCTTGGCATGAACTCATCACACGTTGAATACCATCCCATTTGCCTCTCTTAAGGAGGGAAGCAGTAATCCATCATAAGTGTACGCCTGACAAGGCATCGTTGTTACTACTGTGGCTTGTGCAGTTTTAATTCTTAGGCAACAACAGCAAACACTGAACAAGAATAAAACTTATCTTAAATGTGATTTATTCCAGGATTATGTCCAAGTTCACCAAATAATCTGTCCATGCAGAGAGCGGGTGAGGGTTCATGTTCTCAGTGAGCAAATAGTGGAGTCCCTTGCAGAGTCTAAGTGTCTGGATTTGGGAAATGCACCATTTGCTGACACTGAGATACTACAAGCCAAGATTCATTTAGCTCCTTAGACGCAGAAAGATTTTCTAATTTTGTTTACTTTTGAAGAAGCATGGCTTTTTTTGCTTGTGTTTTACAATTCTGCAGAATGTAATTAAAAGATAAACTCATGCCCTAACTTTAAGATGACATGTGCATACTTGACAAATGCTGCTCACCGTAACTGAAAATTAAAACAAATCATAGAATCATCTAGGTTGGAAAATACCTTTTAGATCGAGTCCAACCATAAACCTAACACTGCCAAATCCACCATTAAACCACGTCCCTAAGTGCCACATATGATGTTGCACATGAGCAAATCCCTGAATTTGAGTTTGCAGAGCTCTGGCTATAATGTGTTTCCAAGACTCTACAAGATCTCAGTAAATTAGCAGATTTCACCAGGCAAAGTAGCTAAATACCTGAAAATTGTGATTGTAAATTAGTATCAATTCCAATAAGGTTGTAAAAATCTACATGGACCCAAAATGGGGGGATTGAAATTAAATTAGTTTATGTCTTTTCTCAGAAAAGTGGGGGAAAAAAGGTTCTGTTTTAAGATAAACAAAAACTCGCCTTCATCTCGGAACTGATAAAACATTTCTATCCCAGGAAGATTTGGCTAAACCAAAGAAAATGTCAGCTTAAACTTGCAGAGTATTCTGGAGGAAATAAAAGCCCCATTACCAGTTAGCTTGAAGGCTGGGCCAGAATTCAAATCTGTTTTCTACCCACAGAACCTTGAGCTTGTACCCTCCAGATGAGATCTCTGAACATCAAGTTATAAAATATTTATGGCTATAAACAGGGATTCATTTTATACCAATGGAATCAACAGGAGGGAAAGCACTCATCCTTCCAGACTACCTTTTGCTTACTTAGTAAATTTGGAGATGAAGAAAACAGTGTGGGATTTTATTTTTCTTTTTTTACCTGTGTCTTCAGCTTCCCAAAAATTCTTTTGACATAGGTTCTAAAAGAAACTTCTTGGAGGAAGGAATGAAGCAGGAAGGAACAAAACACATCTTTCTAAAGAGCACAGGTCAAGGCTAAGGTGATGAAAGCTCTTCACCTGAGAATTCAGATTTTTTTAATGAACTAATAGGAAAAGTTAGTTTTTCTAATCCTTTTGATGTTTTCATTTTTAGTTTTTTAATATTTTCACAGTAGGTGGTTTGGATTCTATTTTAGAGAAAGAAAAACTGCTTACCACTTGGATGCAAATCACAGTTAATATTATCTGACTTGTTCAAATGACAACTGTCTCTGTGAAGCCATGACATAATGCTTTTGATTTCCTTCAATGCATAAACAGAAATTTATAAATGCTTTATATTTGAATTTATATTTATAAAAGTCTCATGTCCTCTAATGGAAGCATGATGCTGAAAGGAGGAACAGTGAATGATATGCCTTTCATTTGATTTCACCAGTGTAACTACAGAAACGTCAGGTGTAGACTAAGTGTTTATCTCCTATTGTTGATTTTGACAGTTTCTTCTCATATATAGAGATATTGTAGTAAACTGCCTCAGTGGAACAGGATGGGAGAAGATCTCAAGCTCTTCACTGTTCAAATTAGAAACAAGAAAATTTTTCCACAAGCCCCTTGCTGTGTCCAGATAGAAGAGACCCCAAGACAAGCTCCCAATATATATATTTTTTTTCAAACAAAGCCACAATTTTTGCTTTGGGGCCCAGAATTCACTTGTTCTTTTCTTGACTTTGTCACCTCAGGTTTGTCCTACATATGTACAGGAAGTTTTAGGCGCAAAATTTTCAGAAGCTGCGACTACAGAATGGGAGAGTGAGAGAACTGTGAAGATGGGGAGGCACTGGAACACGTTGCCCACATAAGTTGTGAATGCTACATTCCTGGAAGCTTTCAAGGCCGGGCTGGATGGGGCTTTGAGCCACATGTCCTAGTGTAAGGTGTCCCTGCCCTCGGCAGGGGGTTGGGACTTGATGATCTATAAGATCCCTTCCAACCCAAAACCTTCATGGGTTCTATAATTCTATAATGTCCCACAATCCTTACTGGTGACATTCCACAGCAAAACTGCTCCTCCACTCTTCTCTGCTTCGAACAGGAAACGTGGGTGTCTGACCAGACTCTGCAATCCCAAACACAGTCCTGATATACTTTCAGGCAAGGAATGATCAGGGTTCAGGGTTTCCAAGTTGCATACTTAGGGTTGTGCTCTAGTCTCAGGCATTTTTCTGTCTCCATGGCAGCACAGCTACTGAAGAGGGTGTGTTTAATTCCCTTGGAGTTTGCTGAAGTTCCAATCTTTGGGATTGAAGTTTTCTGTTTGGTCTAAGGAAGCATGTACAGCATGGCCCATGGCAGCCTGACTTCCTATGGAGCCCCGCCAGTGGACTCCTACCCAGATCTTTTCTCGTGACAAAAGTATAGACCAACATGCCAAATCTTTGTTCATGATTTGGTGGCAGCTAGCCACTAATTTAAGTAAACCCTGAGGGCTCTTCCCACATTAGGGAATCCTCAAGTGGCTGTAAGATACAAAAGCAGGTTTCTGGAATGAGGTGAGAGGTAAAACAGCGTTATTGGGATGGCCTATTACATCTTAATGATTATTTGATCTGATCAAGAGCTGTTCTGGGTTTCAAGTAACATATAGATGGTTCCACCTTTACTTCCTTAAGTGTCCCAGGAGATGTGGAGCCTCTTAAGACGTTCTGCCTGCAGTCTCTTTGCTGAAATTCTTGACTGTGGCAGCATTTCTCCTGGAGACAGTTGGTCACTGGGGACCGGACTGAAATCACTAAACTTAAACAGCCTCTGTAAAGGTAAAGCCAATCAGCTGTATTCTGCCTGAATGTATTCACTGCAACATTTCAGGCTATTTACAACATAATGCCTTAGTTTTCTATTACGAGCTGTGGGCTATTTTTTAAATAGAAATATTTTTTTAAATTACAGCCAAAATTTGCAGCTGCTTTTCATTTCAAGTGTGATTGGTTTTTTCTTTTCACAGAATAAAGGAGAATTTTAAAATTAAAAATGTCACAAAATGTGATGACTCATTTGAATCAATGACATGATCTAATGGGGGAACCCTGATCTCAGAGCTCCCACTGCCTTCTCAGGGGTCAGGTTTTCACCCTATGTTTGTATCAATTGTGAAAGAAGTTGTTTTTTTCCCTGACAAATACTTTGAATTTCGGTAGAAACATGCTGTTATGTGGCCTAAATCATTAGTATCGGTCCAGATATATTTTCTTTGTTCTACTGTGTGTTCTCAAGAATAAGTTCTGTTTTTCTCTAGGTATCCCCAACTCATTTTGATTTGCTGAGTTAATGAGTAAGAGCAATCTGTCTCTTTAAAGTATATTACCGTAGCCAGATCACTATCCTTGCAGGAAGACAGACCAGAAAATTGACATAGCAATACCAAAGACACTTTAGTTTGAATTTCTACTGCAGTACAAAGTAATAAAGTCACATTGAGGAAAAATTTGTCCTTCATAGGAATTTCTGGACTGTACCGTTATTAGTGCCTTGTTTTAATTTGGCATGAGAAACATTGTGCATCCTGACTTTTGAGAACATTTAGTATCAGTCCTGGATTTGGAATGGAAAGACTCTATATGAGAAAACAATTATGTATTCTAGGAGGAGAAAAGACAAGTGTGGAATTATATCACTGTGATACTGTAGTATTTTATATTCCAAACAATTTTACAGTTTTCTGTTAAATCTACTGAGTGATGCAGAAGTATTTCTAAATAAACATCTCAAAGACTATTATAGTCAGAATTAAACTTTTCAGGTTAAAGTTCTGATAAAACTGCTTATTAGAGAAAAAAGTTGGCATTTAAGACTCCAGAGAGTACTATTTATGAGCTTGTGGTACGTTGTTAATTTGTTCAGTGCTAGCAGAGTGTGTCAGGCTCTTTTGAATTGTAAGATTTTCTTCATGTTAACTCCAGAGGGGGAAGGTTTTCTCCTTGTGTGGTCATTAGCATAGTTCTACTAGACTGGAAGTGATAAGAGCCCAGCAAAAGATTATCCTTTAACAGAAGAAAAGAAAGGTGACTTGAAAAAACTCCCTTCCAATTCCTTCTTTTTCTTTTTTTTTTAATAATCTTTCTTTATAATTTCTGAGCTCTTTAACCTGATTTTGCAGATATATCTCACGAGTAAGAGATATATATTCATGTGCTTTTCATAGTTAATTTGGTCTTATTTTCCTCAGTATTTAGCAACCACAGTTAAGGTGCACTTGATGCTTTTTTCAGTATCAGACCTTCTAGGTGCATTTACTGTCTTTAGATAAGACAGCAACTTTAAAAGTTGTCGTTGCAATTAAGAACTGTAAGAATACAGTGACAAGAACATTAGAAATTTTAAATCCACTTTTTTCCACAAAGCCTATTCTTTCTGTCTGACTTTCCTCTTTAAGCATATATTCATTCTGTCTGTAAGGCAACAGTACGATTCCCAGATCTGTGTGAGCCAAGTCTGTCTTCAGCTGACTTGTACAGTAAAAAATCAGAATAAAACATTTTTTCTTGTATCTTACTGTTTTGACTACTATTTATGGCATAAAAGAAATAGGTTTCTATAACTATAGATTTAGGTTTAAAACGTTAAATGGTGAAAACAGTTTTTAATAATGCATGCTGCTTTGTAGAAGCGTGTAAAATGAAACTGATGAGAGTTAAATATCTTAGGTTTAGTCTGATCATTATTTGTAATACAGATGATGATCTGGAACCAATTGTGCCAGGAGATATGTGAAAACAGAACAAATAAATGACCCATGCAAAAAATTTAGTAACACAATTATGCTAACTCCCCTGAGCAGCCCTTCTGAATTACTGGAAGATTTCATGGGAACAAATTTGAAAATATATCAGGGAACTGGGGGTTAAAATGTAATAATTATATTATTGAATAGATATGTAATTTCTCCTTTGATATAGAGACTTATTTTCTAAACATCTGTAGTAACAGGAAACGGTCTGAACTGCCATCTATTCTACTTTTGTCATAGGATACTGCTGCTGTCATATGTTACTAACAACAGATCTTTTTAGCAATGCTATGCCTCTGAGTTTTAGTTGAAATTGGAAAGTGATTTTGACATTTTTTTGTCTTTTACACTGAAAGGTTTATAAAAGTTAATCTTCCTGAGACATTCTAATGTTGAAAGATGAATTTTTCATACACAGCCTCAATTATGTATTTCGTGTAGTTATATCAGGAAGCTGTATTTTTCAGAATTTCCAGAGCTATATTTTTTGCATATTGAAACTCATTTCAGAAAGGCCTCTTAGGGGAAATACCTGTAGTATACCTAACAACTACTTGTTAGCTACAGCACATGCTGTACTGTGTCATAATGAGGATATGTCAAAGGATTATTAATTTGGACTCCAAGAAGTTATTGTCAGCAAGAAAATTAGGGGCAAAAAAAATAATAATATTTGAATGCCTTAACTCTCTATTTTCTTTAACTTAGGGATGCAGACTTGTTCCTGTTAGACACAAGAAAGGCTCAAGCTTCTGATGTGGGCTGGTTTGTCTTTGACATTACTGCGACCAGCAATCACTGGGTGATTAATCCACAGAACAACCTGGGCTTGCAGCTCTGCGCTGAAACTGGGGATGGTAAGGTCGAAGCTATAGATCATAATGCCATGTATGTTCTTGTCATAGCTTGCTAGGGCTCTTTTCTGGATGAGTGTTTTTTAACTTGACCAGGTGACAATTCACTGAGAGTTTATAAGCAAATAACAAAAATCTTATCCTGCTGTTTCTGTGGTCTGCAAACTTTCTATTTTTTTTAACTCTGTAGAATATGTCAATTATAAAACTAACCAAATCAAGTGAAATTGGGTTCAGGATAAGAGCTCCTACATAGGAAATTAAGTTCCATTTTAATGTTCTACCACTGATGATTACATTCAGGAAACTCAAACAGATTTGCAGAACTTTCTGGATGAAGCATGGAGCAAGTTAAAAATTAACCTCAGCGCCATTCAGAAGTTGTAGCAGCTGTTGATACTGATGTTGGAGAAAGTTTAACAATAGGGTAATGTGGGAATTGTTTTTCTTTAATTAAAGAAAAAAATTCTTTTTTATCTTGAAATGGGTTAAAAATTTGAAATCTTTAAAATTTTAGTTAGCTGAAAATTAGAAAAACCACTATCAAAACTGAAGACTGAGCTGTGCGATGTTTTAGTACAAATTTACTGGGCTACTGCATTATTCATAGTTATGCTCTTCATTAAATTTGAAAATGCATCTCAATGCAAAACAATATTTTTAGAAGAAATGTTCTTAGACTTCTTTAGAAACTAATAAAAAGAGACTTATATACTGTTTCTTCTGTGATGGTTCACTTAATCCATACCACTTTACAAGCAAACTCAGATTTAACTCTTTTTGTCAAAAAACTTTTTACGTCAGAGGTCAAGGGATCTATGATGCCAGTTAATCTAAACCTTAGCTGACATAATGTTAATGAGTAGCAGAAGAAACCCTGGTGTAAGGATTAATATTTTTTTCTTCTTTGTTCTGGCTACATTTTCTCATTGGTTTTGATCTAAATTCTCCCTCAGGCTCAGCTGGGCTGTGAACAAAGCATCTCATACTTTTTCAGCAAGTGCCCCGGCTGCCGGAGAGCTATGCAAAAACTGTCCTTTAAGCACGATGCTTAAAAAGAGAGCTGGCAGGCTTGCACCAAAGCACATGACCATTTCATCTGGTGTTACCTTTACGGTCAGAGTATAGTCAGTGGACAAGAGAGGCACCAATGCAAAGTAGACCACACGTTGTTGCTGCCTTCAACCAGCCTTCAAAGGCACCACTCCTGAGCCTGGGCTGCATGGGGAGTACATCTCTTGGGTAGCCTGGTTTAGTGAGACCATTTTAAAGCTCTTACAATTCTGGGGAGGTGACACCTCCGTCAGGAATCTAAATTGGGTGGGCTGGCTTCTGGCCAGCTTTCCTGCTCCAGAATAAACTCCATCCTTGCCTTTTTTTTTTTTCCCAGGAGATTTGCACACAGAAATTGTTGAAAATTAAATATCCATGAAAGGCATTCATTAAGAAAGCCTGCAACCAGCAATTTGTTGGTTCTAGCCTCAAAATTACATCCGTTTGGTAAACTATAGGAAAGTTTGTATGGGTAAAAAGAAACCTTTAGCTTAATACACTGAAGAAGTTGTAGAAGAATAGCTCGCGCAAATATTTCTCCTGTCCTACTCCCAAGATCAGAAAGGTGATAGGCAATTTTCTGGTTTAAATTCCAAAGGCACAAGCAGCTTTACCTTTTGCACCTTACCAATTTGACTTAATACAGCTGCTTGACTGAAGAAGGAATTTTCTTTTTCCCTCACTTTCTGTTCCCTTTTTCACTTTATTCGTCCAAGGAGTCCACTTCTAGGGACTAAAGTTTTCAAAGCTATAGGATAGACCTGTGCTACAACATTTCAGCTTAGCACAAGCAAAATCATCCTTTCATGCTCTTACAATTTTGCTCTTAAGGCTTTGATTATTTTTATTGGGTTGCTGTTACTTCTGGAAGCTATTAGAAACACCAGCAGTTGAATGACACATTTGTGTACAGATGGAACATGAATTTTTATGCGACTCAGTATGTAGCGGACTCGGTTCGTAACCCAGAGAACCCCACCCACCTTCCCTCCAACCAGTTCTCTGTGAGAGTTCAGAGACTGGTTCAAATAAACTGAAAAACCTTCCCTTGGCTCAAGTGAACTTCAGGCCAGGCAGGTCTGAAGCACATTTCTTCATGCCTCCAGCTGTCAGCTGAGTTTACAGGAGGTATAGGACTTTTGCCCCCATAACTGGAGAGTTATTTATGATAAGACCTGATCCATTAACCTTTCTATTGCAACAGATCGTTAAACCAAATGGAATTCTATTAAGTAAGAGGATCCCCGATTGAGTTATTCAGGTGCTACACTGGGGCCCTGGATAATCAAGTCTGTAAATACATAGTAATTTTTAGATTTATTCATACAGCCAATACGGAACAAAAATAGTGCCTGAGACTCCAGGGTGCTACTATATTGTTATTATTACCATTAAAAGTGATCTTTCTTACAGTTACCTATCAGAGACATTTTAGGCAATTACTTGTGTAGATATATTTCTTTGGATCCCTGAAGATGGTGCATAAATAATAATAATGTCTACATGAGGAATAAAAAAAATTGTAACTATTTAACATAACAGTGTGAAAAAAAACTTTGGAAAAATGTCTGGTTGCTGTAACTCGTATTTTTCCCCCTTTGAAAACCCTGAAAAAGCAGAAAAAGCCACATGACATTGGAATATGTTTTCTTTTTTCTTTAGGACAGTATTTGGTATCATACGTCTCATTGTAGCATGAAATGTAGACTTTTTCTCTTAATGGGACATTTTATTTTGAACAGTAAGAATGAAGGTTTGCATGACACATATGGAAGCTGTCAACATATAACACACTGTTTCCCTGAGGCTGTGGTAAATTAAGGATCAGGTTTTTTTGATTCTCTTTTTTAATATATCCTCAACATTCTGCAGCATACTCTTTTGGCTGATTCCCTCCTTTTGACACAAAACTCTGTTGTGATTCAAATGAGAGGTGATCTTTTTCACGCTGATGGATGCATGGGTGTTGGAGGAATTGCAGCATGAAATTAATGCAGATGCACAAACAATTCAAAAAGCTCCATGCAATGCTCTTCCTGTATATATACCATATGTCTCCTAAGGCCTAAAACATGTTCTAATGAATCAGCATCTTTGTATTAACATTTAGCATTTTTATAAGTGGACGTTAACAGTGGTCTGAACACCACTTTTGCTGAAGGGGTATAAACAGCTCCAAGAGTAATCCTTTTCTGTTTCTGTCATTGCTGAGGAGAACCTAGAGTTGTCTACAGAAAATGGGAGAGGGAGATAACCTGCAATGATGACTGTTGGTGATCCACAGAATAAAACAGATTCCAAATACACAGCTCTCAGTGCAACATCCTGAGTAGCCCCACAGTCATGTAGTTCTGTGCTTTTTATTAGATTACTGCAGCTCTCAGTTATTTTCCATCTACCCACACATCAGAGGGGAAGAAACTGGTGGTGACTTTGTAAAGCCAAAGCAGATTGTGGTGATTTCTGTTACCATATAGTCCCATAGAAGGTTTCTTTGGGCTTTCCTGCTGTTTGAGGTGGGCAGGCAGCAGGAACCCTCATGTCCCTGGCTCTGACTCTTACTTTGAGTATTTTTTTTCCGCAGAGCAAAGAGAAACTTGAAAAAAATGGGTTCCTTGATCCAAGTGAACCCTGCGGAAGGCCAATTCTCCCTCCAGCATGAATTTGGGTACACTCTGATGTGTGTCCCCTGGAAGGGGGTTTGGATTTTAACCCTACATGCCCCATGAAGGATTGGTAAAGTTCTTCTTCAGAGATGTTGGGGAAGAAACTAAAAAACACATTCCCCCCTTTTTAGCCTCTCTTGATTTTAGCCTGGATCTTCCAAGGTCCCTTTCTCCAACTAAGCCTTCAGAAAGGCAGCATGACCACGTTCTTGGTATCACATGGAGTGGCTGGTTTGCTTTCAAGCCATGACAACCTGTGACAGCCCCCTGCCCTCTTCATGCACTTGGCCGCATATTTGACGTTGTTTTGGCGTCGCCATTACCACAGTAAATGTCATCAGTTTATCCCACAGCTGCCCCCAGACAACCGTGGCACCTCGCTTACGTGACCACGGTAGCTACCAAGTACTCTGGAGGATGCGGCTGGGTTGTTACCTTTAAATCTCTTGATGGATCTGGTATTTACAAGGCAAAGTATGAGGAGCAATTTCACCTTCATTACTGTCCTTGTAGTGGGGGAACTTAGGATATATGTGTTTATATTGATATATATATGTATATATATATATATATGGACTTTGGCAGGCAATAGCTCTGACTGAATTCTGAGCCATCTGGAAGCCATATAGCCATGTTAGCACAGCACTGAACCCGAGCTAATACATCCTGCCCCTCAGTAGGTTTTATTAGCTTGGGCTCAAGCACTGCCTAAGTACAGCTACATACATTTCTGGTTCAGAGCTGACTTTGGCCAAAATTGCACTAGTAAATTAAACATGCTCAGGAATACTGTGGTGTGAAACAAGCTGGAGAGATGACTCTCAGTCTCCAAAACAGGGTGATCCCACGACAGCTGTCCCCATGAGAAAGGTCCCATGCAGTGCTGCCTTGAGGTTCTGTTGACTCTGTGGTGGAGCTGGCACAGGATATAAATGCACAATGTAAATGCACCAGGAGCATGTTCCCACCCTGAGCAGAGTGGATGATCCAGTTCCAGCACTCTTTAATTTTCTCAGATAGGTGAAACCATTGTTTCCAGCTGGGTCACAAACATGGTCCGCATTGTGTCAGCTTTGAGCAAATGAACACACCTTTTGTTAGCAAGGGCACACTTGCTTTAAGCAGAGGGTCAAGGAGGGGAGTGAAATGGGCTCCTTCTCCTTCTCCTACCACCACTGGTGCAAACTGGTCCTGGCTATACAGCTGTGCAAATCCCCCCACACCCTGCTCCCCAGACAGATGAAGGATACATCTGCTTCTCAACACCATTAGTTTAGAGATAATGGCATTTGTGTTCCATTCCATTCAAAAGGCTTTTATCCATTTTATTCTTTGGTGGATGACCAATTAATCTAATCTCTCCTTGTTTTATTGTCTTCCTGAACACATTTTTTAATGGTGCAGAAAAGCCCCAGGACTCCCACAAGCCACTCACAATTTAAGTGCATTAACTTGAAAGGATAAATCAAGTACTTACAGAGCATTTTTTCGTATAATTACATCTGATTTTTTGAGTTAGCATATTTAGTACTGCCATATTATACAACATATCGGGGCTCCTTATGTATTTCCAAATGCTTTCTTCAAGAGCTTTATGAATACCAAAATTAACACAAAAAAATACCCAAAATTTCTTCAAATGAACTGAGTAAAAACAACTAAATATAAGATTTGATGAACAAAAGACTAATCTAGTCTTGACTAAAGCTGTGAAGCCTAGGAAAGGCAGAGCAGAGCATCCAAGACCACCCGTTTGTCAGAATTCCTTAAAGCTTCCAGGGAGAAAAAGAGTTAATAAAAAACATAAAGCTCGTGTCAAAAGCATATTTTATGTTGTTATATATAAATGTGTTCACCAAAGGAGAAGTTTGCACAACAGTTTATGTAGATGATACAATAGAGACAGTAAAAAGTACTTTGGAGTTGGAGTGTTGAGGATGTGTTATATATGGACCATCACATTGGCGTTATTAGCTTTTCTCTACTTAGCTTAGGTAGCCAAACTCTACCTCAGTTCTTTTGTTTCAAGTCCTATTGCTCTCAAGAGTACGAGAAACCACAAAAGTTTCTTTCTAATTTTAAAAACTGCTGTGTGACTCAGATTCAGAGTCTATGGGCAGTTTTTTCTCAAATATTAGATGTCATTGGACCTTGGATGCTCAGGATATTTCTTCAAAAGGCCTTTCCCAATCCTCATTCCAGATGTCACTCCCCAAAAGAAGAAAACCATAGGTGTGGTATCGGAATTTTATTTTTTTTTTCAGCAAACCATGTTGAAATGAGTTCTCAGAATCACTAAATTTTTCATTTCTAAGTACAAATATGTAAAATTATTACCAAAATAACTACTGTGACCTAGCCGTGGTGGTTAATCTGTAAAATGTGTTTTGTGGCTTCTTGAACACTTTTGAAAGTAAATAAGTTCTTGTTTTTCATAACAAAATGAGTGGTTTGCTGCAGTCTGATGACTCAGGACAAAATAACGGATTTTGGAATTACTCGTGCTGTGTTGCCAGTGTAAATCTGGCTAGGATGCATAATGACTGAAAGCTCTTGCAAAATTAGTGTCTGATCAATATTTTACTTAAAATATATGCTGTTGGAGGAGATAAAGCCAAGGCACAAATCTTACCACTGTCATTGGTATCCAGGCTGACAATCTCAGAAAAAGTCAGCTTTCTGAATGTTATGGAAAACAAGGATATATCTCCAGGTCAAGACTGAGAGACAGATTGTTATTGAATACTTGAAGGGCTGTTGCATTTCCATTTGGAGCAGCTGGGGGAGAAATGAACTTTTAAGATGGAAGTTGATCAGTTCACGAAAATAATTGTATGATATGGCTGCATGTGACAGCACTAAAGCTGACATAGTGACACAGCAAATAGCTCTGCAGTTATTACCCTGAGTGATATTCCTAATTTATGGGTAAAAAATCAAAAAGCACAAAACTGTGAGGATTGTTGAGATAGGACCTTTTTGCAAGCTGAACTTCACAGTTATTTTTTCAGCAGCCATTCCTTTGTTATTAGGGGAGGAAATGTGAAAAGGCAAATAATATTCATTCAGTTCAGTCAGTCAAACCTGAACTTCCATGCAAGCTTTTACGCAAACCGCTAAGGGCACTTTACTATCAAATAGTATAAAAGCCAAAAAAAGGTTTAAACGCCAAGTCAAACAAATATATCTTGCCAAAGACTCAGAATCCTATGAATAAGGACTAAGGAGTTCAGCAAATTTGAAACATAATGCTTTAAATAAGTCTTAGTCTCCAAATATACCTGCCAACATGTAGAAGAGATAATTAATTGTCACAGCAGTATTGAGTAATGCATGCCAGTATGTGAAGAATACAAAGGCTCTGGGCTGTCACTGCACAGTGTAAATCCATGTATTATATTTTTGGGGTTTTTTCCTAGGTGCAGGGGCAATTGCAGTGGCTAAGTTCAATGAGGCAGGCACAAGCAGACTGCTGGTTACTTGAACTTTCTTCTTTTCTTCTGAAATCTGAAGAAAATCTTTGAAATCTTCAGAATTAAAGATATGATGGAAGGATAAAACCAAACCCATTTTCCAGAATGCTTGACCAAGTTCAATTCTTGTTCAGAGATGCTCAAGAGAAGCAGAAAGACAAACTTTGCTGTTTTGGTTTTATGAGTTTCATCTGGCTGAAGCTCTGAGTGTAGTTAAGCAGGTCAGCCTGAGTCATTCAGCTGATTTTAGAAAGTATTGCTTTAATGCCACACTATGGAACAACTACACGCCTGAGAGACCTGGATTTTCGGTTGTCATTGAAGCCAAGAGTTTTCTGAATGTTTACAAGAAACAATAGATTAAAACTACTTATAAAAATGAAGCCCATGAATGCTTCTTGCTACAAGGGGAAATTCAGGATAGAGTAAAATTTTTCTTAATGTATTCTGAAATTGATACTACATACAAATTAAGGACTACCTAACAAGACCATGGCTGCACAATGGAGCTACTGCTGTGGCAGAAAGCTTGATGCTTTTCAGAAACAGAATACTTTGAAATACCTCCTGTTCAAGAAGGGGCAATGCTTTTTAGACTGATGGAAAATATCCCACAGGCACACTTTTTTTTTTCCTTTATTTTTTTCCTTTTTTAAAATACAGGATAATAGAAGTTCTGTAAATGCAAACTTTCTTTTGAAAAGAAGCAACCAAAAATGGAGACAACATATGTAGTTTGAATTTCCAAACCAAACAGTTCAGAGATCCTCCTCAGAAGAAATATAGTGTCTCAAGGGAAGTGTATGTTTTGATTGCTTCATCTTCTGAAAGTTGCAGTTAAGCTAAGGTATATGATAAACTGAGAGAGAAAAGTTTAACCATGAACCCACAGAAGTCAATAAAAGTTTTCCTCTGCACTAGAAGCAGATCCAGTGCATATACCATTTATGAATTGAACAAATGAGTCCTAAAAACTTATGCTGGCTGCTTAGAAGATCAAGCACATAGAGGAATAAAGTCACATAAGCTGTTTCTTTGTGTAAAAAGGCTGTGGGTTACAGGATTAATTTTTTATAGTATATCCCTATACCCTGGATAACCAAGTAAGCCTTAACTTGTGGAATCTTAATAGCCATCTCATTGCTGAAGTCTAAAGGAAACCCAGAGGAAACTTAATAATATTAAAAGTTATTTTAAAGGGAGTTCACATTGGTTTGAAGGATATTTTGCATCGCACACAATATCCACCATTGTAAATTCAGAGAATCTAGATTTAAATTCAGAAAAGCTTCACACACCTTTACAGTTCTCAATATATAAATCTAATAGTATTCTTAAAATGCCCACCAGTAAAGCATTAATATTTTACAGATAAAATTAAAATTCTGAAAGTAATTGGAATGAAAAATAAAGAAAAATAGTAAAAATATTCCCTCTAGAAATGAAGGGAAATGTGGAACTTTGTGGTAAGAAGGTAGCTTGTCCATGTTGCTATGAATAGAGAATAGTGTATACAGTTTTTCATATCTGACTTGCAACAGAAGATTGGAACATATAGAAATTAATGTTACTGAATTATTTAATAGTAACTCAAGCACACAAAAAGAAGAATTAAAGAAACACAATACTAAAAAGGCATTTTAAATGAAATCAGAAGCTTCAACAAATATACTTTTCCCTTGCAGTCAAAAAAGTAATTATCAAAATTGTTCAGAATATGTTGCCAATTACTCTGCTCCATAACTGCTAACTTTCTCAGTTCTTCTCTTGCCTTTGCTGGGCTCTCTGTCACTGGAAACATCTTAAACCAATTTAAAGTGCTACACCTGAATAAACATGTTGTAAAAGTGTTTATGTATTGAAGTGGGTCAGTTCAAGGTATGGTATTTGGCTGGAACTTCTAATTTCTCTTTTTACTGCAAAAGGGCTGCCAGAAGGAGGAAGTCTGAGCTGAATTAATACATTTGTTACAGTGGAAGTAGAATGGAAACTACTTTAACCACAAATCAAACTGCCTCTTTCATTTACGCCAATGATAGAGTTTTTTTAAGAAATATAGACTCTGGCGTGCAGCCACTGTAAGTTTGTGTTTGAAAAGGAAACCTATACGCTTATTTCTATAAGGTTTACTCCTATGCTTGTTTGCAAGTTCTTTTTCAGGGTGATTGAGTTAACAGCATTATATGTTTGTGAGGCAGATGCTCCTTCACTGCCCATGTAACAAAGTTTTCCAGTGGGTTTAGAAGAACCCTGAGGCGCCCCAATGCTGCCCGGCGCACGGTGCCAGTGCCCGTACCTTCCCGGTTAAAGGACCTCTGTGTCCCCCACCCTGCACAGCTGCACAGCTTCACATGACACTGTCTCATTTTCTGACGGTTGAAGGGCTCTGCATAATACACGTACGCACAAAAGTGTTTATGCTGCCAAAATAAATTCTGTTAAGAGCAAGGGTTTATTTGCTAAAATGTCACTGATGCAGTTTCAGTGACTTGTTTTGCTTTCCTTTCTTTCAGTGAAGTTTAGACCACATTACATAGTGAGGTTACCACACAGTCCTGACTGAACAAATATTTTAAAGAAATATGCACATCCCCTGGGAACAGAACCAGAGTCAATAATGTACATATTTCAAACTCTCTTCTTTTGAACGACTGAATGGCTTCCCTCCTTTACTGGTGAATGAACATCAGTTTCAGTAACACTGCACAATATTTATTTTTAAAGGAGAATTATATTTATTATCTACACTTCTATTTGCTACTGATTTGCTTTGGGGATATAAGGTTCCAGGTCACACTGAAATGATTCAAAATTAGAAGACTGCATTACATTATCCCTTCTATACAAAATAGATTTTAATGGGGCTCATTTATTTTTTAGTTCTATAGATGTGTGCATGAGACTGAATTAAAATGCCTGTGTAATGAATAAGATATATAGCACATAGAGACTGCAATTTTATGCAATAACAAATTGTACCTGTAAAGCTTTTGAAACTTTTGTGAGCAGTTGAGCTTTTTATCTTTATAAGTTCTGTTCAAAAAAATACAGATAGATTCCTAATCATGTAAATTCAGGATTATAGCAAACTCCTTGCTATGATGCAGTCAGCAGTTGAACTGCTGCTGTGGCTTTGGGAGGGGCAGAAGTTCACTTTTTAACTTTCAACTTCCATTGCTTTACAGGTCGAAGTATCAATGTTAAATCTGCTGGCCTGGTTGGAAGACATGGGCCTCAGTCAAAGCAACCATTCATGGTTGCATTCTTCAAGGCAAGTGAAGTGCTTTTCCGTTCTGTCCGAGCAGCCAACAATAAAAGGAAAAATCAGAACCGTAACAAATCCAGTAGTCAACAGGAGTCCTCTAGGATGCCAAGTGTTGGGGGTAAGATGGAGCTATGATTTACTAGTCTTTTTATAGGAATTATGGGCACCTGCTCAAATGCAATGCAGTCACAACAGCTCAAAAAGATGCTGCTCACTGGCTGAACTGTCAGAAACCATGTTCCCACTCCTCTTTTGTTATGTTGGCCCTGGGCATGGTCTACCTTCTGTAAGTCAGATCAGTTACATGTATCATAGGCCCCGGGAGGGTGAAATGACCAAGTAGTTTAAGAAAGGCTGTGTCTGAAAATGAAGCTAGGCCTGTGCAGAACGCAGCTGGATGATATCTTTGCTACACATAACTAAAACACAGAAGGTAAAGAGAAGGATTGCACCCCTACTGCTTGTCTAGGAAGCCTCAGCAAATGACAGTGTTTAGACTTTTGTTAAACTGCCTCCCAACTGAAGAAGACAAGATGTAACACAAAAATCTCAATACTGGAAACGAGGAAGCTTAACCTATCTGAAAAATTGTAAACTGTTTAGGAGTTCAGATCAGCTGACAAGTACTGATGTAAATATACAATATATCCCTCTGTGGAGTGAATTTGGTCTCTTACCTGAAAGGTACTAACAATAATGCACATGAAAATGTTATTAATTGCTTTAGAGCCTGGAATAAATTTTGCTCTAGTTTTTCCTGAAATGATCCTTTCAGCTGAAGGCACAAAGTCATTTTCTAAATATTCTCACTTTTGAACAAACATTTCCACTTTTAGGGAAAAGGGTGCGAAAGTGTATCTTTCCAGAAGCAGGGCAGATTTAATAACAGCATATCGAAAGCTTAACATAAGTGCTGTTCTTAAACCCCATGGATGTCTACAAGTAAGCAAACCAGTATTTTGTGGAAGAAATTTAGCCTGTGAGTGGGGCTCAGCTATTTGAGGAGAAGCGTTATGAGCAATATGCATTACTTACATCTGTCTCAGAATCTTGACAGAGGCAGGCTAGAAAACACTCTAATGCAATGCAAAAGCCTTTCCCAGATCTTTTGCAGAAGGGTTATTTTACCATAACAACCAAAAACTACTACTGCATTGCTAAAGGAGTAAAAGAAATTATTTAAATAATTTTTGATATGCCCTGGAAAAAGTCTGCTAATTTTGAGAATCGCATTATTTTGGGTGAAGGAAAAATCATCTAAGTACATGGTACACACAAGACACCTAAATATAACTATCACACTTCCAGATTGAATCTTATGTATCTAGTGCATGAAAAAATGAGAATTGAACAGATTTCTTAATCCTCGTTGATTATAGCAAGAAAGCTGAACACAAGCTCCTTGCTGGTTTAACCTGGGAAAAACCACAACCTTATCAAAAGCTGGCAAGTTGCATTGACATAAGAATTACTTCAGGGAGAGCTGTCTGTAAGTCTCAAAATACTTTTCAGCCTTGTCTGTGAATCCAGTTGTGCTCCAGACCTGTTGTAAAACAAGAAAAATCAAAACATCTCTAGTGAAATGTGCATTATGAAACAATTTTTCTCCTAATCACTTTAAGGTGTACATAAGCACAGAGTACATCACTACATATGTTGATCCATGGCAGGTCTCTTTCAAAAGAGATTGCAGTTCAAGAAAACCATACTGTTAAAACAAGATCAGGTTAAGAAGCAATTGCTCATGCAATTTCATCAAAATCAGAGGCATTGACCACTGCCTGGAGAGGGAGGCAGCAAGACATAGGCAGGCTGGAAAAAATGGCAAAGCTGAAGGTAGATGAGTGACCACAGCTTCACAGAGAAGCATCCTCTGTAGCAGAACTGCTTGGAGGTGTAGCTCCTGCACTGTGGCAAATCAGCTTCCATGCTCTTGCCTTGCAGTTTGCCTCAACAATCCCCATGTCACAAATAACAAACTTCTTTTATTTGGGTGTCATTAATGATCGCTCACTGAACTTTTCACATTGTAGGTAATCCAGAACACTTTTAATAACTATTGCAACAATACTCATCAAGTGCTGTGGATGAGCATGCTGAAGGCTACAAAGGCAATGTACGGATTCTATCCAGATGTTACCAGTGTGCAAAAAAGACAGAGAAGAGAGCATGTTCTAATTTCTCTGACCTTTGAGTATTTTCAGAATATAACCCATCCACGTGGAGAGTCTATGCTCTGCTTTGCTCTTTTTCTTCTCTTCACCAGCCCCAGGATCTGGGGGATATTTCATCCCTTCAGGTTTGTAGGAGAAGGCTAATTGTCCGAGTTCTCTACAGCTTCAGTAATGAGCAACACTTCAAAAGTATAATTCATCTCTTCATATTTAAACACGAAAGTTTTTGGGAAAAAAAACCACAGAATTTTGCCCATCCTCTTTCTCATGGAAGACTGTAAATAGACTATATTCAATTCTCATTCACTCCTTGATGCAAGACACTTGACACAGTGATGGGCAAAGATAATTGTGTGATGTAGGTCTTTTTGTTTCTAAGCTTCTTCCATAATCTTGTATCTACACCATCTAAGACAGACACTGACAGTGAAAAATGCTCACTTATATAGCCAGAGGTAATGTAGCCAGACCCAGATAGGTATGTTGTCACTCATATGTGACAGACTTTCAATATTTCTCTCTCTATATATCAGTCTCAACTTTACCACAATCTTGTCTTCATTTTCTCCTTGCTTCTTTCTTCTTCATTTTCTCTTCCTTTTTTTCCTTTTTCTTTTTTCTTTACCTTTTTTTTTCCTGTTTGCCTTTGCCCTTGCCTTTTGTCATCTCTCTTTTGCCTCTTGCCTTTTGTATTTTGCCTCCTTCTTTTTCCCTTCTTATTTTTTAAGTTCTTGGATTTCAGCAATTAGCTTTACTGTGTTCTTAGCATGTCAAAAAGGAAAGCCCCACTGGGAAACTCAGCTCTTCCCTTCCAAAGGACATTTTTTAAATTATTCATGAATTCTTACAAAATCATAAAATAGTTTAGGTTGGAAGAGACCTGGTCTGGTGGAAAATCAGGGGAGTCCCTGTCCCCAGCAGGAGAGTTGGAATTAGATGATCTTTAAGGTCACTTCCAACTAATATTCTATGACTCTGTCATATACACAATCACAATATGAAGAAAATAAAATCTTATGTATCCATTATTGTAACACCTGGGAAATTGTTTACAGAATTGGGATCATCATCCCTCTGTTGCTAAGAACTTCAAGAGAAGATTACGTCAATGCAGTGCAAAGACAGACAGAATTAAGCTTAGCATTCAGGCTCTACCTGCCTGCTATGCACAGAGGATTGAACTCTATTGTTTACCCAGTTTTATTTTTGTCAAAAACTGTAGATAAACGAAAAAATAATTAAAGCCCCAAAATCAAACCGTAACAGACAGGTTGTTTAAAAAGTATGTAACATAGCTCTCTCCCAGAAAAAAGCTGGCCTAATTTTAATTATTTTAACATTGTCTAAAAAAAGTTACAGTGTAATTGGCACTAGAGAATATCCACATTTAAATACTGAATAGCGACTTACACCAGGAAACTAAAAAATGAAGCTACATAATTTTTGTTTATATGAAGTGAGATTAAACCAGAAAACAATACTTAAGGCTACATTTCGTGTGTGTTATTGACTGGTGTCACACTAACTGATTCAAAATATAGTACTTTGAATAGTATGTATAAGCATGTTTTTATGTCTTTATTTCCCCTGGAAAAAAAAAATCTCATTAAATTTCTTATACATATATTTTATTGCCCTCCTTCCAGAGCTCTTTCTGCTATGTAGGGGTTTAGATTCCAACTGCAGTCCCTGAATAGCTGAGGAACAATGTTTTCTCAATCACAATAGCCTATGGTTTTGATTCTTGACAGAATGAGCATATGGGCCTTGAAGCTACAGTATGTGAAATTGAATCCTTGGCACCAGATCTTATTATAAATGTCACATTTGATACTTACATGAAATGTTATTTTACACACAACATTTGTCTTTCATGAAAGATAGAATTCAAGGAAGGAATACAGACTTTCCTGAGTCTCACTTTCTTTGTAGGTGAATGGGTTAGATGGCTTACAGCCTGTACATGCAGGCCATTTTATCAGGTGTTCTGGTGTGACCACACGTCATTTGAACCTATATTCAAATGGCTCAGAATATCACAACAGTGACGACATCTGTGCGATGACTTACACACATATTATTCAGATTTTCTCCTTTAACTGTATGGACGTCTGCTACATCCTGGCAGTAAAACTTCTGTACATGCTCTTGAATGCGAAAATGTCACTGCAGAGAAAACTGGCAAAAACACAATCTTCAGCTTTCATTTGTTTGCCTGCTTGTGTGCTATCTAAAACCATATTGCGACTTTCCTGACTTTCTCATATGCATCTTTTCCACATTTTTCAGTCACAGTTTTATTAGAAAGTGACTTGTATTCTTTATATATGAGTTTTAAATTCCCACTAACAGCGAGACAGAAAAGCTCAATATTCACCTCATACAAGCACTGATGTTAGTGAAAATGAATGTATAGATCCTTGTGAAGAGTGATCAGTGAACACAGCTCCATTTTCTTTAAGTTCTTTTATTTTCAGCTACCCTCACCATACTTCTAGAGTGTGTTCAGAACCCATTAGATTATTACAGACAACTCAGCACAAGGATGACTTAGGGAATTTGGTTGTAATAAAGGCACAAATTTTTTGAAAACTTGTGATGTCTTAGGGCATCCTGCCTTGCTTCCAGTTGCCACTCCAAGAAGACACAAAACTCCCATGGGATGTGGGTGCATATTTTGACCCTGAATGCTCTGGGACAACTGAGAGTATCTGAGATGGCAACACATAACCAGCTATATGCGGAAATCCTTTAGTGACTGTCATTGAAGGGCTAGGAAAATACCATAGGAAAGAATGCAGTGTTTGTCTTGAAAACTATGAGGATTTGATGTATTATAGCTTAGAAAGCCTAACTTAACATCCCTGATGCTTATTTAGTATTGCAAATGGACATATCTTGACTTGTGGATGGATTTTGACACAGTTTTGGGAGTCATACTGGGCCCATGTGTATTCAATAGAAAGTAGGTATACAGTCTGTTTAAAAAAATAAAGAAAATCCTATTCAAAGAGCATGTTACCAATAAGATAAAAAATTTGTTTGTGTATTTTGAATGATGCCTTGTTGAGTCTCTTCTGGATCTGGTTCAGTCCAGCCTTTTTATTGGTAATTTGGACGATTGAGCACTCCTCCCAGATCTCATATCTTCTGTGAACTTCGAGAGAACACATTCTGTTCTATTGTCCAAGTTACAAACAAAGATGTTAACACCAGTACTGATCCTTCAGGGACCTCCCTAGTAACCAGATGCCAGGTAGACTTTGTACCACTGATCCCAGCTGTTTGGACCCAGCAGCCTAGCCAAGTTTCCATGCATTATATTCTTACCTATCAAAGGTACTCTTACCTATCAAAGTTATTGGTTGGTTTGACCAATTTGACACAAGGAATACTGAGGGAGACCATATCCAAAACCTTCCTAAAAGCAAAGGGAACAACACTCAGAGCTCTTCAAAAGCCCACAAAGTTAGTCAGATCATCATAGAAAGCAGTCAGGTTGGTTAGGCACAGTCTGAATTAGTAAATTCATGCTGACTGTTCCCAAAACACCTTCTTGTTCTTTGTATGCCTGGACAGTTTCCATAAGAATTTGTTCCAAAGACTTCCCAGAAACTGAGGTAAAGCTGACTGGCTTTACCGAAGATGGGTGTGACATTTTCCATTTTGAATCATCAGAAATGTCTTTCAGTGTATGAATGCTCAAAAATGGCAGGAAGTGACTTGGCAATGTTGGTCAGCTAATTCCCCACCCTGAAATTCATCCCTTATGCTCATATGGACTCATGTATCTTCAAGCTGCTTAACTGATTCCTAACTCTATCTCTTTTACTGTGGGTAGATCTTCAGCCACTAGAACAGGGACTTGGGAGTCCTGAGGGTAAATCTTGCCAGTAATAAACAAGACAAAGAAGTCATTGGCTACGTTAACCTGTCCTTGTCACTAGGCCCTTTGCTCTATGGAACAACAAAGCAGCATTTTTCTTATGTTTTCTTTTTGCTGTGAATGTACCTACAGAAGTGCTTCTTGTTGACTTTCACTTGCCTCACATTTCAACTCCAGCTAAGCTTCAGCTTTCCATCCCTGCATACCCCGGCAATATTTTTATATTATTTCTGTGTAGTTCATCCCAATTACACATTACTTTTGCTCCCTTTTTGAATCTGAGTTCAGTCAGGATTTTCCTAGTCAGCCACAGTGGATTTGTGCCATACTTGCTTGACTAGCAGGGGGTTGCAATGCTGTTGTTGATGTCATCCCTCAGAACCATAACTCTACCATGGTTGCTGCAGCCCCATCATGCTGCAGTTCTCATCAACATCCTCATCCCCAATCTGTTCTTTGTTAATTAATTTATATAACTACATCAGACTCCTAAGGCTGACAAGGCAGGAATATATATAAAAAAACGTTTGGAAGCTGATCACTTTACAGTGTGGGTTTGCTGCAAAACTCCTATTCTGGGTTATACTACTAGAAAATAAGCCTGAAATAATATGAAATAACTATTTTACTTTATTTCACACTGTGTTTGGTTGTGACCATCACATCTTTGGAAAGATATAGAGAAGCTGAAAAGAACCCAGAGAAGCAATAGTAGCAGAGGTCAGGATGGCTCACAGGAAGCACTTGGAAAATTTGCATCCTCTAGGCCATATATTTGGAAGAGTTTTCTGCAAGGATAGTGATGAACTACACAGATTAATTTATAGACTGTAGAAGTTCCTTTCATTTTATGTGAAAAAGGAATTTCTCTCTTAATTATCCTGAAATTTTTCAGAGAGCCTTCCCATTTCAGTCTCAAGTCTTATAATGTTACAAAGAAATGTTCCTAAAAAAATTCTTTTCCTGAAACTGAAAGATTTGTTTCTTTTTCCATGTCTTCCTTGTTTGGGTTTTGTGGAGTTTTGTTTGTTTTGTTTGCTTTTCTTGTTTTTGTTGTGAATTTTTTTATGAACTTTTTTTTTCCCAGAATGGTTATTTTGGTTCAAAAAAGTCACGTTAAGCATTCTTGAATTGGAAACAGAGGAGACAGCCTGTACTCCCTGCTCTGTCACATGCCTCACTTACGGCATCACATGAATAGTTCTATAAACCAACTTTGGGGGCTAATGTGATGAAATCACGACTCTGTTCCCTTCCTTTCCTGTTACATAGGACCAGTAAGGAATAAGCTCTAGAATTTCTCCAGGAGTAAGGTTGTTGTGGAGAAGCATGTATGAAAGGTTCTCTGAGTCCTCCTATCCTGTCACGCCTCTGACAGTGAGCTTTCAGTCCTTTAAAAAGCACCTGTTAGTCTAGTTGTTTACATTAGTATTACCAACTAAAGATCATCAAGCGGTCAATATTTCCAGAAAATATGGTAAAAATTAAGAAATATAAAATGTGCTACTACGTGTTTAACTAAGAGACTTTTGGAAATTCCCTTGTTTGAGGATGTTTTTTATTGTTTTTAATTCATCTTCAGAATTGGGCTGCTTTCTTTACCTGGCAATTAAAACCATGCCAACCTACAGACAACTTCCCCATATTTTGGATCAGGCTCTCACTTGTCCTCTTTGATAACCTGTGTGGATATTATCAGAGGTGTTCCCCAGCTAGCCAGCAAATAGACATCTTGTAAACCCGTTTCCCCTAATGCTGTATGCATTATTTTGCCAGTGTACAGAAATTGTATCAGACTGTGTGCTGATTCTGTATTTCCAGGTTTACGTTGCCTTTACAACTAACCCTAGAAATATAAATGACAATATGGTTTTCCTTTCCTTTGTACATCTCGGTCAGGATCTCAAAAATAGCTAAAGCTTGTCAGTTCTAGCAATTCCTACTAATAATATATTGTTATTTACTTCCTGTAGATTATAACACAAGTGAGCAAAAGCAAGCATGTAAGAAACACGAACTTTATGTGAGTTTCCGAGACTTAGGATGGCAGGTAAGATTATAAATGCTCTTTCCCATCAGTTCAAACTGGGACAATCTACTTTAAAGTCTCCCATTATTTACACTCTGTTTTCTTTATGGAAATTGGTATTTCAATGATGAGAGACAAATTCTTTAAATGCATTTTGTAACGAATCCTTATCAGTATTGCTATCAATATAACTTTACCTTTTTTAGTTCTTCTCTCAAAGATATTGCATACATTAGTGGCTTTATGATTTGGATTTATTAACATATAGATAAATTTGAACTACTGCTCAAGACATAAGTGAATCTGCAGTAAATGAAGCCAAAATCCCCACACCAAGTAATGAAATGTTTTAAATTTTCACTAGTTCAGATTTAAACCTCCCTTGTTCAGTGCTCTCTACGGCAGGTCATAGAGATTTCACTGGGGTAGGATCCTTGGCTAAATAAATCTTGGATCAGTGCTCAGTGATCTTTACAACACCATAGCTAATTTTATATAATTTCTGAGGAAAATTCATCCTGCCATACAGTAACAAAAAAATAATGTACTTACAGTAAAAGGTCATAAAGTCAAAGGCAGTGCATTATGGGAAAAGAAAATAGAGATCAATCTAGGGTTTTTTTCCAGAAAGCAAAGAACTCTCTATAAAGAAATAGCAAGAAGGCCATCAGCAACCTATAACTGTTGCATATGTAGGTAAGAACTCAGGGATGGCTGTCTGTGCTTCTCACTTTTCTCTGAATTATTTTAAAACAACTCTCCAGGAGCAGAACAAGACTATGAGGAGAAAAAGTATGCTACCTCTCTAGTGACAGATCATCCTTTATGTATCTAGCTCAGATCCTCATATGGCCTCATTATCCTATCTGATATTTTGTAGTATATTTATCCTCACAGCAACCTGAAGAAGTACGCAGAGGATGTTTTCCCAAGCCTGCAAAGCATAATTACCCTGTCCAGGGCCACAGAGCAAGCTTGTGGTATTGAACTCAGGCCACTGAACAAGTGAGCCATTGTCTCTAGATTACAGGGGGTTTTTTCAGATATCAAGACTTGTGGGGTTTTTTTTAAACAGTAAATTCTGGTATGCTCCAAGATGTGCCAGACTCTCAGATCAGTGGCCATAGTGGCCAAGGTAGCCATAGAAAAAAGAAAATCTATTTTTTACACAGAAACTATGTTAAGAATTAAAAGTTTCAGCTGGAAAGCCAGAGCTACACTGTACAATATTTGATCAGTGAAACCCGGAGTGAAATAAGATACAAAAAAAAAAAGATACACATCCCAAGAAGTAGATACTTGATCCACTCTGCCCTTCCTGCAGCACCTCCATTACCTGGCAAAGGAGGAATTCAACAAACTAAACACACAACTTTCATTAACATTTTAAAATATTTTCCCTCCTGTGGTCTTTTGCCCTTGCTATGTTGCTTGAAATACTGAAAATATATGATTCATTGACATGCCAACGGGTAATCACCAGCAACCCTCAGTCTCACGCAATAATACACTTAATAGTAGTGAGTATGCTGAAGGAAGAGAATACATTTTAATTACTTTTGTTGCACCAAGAAGTGCCCAAGATTTTTAGTCTGGAAGGAAAAGTATTCTGCAAATATATTTTAATCTTTAATTTCCCTTACAGCCTCATTAGTTGGTATTCAGTACAGGTTTTTAGGTTTAATTTAATTTTCATCTCAATTTTGCATGAACAAAGCAAGTACTTTTTTTTTAAAAAAAAACCCATTCATTTCACATGCCACCTTCTGAAGTTCATTTTGTCATTGAGCAAGTCTTGGTTTGATATAGTTATAAATTCCTTGAGTGAGAAAACGTAATGATTGGATTTATTTGTTCTTGTTTTAGGATTGGATTATTGCACCGGAGGGTTATGCTGCGTTTTACTGTGATGGAGAGTGTTCTTTCCCCCTAAATGCCCACATGAATGCAACAAATCATGCCATTGTTCAGACTCTGGTATGCCTCTGACTGTGTTATAGTTGCCTGTGCTGCAGTTGTTTGTGTCTTTGCTCAGAGTCTGACTTTTCTGTTTACCACTACTGAATTTTGATTATTTCTGGGTAAATCATAGCTCATTTCAAAAACCCGCTTTAGTGATTTTGTTGGAGAGAGGACGAGCTGCTCAGAGTGGCCAATGTGGTAGGTTTTACCTCCATTTCAAATGCAATAGCACATGAGAAGACTGTGTTATATTACTGGAGAATTGTGTAGACAGGAACCAAAGGGGCCCCCTGGTCTGACTTCCAAGAGTTTTTGCAGCTTATTGAAGCTCAATGTTAACATCTACATGTTATACCTTCCAGAAATGATGACACTTGGCCACTCCGTGGACCTCTGTTGTCAACTGTTGGCAGAGATTCTTACACTGTAATTTAATGTGAAGCTTTGCAAACAGATGCATTTGCATGTAAGAAATTGTGTTCAGTCATGCCTGGCTTACAAATGCAATTTAAAAATAAGTGTGTTTGGATCTGTTACTCTGCCTGGTACATGTAAAAGGGGATTTGCAGCCAGCTTTCTGCCTCTGCTAATTTTTGTGTTAGTCCTGTGCCTCAGCTGGAGCAGCCAAAAAGATGATCTTAGTTGAGGCAGCTGGCTAGGCCTCCTCTACCCCAGCAGTGTTCAGCTGCAGAAATCGTGACCTTTAGACTATGACTAAATGTAATGTTGTGAGGCCAAAGTCTGGTCAGTCTGGTCAAAAATGGATTTTTCACCTGTGCCAGCTGAAGAACTGGCTCTGAATAGCACTGATATTAGCAGAATGATTAAGAAAGAGAGGAATGAGAGATAATACACAAGGAGGGAGCGGCAGCATGAAATGAGAACAGGAAAGGGTTGCTATCCCCAGTTAGTTCCTGGAAAGATCAAGGCACTCAACTGCGATTAGAGAAACATGGATTTAAGGTTCCCTTTGATTTTAACTGGTAATGGTAAGGTATCCTGACCATCAGATTATGCTGATGAGTCTGTCCATGGATAGTGATCTTTTTCTTTTATTTTCACATTAAAAGTCTGGGCCTGGAAAGCCTCTCCCCCTTGAGAAACGAATGGAGTTTCTACCTGGGATGCCAGCCCCAACATCCCCCTCAAATTTAAACTCCACACCAAAAACCAACCCAAAATTAAACAATCAAACAAACAAAGATAAAGTTTGGTGTCTTTCTGATAGAAAACAAATTCTATTTGTGAAGATTGCCAAGTATTTCTTCATGACAGGGACATTCTTAAAAACTCAGCATGTGGTGAGACCATTTCCCTTCCATTCAACTTTTCGTTTACTCACCTTCTCCAAGGCCAATCACCAATGCAACATTATTCCTCTATACTAGAATTCAAGTCAGCAAGGTTTACAAAAAGAAGGAAAAATGTCAGAGGCTGAAAATAAGTAGAAGTGTGTTAAGGGGTTCAGGTGAAAGGGAACAGAAAATGCCAGTTGGCAAGGAATATAGCAGTGTGCTTAGAAGACAATGAAGAACAGAATATCTGCAGTCCTGAGCTGAAAATAAGTAGGTCAGAAAAGCAATAGTTTAGCATTATGCAAACATTGTCCAGAAAAGTTGCCAATATCACTGAGATCTCCAGGTTAGAGTTCCCTCCTGCAATTATGGACTGTTATATAAGAGTTGGCCCAGTGCTACTTTCTCTTGTATGTCTTTCCTGTCCAAAAATGGTTATATTCCCATTGTTAAGAAATGTGTGTAGTTTGTCCTATTTTTTAAATTGGTACTTAATTTTTCCCCTTTTTATGACCATTTTGGAATTGCGTATCTCCCTCTGCATGTACTGTACATGCATTCAGTTGTGCAGCCAAAAAATCATGAGGCTAATTAAATTTTAGCTGTACATAAATTAGATGAGATAACAGTAGTTGAATACTTTCTGGTTTAAATTATACAAAATTCAGATTTACACAAGGTGTGCACATGGGGATGGCTTGGGAAGCAATTATTCATACGCTCCACCCTAATCCAAATGCAGTCATCTCCCAGCCATACTGATTACACCATTCTGAAAAAGCCTACTCTTTGGGCTGAGAAGTGATTGTTCCTTGGTACCCCTCCAGACTTTACTGATTCTTTTTTATTTTGTAACAAGAAATAGGAGAAATACTGGGCCAGTACCTCTCTCTCTCTTTCTCTTGTTTTTCTGCAACTGAACTCAGGCAAACAGACAATACAGATGCATATAAATAAAAGACGGTGCATTTAATGAGCTCTAGAATCTTTCTTCTCCTCTCCTTCTTCCCATCACCCTCAGAACAGGCACAGGCGTAGCATTGATTTCCTGGTCATGCAAGGCAGTGGATCATCATGTTGGCTTGTCTGAATTTGGGATAAACTCTTGAAAACGCTGTGGACATCACTTCCATGGGAGTATTGTGGGGCCATGGATCTTCCATCAGGGGTGACAGGGGCTGGTGGGACCAGGCTGGTGCCTCACCTAGGCAGGACAAACATCTGCCTAGGTGAGGCGCAATTATTTTTTTCTCCAGTGCTTTGCTATTCATTTGTTAAGTTGTTTTTAAATATGTGTCTAAACTGTTACAAAACTGCTACTTCAGGATTTATTATTGTTCATTTCAAAAGACCTTCTCATGGTAACTGTAATGTAAAAATCATTTCCTGATAGACTGTTCTCTGTTGTCTGGCAAAGGCTCTGGCTTTATATCACTGCAAGACAGATGGCTCTAACAGATTTACAAAGACTTAACATACAAATGAAACCTATTACTGCTGAAGTCTTCATCCATGCCTTAATAATCTCTTGCCCTCTCTATTACAACTCCCTCTTCTCTGGCCTCCCCAGTTTCCAAGTCTTCAGCATGTGTAGAATATTACATCCAACCTTCTTTCAAGTACAAAGAACTTGTATTTCCCCCATTTTATTTCCACTAGATCTTGTTTGTTCTGGGACATTTTTCAAAACTCTTTCTTTCTCTTAAACCTTTCGTTGATATATTTCAGCCTGGTGCACATAAAAACTTCTCTGCTTCAGCCCCTCCCCCAAACATTCTGTCCAGCTGGCACCCACCTTATGAACCGTTTTTTACTTCAGTGGAAGTAGAATTGGATCCACTGATACCTAGATAAGACCTTAAAATGCACTCATACTGTCTGAGACCCCACATCTTACCATTTCATAGGTTGAAAACAGTTTCATTATGAGGCTTTGCCTGCACAGCCTTTGCTGTCTGCAATAGATTTTCCTCCACACTGAGCCCCCAATGCAGGAAAGTGTTTTAGCACATGCTGGGGTCCTGGTGAGACCTGGGGCTTGAGCCTTTGCTTCATATGATGCCCTGCCCTCAGCAAAGGTGGTACGGACAATATGTTTAAATGTTTTCCTGAGCCGCTGCCTAACTCGAATTCTTCTCTAAATTTCATCTGAAAAACAACTTTCTGTCTTGGCTGCTTCTCCTCCTTTATCTCTGCATCTGCTTTTACTGTACAATTCTGCCTGCGCAATTGAAATCAGAGAAATGTGCTGGAGGTAAGCTGTGCTTTAAAGTTGCTAACCGAGGAAAATTTGTGACCACAGCCCTTGCTGAATTGCAAAGACGTGTTTTACACTGACATTGTCCTTGTACCTCTCTGTTTGATATATGAGCTATGTATTTATCTGTCTTTCAGGTTCACTTGATGTTCCCTGATCATGTACCAAAGCCATGCTGTGCACCAACAAAACTGAACGCCATATCTGTGCTCTACTTTGATGACAGTTCCAATGTTATTTTAAAAAAATACAGGAATATGGTGGTACGTTCATGTGGCTGCCACTAAAATAAAAAAATAATCTAAAGCAGAGGGTTTTATTCAAAATTGTAATGAAGTCAAGATAGGAGCCTTGCTGATGAAAACGCAGGCCTAAATTTATTCCATTTCATGTCATCTCTCATTTAATTGTACAGTATAATGTATATAGTAGCTTTTATTTATTTAAGAGTATATAGTTTCTTTTGTATGAGCAAAATTTCAGAACCATTTATTTAATGGGTCACCTCACTATGCAGTAGAAGTTCACAAATTAATTTTTCAATTGACCATACTGAAATCTGCTTTATCCCATTTCAATACCGTAAAGTAAAGCCTTTTTGTATAGAATTTTTTTTAAACTAGAAACTCCAGAACTTCTGTAACTGCTTTGTATTGTTAGAGGAACTAAAATGCATTTGGTCATATTGTGCCAATGAAAACTGTGGCAAGGTATTTATTTAGAAAAAGGCACAGGAGGAAAAAAACTAAACAAAACTACTTGGCTAAACATATTTTTTCTTTTAGAAGTTCTGCTCCATTAGAAAAAGTGAAATGTTGAACAGTGCTTAAGTAAATAAATAGCAGATAGAAAATAGAACTGAAAAAATTCCACGTAATTGTTATAACTGTTTTCCTTAACAAGATAAGTGTAACTGGAGGAGTATGTCACTTTTTGGCTCATGAGCTGCAGAGTTTGCAAAAGGCTCCAGGCTTCAGAAATCCCATGTAGACAGACAGACACTTGCCTCTATCTATGATTTTCCAAGTTAACACTAAAAATTGAGCTACAACATCCTTACCTCAAATCATATCAGTCTATCTACTGCACTGCTCTGGCAGGTATCTTTATAATAGTGTAAAACAAGCCAAAATCAAACAAAAAACCACACAAGCCTTCCCATTACATACACAAGTTACTATATACATGAAGCGTACAGAATACAGGGTATGGAAGTGCTTTGCTTTATTTAGCTCCCACTTCTGGATGTGTTTTATGAGTGTACAAGGGAAGGCACAAGGGATGCAACAGCTGTCACTTGTTTAATCAAAAATCTTATCCGCAGTGGTGGCTGTTTTCAGGAAAAGATTAAAAACACCTTTCATAAGAAGGTGCAGCTACTTCCAGTCCCATCTGCTTTTCTATCAGGTGGGGCTTGGTTTAAATAATAAGACTCAATATGGGATATTTTTCCTTTCATTTAGCATTAACTACTGCGACTTTAATAGTTCTTAAATCCATATAAATTACTTTTTGATCCCACTAAATTTTGGGCTCAAGTGAAATCCTTTGGCTGTGAATTACACAACCAATTACAGATTACCATTTCCACCACCACTACACATATGTTTATTTTGGGTTAATTACGTTTAATGTCTTTGGACACCCCTTTATTTTAATGTTATGAAAATGGGAAAATAGATAAATGTTTTTCTCTGTATTACATGGCTAATTAAAACATATGCTTTTATCATGAATTGACTTTAATTAAAAATGCTTCCTTTAAACCATTCTTAAAGAATTGCTAAAAAATAGATAGAATTTTTAAGTTTCTTCTTAGACATTCTATTCATATAAACTCTGACTTCTCTGGTTATTTAAAACGTATCTCAGAAAGCTCAGATGATTACAGACTGATAAAATCAGCATGTGTGTGTGACTGTGTGTATGCATGTGAATAGGCAGCTGTCGTTTTCACAGAAACTAATTTATTTTATCTGGCTATTGAAGTAATACATAAATCCTTTCTATGCATACACTCAATTAAAAAAAATAAAGAATTAGCAGTTCTTATTTCAGCCTCGGGAACTCTTTCCCCTTAATAGAACAGTACCATTTTACACTCCCATCTGTATTTTATACTGACATTGCCTACACATCTACATTTAGTTGCAGTTCATGCACAAGAGTGTATAGGAAAATAGGTCTCCATCTGAATTACCTTCTTAGAAAAGTTAAACTCCTCTGGTTTTTTCCAAAAAATTGCTGTTTTTTGTATAAATTGGGTAGGTGGATATACTTTTTTAAACTCAATTTATTCTAAATGGAATTTGATGGATCTGAAATTTTAGGTACATTAAGTAATATATTTTTAAATAATGGTGTACCATTTTGAGACTAAGAAGCTGAAGATTATTGTTATATTATTCTTTAAAATATGCTGTTGGAATATATTTCTATGTTTTGAGACATAATAAACCTGTAATAATATTTTCCTCTGCTGTGACTTTGCTTCTTAGACACATGACAAAATGACACTGACTTGATGTATCCTTTTAAAAGGAAAAGCAGATCACCAATGGTTATGGACAGCTTTTGTTATAGTTCATTTTTAGTACGGACATTTTGCAAAATTTCTTTTATTTTGTTTCTTCTTAAACAGCAGATGGTGAACCATCTACACTACTAATAAAAATCATACCTTCAAATCATACCTCCAAGTGCTAGTACTCTACTCAAAATACACTAGAGAGGAGAATTGGGTTTTGAAATTCCCAATAAACCCATAACTGGTCATTCCTCTGTTTGAAATGAAGGATCGTGGCACCAAACTTTCTGTGTGCTCTGGAGAAGTGAATATATGCATGTTTTCATGTAAACTTGTTCAGGTAAGCTCTTCTTCAGTAGTACCTACTAATAGAAGGCCTTTTGTTCTTTTGCTGGGTCCTATCAAATACCTGTTATTTTATATATATTTATGCATAATATATACACACTTATATTTAATGCAATATGTACATAGTTATATGAAAATATACTCTTATCTGTAGCTGTATCTATTTCTCTAGTCATTAAGACTATCCCAGTATCATTTAGGACACAAGAGCTTTGTTCTTTTTCAAGTTGTTTAAGCTTTCGGCATCCTTAAGAACTGGAACATCAAGGGCTGAAAGCCAAAAACACCCAGAAGAAGCCCTGTACAGAATTAGTGCTTCAAAGCTGTGTGGTAGCTGAAAACACAGCAACACATCAGATTAGTGCAAACCCCAGCTAGAGAGGGTCGTCGGTGTGGTTGTTTTCAAACAAAGCGATGATCATACTTCATTCCACTGTGCATCTATCTGAAAGGCTGTTTGGAATGACGTGTCCTTAACAATGCCATGACTCTTCCTTCTGCAGTGGTCTGTTTAGGTAAATATGCATTTGTGTGAGGGATTAGGTAGGTAGTGAAAATGGAGCCAAGTGAGGAGCTTGGGTATGTTTAGGAGTAAGAAACCAGTCCTTTTTAGCTGCACATGAGAGTGCAGCTGTTTGTTTTGCATACTAGGACATATAAAGATATAGCACAGTACTTAGTCTTTACATTATGGCGTGAGTCAATTGCCAGACCATCTGGGGCCTCCTTTTGGTAAATGGTAGATCCATGAGTTAC
Source organism: Aleadryas rufinucha (assembly GCA_013397815.1). Taxonomy (NCBI): domain Eukaryota; kingdom Metazoa; phylum Chordata; class Aves; order Passeriformes; genus Aleadryas; species Aleadryas rufinucha. Next base: position 140,441 of record VZTH01010743.1, read on the forward strand.
ATCTATGCTGTAGACACCTTAACTGAGACTCTCTTTAGGGACAACATAGAGAAGTTGCTTTTTTGGATTGCAGCTCACCTATTTCTCTTCAAAGACTACAAAGTAGGTTTAGGACAGTGACTCTGCTTAGACCTTGGTTGAGCAACTGTAGTCAGTGACAATCCCTGACACCTTAAAAATAACAATACATTGTTGAAAAAGTTTTACTCAGATGTTTATTTGGTATGTGAAGCTTTGAAAAATCTTTTGTTATCATGATGGGATGTCACACTTTTGTTTTGGAATATAATTTTCTCTGCTATTTATTTGGGATAAGTTGGATTACTGACTGTGTTTTTCTTCTGTTTTGTTTTGGTTGGTTGATGGTTTTTGGGCTTTTTTGTCAATTCCTCTTTTGGATAAGTTTCATGACAAATTGAATTTGAGTCAAAGATTGTTAAAAAAATGGTTTAGGCTTGTACTCATAAGACTGAATTGTTTCAGTAATAACCAAAGCATTCTAATTATCAGGACCTTAAAATTATGTTATTTGCTGTCTCTACAGCTTTTTTGCTCACACATTCAGCTGTGTGGAGGGAGAATCTGACATGTGGTGCCTGAATGACAAACCAGCCACATGTGAATCATATAGCATTATCTTTTACTATCTCATCTGAAGTCACAGAACTTGCAAAATGTGATTTACAATGTGTTACTGAATTCTTACTCACAGGGCTTGAGCAAGAGCTTGATTAAAAACAAAAGAAAACTAAACTAAAAAACTAAACAAAAAACAGTTAGAGGAGGTTTTCTTGCCATCTTAATTCAAATAAATCAGCACCAAACGTGGTATACAAGGGGTCGTGAATCTCATGTGAATTAAATGGGCCTTTTGTATTCTGTTTTCCATATTTACAACACATGACACAGACACTTCTCCCAACTGCTATATTTCCAGCTAAATGCTTTCTGTTCTCTTCCCGTATGTTTTTGCTTCTAATAGGCACCACTGATTATTCTTATTGATACGAATGAATATTTTCATTGCTTTTGCAGATGTTAATGCTTTACAAAAGAAGTATGTGCTATTAGTATTGCTAAACTTTATGTGTACAGAAAAGTGGGCAGGCTTGACAAAGAGAAGAGAAGATGAGAGGCAGTATAGGGAAGACAACCAAGGAAGACCTCCAGTGTCCCAGTGTTCTAAACCATGTTGCACACTCTTGCTGAGTGATGCACACACTTGGCACTTCTGTCCATGCAGCTCATAACCTCAAGGAAAGATAAGCAGTCTTAGGGGTTACCTGGACCTATGCTTTGCATTTACAAAATATTTTTTCTATTTTCGTGGTTATTTGTGTGCAGAACGTAGACCACACCTTTCCAATGTGGGAACGGTTGTATTTAAAAGCTGCTTCTGGGGAACCAACAGAGATTATCTTGCAGCAGATCTTGGAGCACCTTTTCAACAGGGTCATAAATCTGTACCAGTAGACTTGAAGGCAGTGTTACATCCCTCCCTTTTCTTACATTTTCCTCCTCCTCAGTGGGAAGTTCAGCAATGCATTAAGACTGGGACTCTGTTCATATCTGTGTAGCAGGGTTTCTAGGGCCAGATGTTGGCTGGAGATGTGAGAGCAACATATTTTCTAGGGAACAGCTCTCAGAGAATAATATTGAAGCAGAGATATGGGGGCAGATCTCTGTAAAACTTGTCCTGGTCTCTTCTGGATTTCCAGCTGACTTATGAGCAGAAACACTTGTGAAAATGAGAAAGGTCTTTGACTAAATTGTAAGGAGAAAACTTGGTGAGGGATCTTTCTGGCATTTCTGCCCCCATAAATTCTTTTACCAAAGAGAAGTCCAGGCTTGAACCTGGAGCTACTCAACTGCAGGGAGACCAAAGGTTGGACAAGGCATGGTGGAGAAACACAGCACATATATCAAACTCTCTAAACTGATCTAATTGGAAAATATAGCTTTTCATGCCTGGTTATTTTCTTGGTTACTGAGCTGTTCTGCCACAAGAACTTGTGTTCCGTTTTATTCGGGCAAATTTTACATTCGCCACTGGGATTCCTTTCAAAATTAGTGTTCCTCCCTTAACCTCTGCAATGGCTCTTTTCAACCTTCTCTGCATGTTATCTGTTTTATTATTCAAGACTAACAGCTCCCACTGGGAGTGCTCTTTCCTAGACTGTGCTGCAGAGACAGAACAAGGATGAGACCTGCCAAGTCAGTTAGTTACTTGCTTAACTGGGATGTGAATCTTTGAGAAATCTTTTTGCTAACTTTTTCTTTCATTTTTGCATGCATTTGGATTTTTCTTGGTTTGCTGTCTTGGTATGAATTCTTGTGGGTAAAAATAGGCAGGTAAGTGCATAGGGTTCCACAAAACCTGTCTATGAAAAGGATTTGTACATTTAGCAAGAAACAAAACTCCCTAACTGGTTTCCTCTTTGAAAATTGAATTAATATAGCTACTTCTATTCCCTGTAAAGCAAACAGTTTTTAGCAAAGTACCTAGTCTGATTAAATTTCACGTTTTGAAATTTAGTCAAAATGTAAATTTCTAATTAGCAGGATCTACATTGTGTACCTCAGGACATGTATCCAAGGACCAGATCAACATTCTCAGATATATTAGTGTACATACAAAACCTATCAAAATTAATAGTGCCCTTGAAATACTCGTAAACATATTTCTGATTCTTTCTGTTTACCCATGTTGGACAGTGAGGTAATGAGAATGTTATTCATGCCAGAATACAATTAACTCCTTAATACTCAGATTTCTTCTCCTTATAAATAAGGCCTTATGTTTTCACTCTTTCCTCTCACTCATCTACAACAAAATATGGCTGAAAGTAACTTAAAATGATGGGAAATTAATTTCATGCTTCAGAATTGCACTGAATATGGAAGTTCCCAAACTTTAATTAGAAGTTTTAAAAACAATAATGAAAGTAGTTATTAAAAAGTTTTTTTTAAAGATTATTGGAGATCTGCAGAGTTCCCACCAGTGCTGTAGAAATGGCCATTGGTGCAGAGAAGCCAGGACTGTGTTGACACCTGGCAGAAGCCCCATTAGCCTGGCAGTGGCAGTGGCTGTGGCTGCAGGGCACTGACGCGCTTGGTGAGGAGCCAGCAGCCCACATTTGTGGAAAGGAGCCTGGAAGCTGCAGGGTTCCCTTCTCTAACACAGTGCAGACACCAGGGCTGTCCAGCAAGGAAACAGAAGTATCTCGTAGAATGGTGCACAGTAGAACCCACTGAAAATGCTTGCATTTAATCATAAAACTGCTTAAAAATATGGCTCTATTTCAAAACCAGAAACGTATTCATTATGAGATTCCCACTCTGGCTAAAATTTCTCCTGACATTTCTGAGCGAAGTTTCACTGACATTTTCACAGAGGTTTGCTCATTTTTGGCAGGAAAGAATTTGACCCCTCTCTTCAATCATGTTGCACCCCATTTCCACCAACTGTCTCTTTTCCCATTCTCTTAGTTTTTCCCATGATGTAAATACATGCTGCAGTAGAAGCAGCAGTATTCCTCTGGATTTACGCTAGAATAGCTAAGTAACTAATAATAGCTAAGAATAGCTAATTGCAAAATATTTCCTACAAGGTTTCCCTCTCACTCCTCTGAATCTTTTCCCTTAGCTGACCTTTGCTGTTGAAAAAAGCTGTAAGAAATGAGCCAAATTATAATTGTTAAGGCAGAAATCAGGTTAAATGTACATATTTAAATTGTTTTAATAAGGTAACTAAACATGATATACAGCTTTTATGTCATTCTCCTTACAGTCATTAGTTACATGGCACTGCCCTGACTCTAAACACTAAGGCCTATCAGCCTTCCAGGAGAGCAGTCTGCTTGAACTTTCAAGCAATGCCAGGCTATCAAGCTGTTTCATCTCACGGATGTGATTTTTGCAATTTTTTTAACGGCTTGTTCCACTAGAAGCTTGCTCAAAACAGTAATGTTCTTCAGAAGGGCACTAGAGTGCAGCCAGGAATTGTAACCTCTTCCATTAACATATTTTCATCATGATGAGAACACCTGTCCCCAGTTTGGTCTTCTTTATGTACATGTATATTCATTATATTCTAGATATTAAGAACAGCACTATGGCTTTTCTAGCGAGGAAGAGGTCTCTGTCAGACAGTAAAACACATCTATGTTCTTTTCTGCTTAGTGGTTCTGCCTTTTTCTCTGTAATCTAGTTTTCATGATTGCCCAAAGACTACAGAATCCATATCACTCATCATATCAATTATTACAATTAGCTTTCCTGTGGACTGCTCTGATTTAATGCATTCTAATCATCCATTTGTTGCGTAGGTAATTACCACACTCATTTACTTGCAACCAGATGTTTTAGTAATTATATGTTTGTTTCCTCATTTTCCCACCAACATCAGCTTTTTCTCCTTCACAGTCAAAATGTAATCTTTCCACATTGCAGAAAATTTAGTATTCTGTTTATGAAGAGTTGGGCAACCTCCATTTTTCCCCCTTATAAACACAAAAGGAAGTGTTTTCAAAGCTATTTCTATATGACACAAAACAGTGGTTCTATGTAGATATTTGAGCTAATAATGTCCCAGAGGCCATGAAATTGTATTACTGCCTATTTCCAGGTTGTTTGCAATACCAGCAGCAATTCAGTCAAAACCTATATATTGACAGAGAAATACACTATGAGGTTTAGAAACACATAAAAATGTTGTTGATCATTTGAGAGCTGCTGAAGTGAGCTAAGATCCAAATGGGTGTGCAAAAGTTTGCGAATGGCAATTTAAAGTGTATTTTCCTGTGCATTTCCCCTTTGATGCAAGCAAACCAAGGTGTAGAATTAAAGGGTGTCCTAGTGAATGCGTTTCTGTGAGGTGTATTCAGTGTGATGCAGAGCATCAGCTCGCACTGAAATCAGCTTTTAATTTACACTTGGGGTTTACTTTCTCTTGCATTTTTCCGTAGAGACTCTGCTGTCTCAGAAGTTCTGTTATAATAGCACCATCTTCTGACCAACATCTCGTCAGGAGTACTTCTGAGTATTTTTATCTTTGGTTCATTGGAATTCTGAGGGTCCTACTTCTGTGAAAAGGTGGCTGCTCCCCTGCTTTATGCAGCTCCAGAGATGCAGTGAAGTGGTTAACCACACAGTGCAATCATCTGTGCAGAACTGAGAATTCCTTAATTTTGGCAGCCCAATGTTGAAATGTACACACATTTCCAATGAAAACATCGAGAGAATTAAATTAAAATAGAAAATATTCTGCTGATATTTTTGATGCTGACTCAGTTTTGTGTAAGTACTGTATTGTCAGTATCACAGGCAGCACTTACATTCTCTGTCTCTTCCAAGGTCAAGACTATATGCTAGATATTTTGAAGAGTCTACTACAATATAAATACAGCCCAGCTAGTAAAGGTTTAACCTTATTTAACCTTTGCTTATGCACAAAGATGTAGATCTTCAAATTACTAGAAATTGTTGGATAGCTTTTCCAAGAGGAAATGGTATCGTTTTCATATCAGACTCACTTTAACTCTTGGCTATGTTCTAATATGTATGGGTCTTCCCATTTCTATCCGGGCAGTAAAGAAAAGACAGGAGTGATTGTCAGCTGACTGTAAAAGAAATTTAGTCAATTAATTTTGGAAAGGCTAGAGACTGATATTAGAAGTTACTTACCCAGTTCATTTCATATAAATTATTAAAACTTCAGATACAGTTTAAAGAGCATAAAAGCAGAGTTAGAAGCTTCATTGGTGGAAGAAAATGAGATGGGCTTGAAAGTTCTGGATTGCTTCCCTGCTTCTATCATTGATTCACAATGAAACTTTGGAGAACAAATATTCCATATGTGCATGGATTTGTCATGCATTTGTAAAGAGCAAGTGAAAATAATTAGGCTTTGTGAGACATTTTGACATTCAGATCCCTTAAGCAGAGCAAAAATAGTGCTATTGGTGGCATTCAATGCTGTTGGTTTGTTTCTGAATTCTTATCTGCTATACACTTCTTTTTGTGATAAAGCAAAATTTTCAAGGATATATTTGCCTCTTTCAGTTCTCATTTTTAATACAATAATAAAACATTTACCAGTGTCAAAGAAGAATTGAGAGGATAAATACCTTAATATTAATGAGGGGCTCAGATAACAGATAGTCCTGTTTGTGCATATTTGTTATTTGCATATACAAATGCAAGTGTGTAAACACATGCCATCTAATATATATCTTAATTAGAAGAATATTCCTTCATTAGAAAATTGCATCTTTTTTCTAATTTGCTCACTTCAATTCGAGGAATAAATTTTTTTTAATCCTAAAGAACTCCTTTAGTCATTAACAAAGAAAATTATTTGCTCAAGCTGGTATTTTTCTTTATTCCCTTCAAGTGACTTTCTCCAGTCTATGAAACGTTATTCTTCCTGTTCTCAGAATTTTCTAGATATAGTGAAAAACTCTGAAGAACATAATGTGCAGAGATGATGACTCACTGAATCTGAGAGGAATTTTCTCTAATTAGTGACTTAGTGGGATGATTCTTTGCACCATAGCAGTCTTCGCAGAGGCTTACATGTTAATGCAAAGTGCAGGGCAGAAAGAACTGAAATAAATACTTAAATAGACATTGTAGTTATGTTGGTCTTTATTCCCCTCATGACCTAAAAGTGAATAAACCAAAAAGAAAAATGCGTCATTGGTTATAGTAATATCCTTTACTGTATAGCTCCATCGGGATATTGAGTGTCGCTAAAAACGAAATAGTCTGAGGCTTATGCACACTCAGGGCCATCTCCAATTGTTCACTTCAGAAGCCTATCTCCAAAGTCATGGTGAACTTGCTGGATCAGAATACTCACTGCTACCATTTCTGCACTTACTTTCAGAACAAAAAGAAAGGTAGGAGTAACTGCAGACCTCATCTAAAAGATCCAGAGAAAGAGAACTATCTTAAAATAGCTTGGAGCAAGAAGATTGTGCATTCAATTAACATATTAGTGAGATGATATCCCCAGATGGATTTATTCTTATGTTGGTTTCTAGCTATACATATTTGTTTCATCTTCTGCACAACAAAAAGTAGGGTCAGAACACCCCAAGGGACCAAAAGCCCGTAGTTAAGAATATAGATGCCCCAAAAACCACATTTCTCTTAATTTTCTTCTTAACTTTCCTGGCTCTAACCCTGTTTGCTCTGGTGAACTGTAATACATATTGAATTTGTATTCAGTACATTAGTGACTCTACCATGCACATCCCTTTGATATCTAAGCACTTTTCCTCTTCACACACTATCATTGAAAAATGGTTTTAGATATCTATTTGTTAACATATGTTCTCAGCTCTTGTATATGTGTGTCTTCCCATGTGATGTTTATTTTTCCTGTGCTTTATTTGCATGCATAAATAAAGAAAACGTCTGTTGTTGGGATACAGATTGGTCTTTGGAAAGGATGCAAGAAACAGAGGGAGCCTTTTTCACTCCACCTATTTCAAAAAAGCAGAGAACCGCTGAGCAAATCAAATCTGTTTATGGATTCAGTATACTGCTGGAAAGGTCAGAACACAATGTGAAGGTCCCAAGCTCCACATTTTGCTTTCATCTTCCTGAATTCCCTGGAAGATAGGTAAAAATCACATGGAAAAAGCCGTCTCTCTGGGCAATGGATCTGTGCTTGGCTGATTTGTGGGTTCTCCAGACAGCGTATGCAGCATTGTGTGTTCAAGAGTAGAACAAGACTTCTCCCTGAAGGACTGTACATATAACACATGCTTTAGGGCTCCCCTGTCCTCCTTTGGACAAGTATTGCTGTTATTTTGGTATTGTTGAGCACAGGTGTCCATCTGTATCAGCTCAAATTGATATTGTCAAAAGGCATCAATGCCTTTGCAAGAAAACAGTAATGCTTGGGCTTGTATTTTGTTACTACTTTATATTACTTTGCTAATTATTTTCTGAGATCTTATGCATAAGACTCGAAGCTCTGAGCATATCCACAGGAAGATAATTTTAATAATAAAATACAATGCATGAAAATGTATAAAGATATGATCCTCTACCGTCCTTTTGGCTAACAGATTTTTTGCTACAACTGCTGTAATTGCAACTGCTATAATTTCAGACTTTTTCGTGAAGGTCTGAAGAATAAGTAAAAGTATGATAATGACAGACTCTTGGCTTTGCTGGATGCTCCTTAGGGCCTCACTCAGAAAGTGAGAGAAATTTAACCAAGGTTTGGATAAAAGTGCCTTATGGAGAATAAGACATTATGGATTAGGTTTTTTATAATGTCCTTCTTATGAATTGGGAAACAAGATTGTCTGACACTAAGTTAATAAAGTAAGCACTGTAAGTTATATAATTAAAAAATTATTCATAAAAATATATTTTTCAGCCAGTTATTCTGGCACTATAGTAATAATAATTATCAGAAAACAGAACTTATGACACTTGATTACAATCTGTCTTTCAAAAGGGTTCTAGCTGAGCACTACATAATATGGTGCTTAGTAATATATGGCACTTGGAATCAGGAGTCTTTTGTACAATATAGAAATTATTACAGCCTTTACAATTAGCCTTGAATGGTTTGGAAAAAGAATGGCTAAAATTCTCAAAGATACCCAGGCAAATTAAAGACTTTCATAACACTTTCAAAAGCACTTTTGATATCACGAGTTAGAAACCTCAGATTGATATAGGAATACTACTTAAATGCTATTTAAATGCTGCAAAAACCATCATCCAAACAAACTCAGACAAACATTAATGTAGGCATCACTGAAAACTTAAGTTGCCTGAAGTCTAATTTCTTCTGGTAAACTTCCATAAAATGCTTAAATACCTCCCCTTGAGAGCTTTCGTACTGGATACACTTGCTTAGTAGCCTGATGCCTTAATGCTTACAGAAGGCATTCCCTACCTGTTTCCTTGCTGGTTCAATGGGCTGGTGTGCAAGTATAAGCTGCCTTAGCTTTTCGAAGATCACATCTTTTGCCAGGGTCCTAACCTCTCCCTTTCAGAGTTTGTGTGGCCTGCTCTGTGCTGAATCATTTCAGCATGCAAATCCAACAGAAAATGTTGGATGTTAAAAAAGGTGGTTTTCCCCATAGCATGCTGACCATGATCAACACAACACCAGCCAAATGCTCAGGTGAGTGCAGTAGAAAAGGTGAGAGCAAAGGGTAGGCAGAATCATCTGGCTCAGCCTGCTATGGAAACCCAACATCGGCAAATGCTGGATTAGACCACATGGAAAAAGCAGGAATGAAGATGTTTTCTTCACTCCAGTGGTTGTGAAGGTTGTTTCCAGTCACTTAAACCATGGAAGATTTGCACATTCATTTTTCCATCTATCTTTATTTGCTCATGAGAAGTTTAAGTTGGGCTCTCGTTTGGAGGCCAAATCACCAGACCAAATCATGTGAGCTACTGTGCATCCCAAATTTTCTCTGTGGTAGCAGGTGACTCAAGAACTGAAGCAGACACTGCCAGACCTTCTGGAACCTAGCTGAGCATCCAGCCCAGCTTACTCCACCCCATGGGAATCTGGGCAGCCAGTGTAATCTTCCATCCATGGACTATTCCTGCAGCTCCTCCATGCCCTTTCTGCTTTCCCAGGTATGTGTCACACGGCTTGCCATTCTCAGCCATATGGGCCTTAACTAGGTATTACAAGTTGATTTTCTCTTCTGAAGGATATTTTTGGATTAAATGGTCTTCGTATTGTCTGACAGAACTGTTCTTCTTTCAGTAGCATACTTAAATCTTTGTGTAGGAGACAAAATATGTTTATGATTATGAGGGTCATTACCTTCATAGCTGAAGAACTCACATGGGATGTGTGGGCTGTAATCTCCTCAAGCTGCTCTGAGCCCCAGGTTACTGCACCTTCCTCTCTAACACTCAGTTTTTTGGACAAAAAGGAACATTAGCGTGACTATATTTTACCACCAATACCACATTTTTTTCACCTAAGACTGCAAAAATATTAGTTCACAGAGGAATTCATGGCATGAATTCCAGTTACACAGGGCCTTCTCTTCTGACGAATCTTCAAAAATTTCTTTAGCAGTATCTGTTCATTAGCTTAGTCAGTTCTCTGCTCATTTTCTGTTCAGAGACAGAAACTTCGGTCTTGCTGATTACTCTTGGGAACAGGGAGATATGCAAACCCTTGGGATTATGGTGCTTAGCTTTTTGGTGACTACACCCTATATACAGACCAGGGTCCTGGCTGGAAAGGGAGCTTACACCTTAAAGTCCCTTAGAAGCTTTTGAAAGTATCATTGCCTGCCATATTAGCTGAAAAATGTTTTATACAGAACGTGATACTCCCTGGTTGCTTCAGGATATGTAATCTGGACTCTGAACCATGTGGTCACTGTGAAGCCTCCCATTCACAGACAAGTTAGAGAGATATAGACCGAGAAAGCTTATTGCATTTCTCTGGCAAATGTAATGTGAGACCCTCACATAGTAGCTGATCTAATTTTCATCAGACTCAGCTCCAAATTTCAGGAGATTTCACTGCAGAAAGTAAAGGAATTGCTTCCATGACTGTATTTCAGCAATCAGCTTAAAAATACAGGAGCTTTTTCTTCTTGTCTTGCATGTTAACTTTAGTTCTGTTCTAAGATTGCCAGTGTTTTCCTTGTGACAGTGGTGTTTGAGAATTGTCTATCACTAAAAAATTGTAAGACCATGAACATTAGATCTGAAAATGCTCACAAAATTTTTGTCCATTTGCCTCATCTATACACTTGAAATATGAAGCAGAATGACAATTTTAGTCACTGTAACTATGTCTGCTCTAGCTTAACAAGGATGGGGCATGGGATCAACTTCTTTCTCTGGTCTGTTGTCCGTCTCCAAACTGCTGGTTAATAATTGCAGGTTTTTCTCTGGACACAGTTTTGGCTCATGCTAGCTAGGATTGTCTCATAGGCTCAGTTCAGGGATGGTATGTGCTAGAGGACTGCTGCCAGCAGGCAGCATGGATGAGGCCATCCTGAATAGGAGACAGATACACAGTGGACTTGTCTCTATGGACATCACCCTACCAAACCATGTGTCCTTTGAGCCACAGGGTGAGCCCTCAATGATTTTATTCATTAGTATGGATCTAGAGAGGGCAACAGACCCACTGCCAGGATGAAAAAGAACATTCAGCAAGGATGAGACCTTTGTTTCAGCCAGAGAAGACCGATCTGTCCAGACTTCTCAAATAGCAGAGTATAGCAAGAGCAATTGAACATGGCTGTTTGATAATAGGCCATTTCATTTTTTTCCCTCCAGACTGTTTTCCCACTTGAATTCACCCTGATGTTTTAAGATAGCTGGGAAAGGTGCCACTGTCAGGTGGAAAAGGTTATAATGAACAAAGGAGCAGCAATCCAGGACTGTCTGTGCTTCCTGGAGAAACCAGGGAAGAAAAAAGACAAAGTAAATAGTTATAAAGAACAGGAAAAAAAATTAGTGAAGTTGGAAAACTCTTCCCTCATTTAGACATGATTGACATTTTCTGATTGAATCCTACTGATTTCTGAATTAAAAGAAAAAAAAATATTTAAAATAGTAATTATCCAGACTGCTTAACTTCATGTTTCTTTTTCATTTTGAGTTGCACATTTCATATTGGATCAAATTCATATGACATTTGATCTCAGAGCATTGTTTAAAGTTTTGTTTAATAACACTTGGCTCATTACATTGGCTTAGAAGGATTTTATATTCCTCTTAGGCTATACAACTATGTTCATTAGTCTTTAATAAATTATGTATCAGTAGCCATATAATTTATTGTAATAATCATATTGATTGTAAAATTGAATTTTACAAGTTAACATTAAAAATATTTCTATCTCCTTTAATAAAAATATTGTATCATCAAAAAATATTTGAAATACATAATTTCCCTAAATGATATTTCTTTTTAGTTTTCTTTTTCCTAATGTAGCAAAAATGATACAATCTTTTATATGGTTACAGAACAAAAAACCCAGAGTGCCTAAAAGAGACATGAAGATAGAAGAGAAAATCAGAATCAAACATAACACATATGCTTCAAAGAAAAATGTTCTTTAACTGAAAAAGTGAAAGATATTAGGAGTTCTTTGTCTTAATCAGAAAATACCAGGTTACTGGGGAAAAAAAAATGTTCCAAGAGCTCTCTGAACAGAATACTGTAGTCTGGATGCCTTTGTGCATGCTAAAGGAAGATTTGAAAAATTTTTTCATTGGTCTGGCACTGGATTAAAAATTTGATAATGCATTCCTTCAATCAACTTTTGCTGAAGATGGCAAAAATGTAACTTTTGGAGTGCATTTTCTGCTAATCCAGCTACTTAAGTTTGCACAGCTGGGAGATTTCTATTTTTTCCTGCAGCTTTTTCTCCCCCTCCCTCATTCTGATTTGTTATTGTTTGAAATCCTGAGAATGTTTTACACACATTTTCAGTGTACAACATTTGGATACTGATAAACGAGTGACAAGTGTGATATAAAGCCTTGTGGAAGACCCTGTAGGGTCTGCCCAGAGAGAAGAGCACATCTGTCTCCAGCTGTGCAGTTATTTAGGAGTGAAATTACTTGTCCTGGATTGGGCAAAGATAGTAATTACTTTTTTTGTTGATGTGAAGATCAAAGGTTATTCTCAGGAAGTAGGGACAAGGACTGTGGTATTTAGCAAGAGAGATTTATCCAGGACGTAATTTAGTACATGGTTTGCACGTTAACCTGGTGCTAATGCATGTAGATGGCAGAGAAATTGTAAACAGTCTGATGTAAGATAAATTATAATTGGTGAAAAGTAAATTAATATACTGGTCATGAATCTTCCACGGTTAGCAGAATCTTGAGCAGCTGCTACATTCCACAATCACACTTTGAAAAGAGGCTGCTTGATCTGAGGATTTCTTGCTACAGTGCAAATAACTTGTTCCTCCTGTCCCTCTGCGGCTTTCTGTTTATTTATGTATTTATTTATTTATGTATTTTAATAATGTAACCCTGGTTTTAAGAGCAGTATCCAGTTTTAGACTGATATAACTCACAAATTTCTTCCCATAAGAGTGAATCCCTTGGTTTTGTGATTTGCAGCATGCAAACTAATAATACCCTCCCCCTCCTTCAAAACCACAGAGGTAGGAGCTTATAAATATAAATGACTTTTCATAACTGGGTGTAGTATGACCTCATGGTCAGAGATGAGATATAATTTTTATTTCTGTACAATTTCCGGATGCTGTTTCCATGAAATAGCTTTCTCATGCTTCTCATGACTTATATATGCAAATACCTTTACTCTTTTAAAAGTTACTCCGTATAAAATACAAATATACAAATTGTGTGAGCAAAGTGGAAAAAAAAGCTACAGAAATGATGATTGAAATCCCTTACAGCAAACCAAGATTTAATGAATATTTATGCACTATTGTGACACAAAACATTTTTCAATAGTATTGACATAGCCATACAGCTTTTTCGTTTAAAAAAAATTACTTTCACTATCCATAGAACCTCCATAATTCTCTTTATTAAGTCATACACTGCTGAGATTTGTACTGTTTTAAATAAGGAAAAATGCCATGAACTAAAATGAGATATACTGATATAAATCCAGGATGAATTAGCTTAAATTTATGCTTAAGCATAAAATGTTTATGGCCAATTCCCATGACAAAAAATAGTCTGCCTGGAAGAGGTTTGGCAAAAAAATCAGAGACAGCAAAACAGTTTCATAATTGTAGCTCATTCACAAATATTAATGGAAACATGTTTTGCCATGTATATTAAAATTCAGTCATTTATCTCTTGAATACTTGCTAGACTATGGACACACAGTAAAGAGAATGAAGTTCTGGAGTTTTTCTGTTCTTTCTGTCTTTGTTTTCATTTGAATATACTCAGGAAAGCTCATCCGAGGGATCAAAATAAATGACAGATGGCTTTGCTATGATCCAGTCATCAGATGTCTGAGGGAGACAGGTAGGGGTGGATTGTGCAGAGAATACCTAAGTGGGCTTTGACATGGCAGAGAAGTTTCACCATGAGCAGATTTGGTTTTCTAATTTTGTGCAGGCCCTGATAAATCTCTCAGCATAGACTAATCTGCTATTACAGCAAGGGCAGCCAAAATCCAGAAATTCTCCAGCTAATTCTGGCTGCAAGCCAAACCTCACTGTTTCCCCACAGTACTGCCCTCCCACGGAATAAAATCTTACTGGGTTCCCTTAAAATAGCAAATGAACTTTGAATTCATTGAGGGAAAACCAGCTCCAACCAATGAAAGACAGCCTACCAAGTCTTCTTATGGGTTACTCTTAGTTTAACATGTAAAGCCTAAATGTAACCTATATTTTAGCATCTCAAGAATGTGGATAAATGTAGCATTTCTGTGCATTTAAGGCAATAAGATGGGGTGGATCAATGAGTCCACAAAGTCAGCAACAGTACGGCTTGGAAGAGGAGACTCCACCGGTGGGTTTTTTCAAAGACACCGAGCAGAAAACAGCAGGTACAATAAGGTTCAAGGTGAGGAGATTAGCAGTCACTACAGGACAGATAATTTAAAGCTGACATGCCACAGAATTCAGCAACTGAAACTGTAGCTTCCTTAGTTACCTTGGTGATGAAGAACTTCCATGTTGAAAGATTTCAATGGTGCCAGCAATCCATAGTGTCAAATTGCTGGGAAAGGTGCATGGTGAAATCAACAGCAGAGTTTGTGGGCATGCAAAGATTGTTCCTGTCGAGCAAAGCTAGGTTATATCAGGTGGAGTAGCTGCCATGGTATCTCTGGGAGTGAAACAGCTATGTGTGCTTTCTGCCTTTGCTGACAGCAGCTGTGGTACAATGCCAAAACTACTATAAACGTAACAAAATCTGGGAAAAGGTTATCCATACTCCCACTGATTAGTAGATATAGAAGAAGTTTGGTCTATATAACTACCAACAATTAATTTTTAAAAACCCATTAATAAGTCTTGTGTTTTCTGTAACTTTCGGTTCTTTTTTTATATATCTTTTTAATTTTCAGAATGTTCTAATGCATGTCTTTTTAATGTATTTGTTCCATTTTGCACTTATTACTCAGTTAACACTATTTTTTAAACGTCCCTGAGTAAGACTGAAGAAAAATTGTTTTGTATCAATGTCTATTCCATGGAACTAAAAAAAAGAAAGAGACTCCATACTTGTCTCCTTCAAATGTTCCATAATGACAAAAGGGCAAAACCTTCAAAAATATTTTGGAAAAAATTTGCTACTCTTTAGCTTTCAAGAGATCACATAATGGACACTTTATACACAGAAACATGTGGAATAAATGTATGCATAATTAACCTCTCAAATACAGGGTGAACATTTGCCATGTATGTTGTGTTTTCCAGGATGAACCTATTCTCTATGATTTTACCTATGCTCTGTATCTTGGGGTAGAAAGTCATAAAAGTTAATATAACACTTTTAGTCACTTAATAAAGACTAATAACATTAGTTGGCCAGAGATGGGGAAAGCAACTGAAACAAGTCATGCTACTGACTCAGCCAGATTTCACAACAACTTTCAACAAATATGTAAAATGTGAATAAACTCCTTAGAGAACAATTTGATCTTAAAAAAAATAAAAATAAAAAAGACAGTGTCATTATAAGCATCCAAATTTTGCCTTGCAAACTTCATAACTTCCTAGTATCACAAAAACATAGTTGTTTCATAATGTCACTGGGGAAAGCGTGTTAAATACATAATGTTTTAAACCAAAAAAGCAATCAAAACATCTTCACATTCCATGCACCAGAAAAAAATTTTGAAAAAATAAAAACAAAAGAAAAAACACCTTCAAGCCATGCAGATTTTTACATTTTTTTCTTTCCAAGACAACCGCTGATGATCTGTTGATGAGGCCTCTTATTATGCAGGAATGTTTACAGTCGTTAGTCTTCAGGCAAAGTTCGAAGGAATACAGGCAGTTACTTTAAAAATACCTGTGGCACTTAAAAAAAACACCTCAATGACACTTAACTCATCCACTTTCTAACTGCAAACTAGTTCTACACATTACTACACAATCTGACTGGGAAGAAAGCCAGGGTGCATGTTGTAGATCAGCCTTCCAAACCCATGGATCTGCTTCTGCCTTGGTACAAAATCTCGTGTATCACCACATTCCTCTCCGTGTGAATCACAACAAGTCACAGCTGCTAGGTCTGGGTGGATCACCTTGTTCAGCAGAAAGATCAACTGGCTGAAATAAAGAAGGAAAAACAGTGATTTCCTGCCACCAATTGCAAAGAAAAGTGACATATGGGAATGTTTCTTCATACCAGTCATGGTTAGCTGGTGGAGCTCATTGCTGCAAGAGTTCATTGAGACTGGATCTGAGGGAGGTTGGATATCTACCAGTATATTTCTAACTCTCAAGAATTAGACTAGTAAAGCCCAAATATCCAGATGAGAATGCTAGGAGACATAAAACATCACACATTTCAGGAAATAAGCTTGGGATCCTGTTGGACAACAAGCTGTCCGTGAGACAGAGTGTGCCCCTGTTGCTAAGAAAGCAAATGCACTCTATTAGGTAGAGCATTGCGAGCAGGTTGAGGGAGCTGATCCTGCCCATCTGCTCAGCCCTGGTGAGGCCACATCTGGAGTGCTGTGTCCAGTTCCAGGATCCCCAGGACAAGAGAGACATGGAGCTCCTGGAGTGCATCCAGTGGGGGCTATGAAGATGTTTAAGGGACTGGACCATTTCTCATGAAGAAAGCCTGAGGGAGCTGGGCCTGTTCACTTCAAGAAGAGACATCTGAGGTAGAACTTCACCAATGTCTATGCGTATCTGAAGGGAGGGTATCAAGAGGATGTTTCCAGGCTCTTCTTGGTGGTGCCAAGCAAAAGGACAAGAGGGAACACGCAGAAACTGATGCACAGGAAATTCCCCCTGAATCTGAGGAAGTGACCACAAGTGACCACATACAGGAAGAGATTGACCAGAGATGTTGAGGAGTCACCCTCATTGGAGATATTCAAGAACCATCTGGATGCAATTCCATGCAATGTGCTCTAGGATGGCTCTTCTTGAGCAGGGAAGTTGGACTCATTGTGCTCCTTTCCAACCTTACCCATTCTGTGATTCTGTGATTTGCAGGAGCATCTTCTGACATTGCATATTTATTTCACCAGTATTTGTAATTGGATTAGAAACAGTGGTTGGACCAACCATGTCAGGTGACTGACAGTGTGATAATTTGACAGCTGCTTACGATACAATTTGGGCCTTACCAAACACTTCTGCAGAAGTTTGCATCAAAAATGAGTTGGTGTTTTCACAGAATATCTCAAGTTGGAAGGGACCTGTAAGGATCATCAAGTCCATCTCCTGACTCCTTGAAGGGCTACCTAAAACTAAACCATATGATTATGAACCTCATCCAGATGCTCCTTGAACTCTGACATGCTTGGTGCTGTGACCACTTCCCATCAAGTACATATGCCATCATTTTTGAGTCCTAACATCAGTTTTAATGCTATGGTGTTTAACTAGCAAACCATCTTAGTTTCTAGCTTCTGGGAACAATCTCTGTTTTCCTCCTTATTGTCACAAAACCTTTGATCCTGATGATAACCTGATTTGTCTGTTCTGCATGCCTGAAATAAGACCACCAAATGTTAAAAATAGTGGAAATCATGTGGTGAATTTATATTCTGCTTCATATGGCATTAATTAAATCCAGCAAAGTTCAGGGGATAAAAATCTCTTAATTTAAAATGCAGTGTAATGACAATTCATACAGAGGTATTGATCTGTGTGAGAGCAGAGCCTGTCAAGAGGAATCCTTATGGTCACACTGTGCCATTCATACTGCTTTCTGAGATCTACTGTTCCTTTTAATGTTACTACTTTATTGATGTGTACCTGTTTGGTGTTTAAAGTAGGTCAAACAAATTTCTATTGCATTTTCCCCATAAATACTTCACATGTGTTACTGAACTCTTATAGTGAAGCAACAGCTAAACCATTTGTAGAGGTGAAATTTGAAATCTAAAAATAGATTAAGTTTTAGCATCAAGACACCATTCAGTCTTTGCAGCTATAACTATTCACTACACTCAAATTTAGCACTGGGAGTCTTCTCCTGTCCTGATCTTGTAGTATTGTTGTTGGGAACTTTTCATAATCGGAAAAGGCAAAAAAAGCAAGTTCTGCTCCAGATCAAAGCACTACTTATTAGCACCCTTAAGCAGAGCATGGATTATACAGAAGCAGTTAGAGGTCCTATCTTGCATTTTTTTAACTTCTTCCTCCCCATATACAAGAGTGCTTAAACTTCTCATTTTAAAGGGTTTTGTCTCCAAACGATCAGTATGTGTCACAGAGGTTTAAGAAAATTTTCTAAAGATTTAAGAAAATAAAAGTATGTTCAATCCTCCTCCAGTATAGCACTTAAATCTTTCTTACAGCACCTGAGCGCTTATAATGGGAGGAAACTCATACATGATTGAAAATAGAGGATTTAGCACTAGGAAGATTTTTATGCAGCGTTATGTAAGTAAACATCTGCACAAGTTTATTGCTATAAATTCAGTCCCATAGCAGAGGGTTGTCTGGTGGTGCAGCATTCCCTGTTACAAGAGCACGGTAGCAGTAGGAAGTCATATTTACCCCAACTCAGAGTCTCTGACTGTAAGACCCTCAGTTGTGTTAATAAATATCCTTGAGTAGCTACAGTATTTATTTTAAATTTAATAATTTACTTCTTATGCATCTTTATTTTCTGTCCTTTTTGTACTTTTATCTTTTTTTGTACTTGAGAAAAAGAAAAACAAATAATAGCTTTCATTGTCTGTTTTTCACATGTTATCTCAGTGATTACTTGGATAATATTTCTTGGCTAGAAGGAGAGTAGGAGAATATGTAGACAGGGTGTGCCATAAAATTTTATGGAAACATTGCGAAATCTATGCATTTGGGTCAATCTTCAACCTGTGCTGTGTAATGTAGAGGCATTGTCTGGCCCAGCAAGAAACTTGCTTTAGAATAGCGCTTCCACTGAGCAGTGGAAATTCTGTATTTCCCACTACCAGGGAAATGGATTGCCTTGTCCCAGTCTGAGAGCAGAGTATAAACAACATCACACACTCTGAACTGGGCAGTACAGTTTGGCTAAAACCCCAGAAGAAGAAAAGAAAGACTGACTGATGTGTTAAATTAGAAAGGAAAAAAATTCTTTGGAAATATTCCAAGAAATAATGAAGCACTGTAAACCCCCGAAAATTTATCTGTATTATATGGTTTGTATTGTATTTTCATATTATAACCCTTGCACTGCAAAAAAATGTTTGTACAAAATGTTTGAAAAGTATTACTGTACAATTAAGGAATACTCAAAAATTTTTTTTTGGAGGATGAGTCGTATATAATTCAGAGTGCAAATACACATTTGCTTTGGTGTAGCAGAAGAAATAAAACTTTTCAAGACTAAAATACAATTTCTCAAGTTGCAATTTTAGAATGATTTTCCATATATTATATGGATTCAGATTAATCTTAATTTTAAATTGGTTTGAGAGCCCTTCAGTATTAATCAACAGATTTTTCCAAGTAACATATTTTTTCTACCTTCCTTTCTTTGAGTCCTTGAATTTAATAATGTTGGGATTTCCTCCTCCAAAGAGGGATCTGCTAAATAAATTTAAATGAAATAAAACACTTAAAAAAGAATGAAACGTGTGAAAAATAAGTCTGATAAGATCAAGAGTCTGAATCTATAATCCCCAAAACACGACAATTTGAAATTAAATCTGAATTGATGTGTTCTTGAATTGCTATTCAGAAACATTTGCTTCTTTCTTTAAAAAAACTTTTCCCCAAGTCCATAACCCGAACATGAAGTTCATATAGGAAAATATCCTAGAATAAGACTATTATTATACAAGCCCCATAACTCCCACAGAATTTCCCTTATGAAAGGGAATTCCAGACTGGCCAGTTGGCTTTCCAGTCATCATTGCTGGTAGACACATTCAGTGGGGTTATTATTGTGGGTAATGCCCCATATGCTTCCTGCATTAAGAAGGTGAGGGGAGATGAACACCTGCCATGACGTAAGTCATAATGAAATTCACTTCACAAAGTAGAAAAGTCCTTAAAAATGAGTGGAAAATCTCTATTTCTGAATTTGAAAGTGGAGTTGTAGAGGGGACTTCCAGCCAAAAACTGATCAGGTTTTGAAATGGATGACAGGGATAGCCTGCATCTTGCATTTGCAAGATTGCGGAAATGGTTAGAAAAGAAAAAGAGACAAGTTGCCAGATTTTTAAAACAGGATGGTGAGCTCTGGTTTTGGATGGCAGCACTGACAGGTCTCACCACTTCCTTGGTGTTAAGCACCAGGCAAACAGAAATGTTCAAGAGTAAAAGTATGTTCCCACACACCCTACCACAGATGTTTTGTAGACATGGCAGAATGAATTGACAATAATATAAGTATACTTAGAAGCAGGTAAAAAACTGTACTTTTATGATGCCAAGTACAGTATACATCTGCTAAAATGCAACTGTAAAGGAAAAAAAAAGAGCAATTGCAGATCTCAATTCATTTCTATGGTGAACATGTGGGACAGTGCTATGACAGTAGCTGGGAGGCATGGCAGGAAGGGCAGAGGGATCACTTTTCTCTAAGCAGGCAGATGCTGAGCTTGGACAAATATCTGGTCTGACTCACCTGTGGCTTTTCATATTTTCAAAAATGAGCAAACAAAAAGGACATATGAATTGACTCCTCTGCTGTTTTAATTTTAGTTGGTTCATCCAGCATTTCAAACCGAACTCTATGAATGATGGCTTTTTTTTTTTTAAACAAACAATACTTTTACGTCTAAACCTTTTCCAGATTTGATTTCACAGGGTGAAATCAAGCCAGTGTGAAAGCCTGAGGTGCCCAGAGTGGAAATGCTGACAAACTTTCAGCTATAGATGTGCTAGCAAGCCAACTCAGATGTATTGTCATTAATTAAGCAGATGAAACAGAAAACAGAGAAAAATTAGTTGAAGTTCAGTGGTTACTTGTTGCAAATTTGTAAACGGGCTCTCTACCATAGACATATGTAAAATAATGGTCCTGTTAAAAGTTATGTGGAAAAAAAAGGGTTCTCAGCAAGCTAATTTTACTCTGTTAACAAAGCATGGCTTCAAGCTATTCTTGTTAACCATCCACCCACTTTCTTTTCCTTCACCACCTCAGATTTGCAGATAGGAGGTACAATTACAGTCCTTTGTTTCATCCAGAGATCTCTTTACAAAATAAAGTCTGCTTTTATCCTGTTGAAACATATGTGCTTTCCTTCATTGTGTAAAGCTAAAGGAGCTGAGGTCTAACTTTAAAGTAATCCTTTGTGTTGCTCTTTTTTACCCCATCCTTGCCTCTTTGTTGTATGTATAGCCTAACTGTGTGCCTTCAATTGAACTTTTCCCCTGCCAAATCACACACTTAAAGCAGGAAAAAAGAGGCTGGGGTGAAATCCTGGACCTTCATGGGCTTTAACAGGGTTAGGTTTCCACTCTAATGGCCACTGCTCCTTGAATTGTTCCTTTTAGTCCTGCCCAAGGTGTTTTACTCCTTCTGGAATGGAAGTGTTGTGGTGGACATTTCTGGCACAGATGGTCTGCTGCAGTGAACGGGAGTGCCAGGAACTTGGGTGATTTAACTGGCTTTGACACGGGCAGTTGACACCATAGTGGGATCATGATCTGAGAATTTAAAGACCCCACTCTTAACAAATGTGCAATTTCCAGTATGACTCCAAAAGAGTTATGATAAAGAAACTATATATTTGTAATTATAGTTGCATTTTTATTCCTCTAACAGCCTTTTTTCCATCTGCCAGGGCATGCCAGGAAGATTGACTTTTCCAGTGTACTTAATGGGATGTTTTGGGCATTTGTAATGGAAGAGGATGCTGCAAAATAAGAAAAAAAGGGTGTAGAAATAAAGTTAGCAGAAAACAACTACCACCACTAATAAAAAGAATAGTCATCATCATCATCATCAAGATAAGGCTGACAACAATGGTAGGAATCTTGTCCACTTGCCTGTGCAGAAGGAAGGTGTTTGTCTGCAAGATCAATGTAGTGGGGCCACAGGGACATAAAATTTGGAATGTTAATGTTGGGCTGTTTCTCGTGGTAGACTTTGCTTTTTCTTTTATGCCTGTGACACAGCTGTTCTCCAATGGAGCCACAGGAGATGGGACTAATGTCAGGCTTGTCAAAAGAGTGTGTGCCTGAAGACTAAACCCTTCCCCCTTCCTCTGCAAGTAGCTTCAGACTGTGCTGATTTCCAGGCCATCTCCTTCATTTCCATTACGTAAACGCCAGTAAGCACACACTGAGCCCTCAAGGCAGCACATGCTTTGTGTTGAGTCAAATCCACAGGGATGTAGAGATTGAAGTAGATATGTTTGATCAAATAGAATGGGCAGTTTCACATTTCTGTATCTTTACCTTCATTCCTCAGGGAGACCACAATCCTTGGAGAAACTGCTTCTTCCTTATTCAGTATCAGTTTGCTTCTGAAACTGAGGCACCACCTTTCTGAAATCAGTGCTGTATTAGTGATGTTTAAAAGGTACAAGTCTTCATACTGCGTCCAAAGAGATGTGCAGGATGTGCTGAACTTGTTCCCAGAAAACTTGCTTCACTGCCCACAGACATAGCCATAATCTTCCTACCATCTATACTGATCCTCAGCTGAAAAGGAAGAGTAGTTCCACTATGCTTATAGTATCTTTTGATACTTTAAATTTTCCCCAATATTATTTTCCTATCCTGTTCTCCTGACACACTAGGGAGCAGATTTTTAACTTCCAACTTCATCTATGAGATAGATACTAAAAAAACATCATAGACATCTCTGGTGTTCGCATTTTGTATAGGATGTTGAGAAACTAGAGGGGCTGAAACATGATTTGAGAGCTGGAGAAAATGTCTAAACCTCCTCAATCTGCTTAGGTTATCAAAAAGAAGACAAAGTGCTGACTTCCTCACTGTGTTTAAGTACATCTGCTGAAACGTTTTGACCTTGTAAACTCATCCAGAACAGGAGTTTCATGAGGACTGAAACCACTAGCAAACGTCAATGAATTCATAGCATAGAAACAAAAGCAGAAAATCTTTCTGGTTTGGAACTTTTAAAGCTAAAGCTTATTTCTGCATTTGAAAAGATTTTAATTTAAAGATTTAACTAAATGAAAAGAGTTAAATAAAAGAGCCTAGCTAATCATTTTTTATTGACCCAGCCCTTTTGTTTGTTAAAGCAAACACTGGGCTGACTCATTATGTTGATAATAACTCCTCTAGTGGTACAGCTACCACTGTGTTAATTATTCTAGTGCTGAAGAGAAATCCCCTGGGGTGGGTTTTGTACTTTGAAGCTGCTGTAATTAAAAAAATGAAACAAGATTCTGGAACTATCTGAAGATTCTTGGATATGCAAATAACCACCATCTTCTAGCAATGAGAAAGTTAGAACGTGGCCTATCCACATTTTATTCTGATAGTTTTTACTGAAAAGGAGAGAGAAACCTTATTATTATTATTATTGCTTTTCAGTCATAGTAATAATTTAAATCTTTTCCAAGAGAACCTTCTGATGTTATCAACAATGTTCAGATGGAGTTTTCTTATAACATTTAACATTTTCGCTTTGAAGATGATCAGCTTTATTAAAAGTATTTGCTAAAATAATCATTATGAAGATTAACCAAAATATTGCACATTAACCAAAATATTTTAGATCATTTAAACTGTCACATGCAGGGTTTTAGGAAATTCAGGAAAAACAGACATCAGGATGAGACTGTTGAAGCAATCAGAGAAGTGGGCCCCTTAGGGAGACAACCCAATCTTTTTTTCTGAAAGAGAAATCTCAAGCTTGAGGTGTAGGTGAGAAAAAGAAAAAATGTGAAGTGAAAAAATACATTTTCAAAATTCTTATGAAGCAAAGTCTTGTTGTGTTTATGCAGCTTTTGTACCAGCACTCCACTTTTTGGAACAAGTGGAAGTATTTTTCTCTCACTCTACAGAATTCCAAATCTAAAGACAATAAGATTAACAATCCCCAGCAACAGTACTTACATCTGCTCCATAGGCCAGCCAGCAACTCTGGACTCCTCTAAGCTCTTCTGAAAAAGAAAGCATTTGGATAATTGGACAAAGGTGCTTGGTGGAGTTCTAAAATAATCACTACCATCCCTCGTCTTTCCCAGCCCTAAATATACATTTGAACTCTATCTTTTAATCCTGTTTTTTTGGCAGAACATCTTTAATCTCTTGCCCTCCATTCTACGAAAAATCCATGCGCATGTGAGTTTAAGTAAAAGTTACTATTTATAGCAGTTTAAAGTGGTTTATATTGTCTAAATTTTTATTATACTGTCATGATAAATTTGCAGGCTATTTTTCCCAGTGTTTTGCTTTGAATAGAGGCTCAGATGTGTACTCTGCTTACACTGTCTAACTACTGAAGCGGGATGATTTTTTTTTCCCCATAACAATTACCTTTATCCCTTCATTTCCTTTTCTAAAATACAATTTGAGGTCATTTATAAAAAAGTTGCAAATTTGACTTGCATTTTTTTAATTGCTCCCGCCAGGTGAAAAATAAAGACAAATTTTGGTAATGAGAAATTTCCAAATGCTTTAAATCCTATGGTTTTGTTCACAGCAAGTCTGAGGTGCCCTTCATAACTCTCTTGCCACTGTCAGTGCACCCATAGGTAAGATGCAACATGGTAGCTTGGATATTTGCTTAAAAGATGTCCTATTCAAACCCTCTATATTCTTCTCTTTTGAAGTGTTTCCAGCCTCTTCCAGTTGAATGCAGTGTGATGGTTCTCACTGCCACTCTTGGTGAACTCCTGTTTAAACTCTTAAAATACCTAAGAAACGATTAGTTGATGTTACTTTGATTAGTGAGAGAAGAAATAAGATTTGCATTGTATACTCTCGTTCTGTGGTCATATAGAAAAAGCAATTATTTGCACAGCCTGCCACTCACACCCTAAATATTTGGGTGATGATTTCCTGGATACAGAAATTTGATGCTGTGTTTTGGGTAGGGGAAGGTCTAAAAACTGGCTGGATTAGTCACTGGCCTAAAGAGTGCTTACTTCTCAATGAGCACTACATAGGATAACCTGGGTTCTTTACGACTGTTTTATTTTGTTTTAATTCCATGGTCGTTGTGACAGGATGAATTATCAGATGTAGGACAAAGCCAGCTGGGTTTAGTTAATCATTAACCCCCTCAGTGTTTGCTGGGAACTGTGGCAGGAGTAGGAAGAAGACTCTGAAGCCTCTATGAGATGGACTCAACTCACGTACAGAGCAAGAATTTTTCAGAAGTCTCTGAAGTATAAAGAAAGGTCTTTTCTAATGTGAGGTTAACAGACTAAAGGGCTCATTAAATAATCCTATTCTGATCAAATCTTGCTATGCCTAGTTTTGTGCCTCACACTTCAGGAAAAAGATGTATTTCAAATAAGAAAGGACAGCAGAGGTCTTGAAAATGTGATTTATCTGGGAAGAATGAATGGTGTTAAACTTGAAGAAGTGTGCTGTCCTGTCTTCTACCACCAGGGAAATTTAAGTTTTGGTCATCCTCCTCCAGATGACTGCTGTAAACTTAAGACCAGTGGTTTCCAAACTGGAAGACAAGGCATGATCACAATGAATAGGAATGAGCAACCATATCCCAACTAATGAGCTTTGTTTCTGCAGGACAGTATCAATATTGGTCTTCAGACTGGTCTGTGAGAGGGAGAAGTCTAAGGAGCCAGATCCAGTCCTGCATAGGACAGGGCTGATTTATGTTCCTGACTCAGTAATATAAATTCTGGTTCTAGTTCAGTTGCTCACACAACTGTTTCTTGCTTGGGTTTCAGTCACTGATCTAATGTATAAAACAGCAATGCTTCAATGGAAGAAGCTGAGTCTACCCACTTGCTCCCAGAAGGTTCCTAATTTTCAAGCCCATTTTTAATGATAAGGGTTAAAATCCTTTAACACAGAAAATTCATTAGCTACTGCCTAGATTAGTGCTTTAACCCCTGAACTACTGCATAAAAAGAACAGAGAAAGGTTCTTTGCACCAGATATTTTGTGAAAAATTTGGCCTGAAGAAAACCAAATGAAGCTATTGTATAGATTCAGCAAGATTTATGTATAGTTTTAGGTGACTGAAACCGAAGTTTTCAAGGCAAAAAACCCTGATCCTTCACAGCATTTTAAACTACTGCTAGATGTCCTTCTAGCACTTTTACTCATCTTAAAGTGTTAACACATTTAAGCATACAAAGCTATACTTCATGTTTGGATATCATCTCTATGAATACAATGTCTTCACTCTTTTCTGAGAAGATATGACCTGACCTGACAACTTCTGTTACTCTTATGAGAACAATGTCCTAAGTATTGTTTAGATGTTTGCTGCTGTTTTCAGTGTCTTCAGGAGACCAGGGAACATTGCTTGTCTATAGTTTATTTTATAAAGGGACAAAAATGTTAACTGTGTCATGGTCCTAGAAGATAAAAAACAACAAAGAAAGAAGACATCCTGATTTATAATTAGAGCACAACATGTGCAAATACCCCTTTTTGACTCTGCCCTCTGATATTAAAGTGCAGTACCAATTGCAACAGACACAACTGTTTGTAACATGACAATATTTTTCCTTTTTTTGCCCATTTATCAAAGTACCGGAGTATTAGAACAGTATCTCACACTCTTTACAAATTATAAGAACAAATTTAAAATTATATCCCCACACTATTTGTTGCTTAGCTATTTGGAGATTAAATGTGGTACAGTAAAAGTTAATGTCATATATAAACATCATGGCTAATCTTTTGCATAATTATTTTGCCCTACCTGTGACGAGGATTAAGTTCATATGTTATGTTAATCACATGTTTGTTAATTGTTGGTTATTAATTGCACAGTTATTAATTGGTTAAAGTATAGTTAAAGTTGTTAGGGTTATTCCTAGAACCACAGTCGACCCCAGACATTCCCAGAGGAATAACCATTTCTTCCCAAAGTTTTCATGTTTTACAATTAAAAAGTTATTAAAGTTAGTTGCTTCTTACAAAACCAAGCGAGACACAGACATCCCCTAGACAGCAGCCAATCTCCCCAATTTATGTTGATTTATATTGTTCTTTGTATTGCTATCACTATTTTGTATTTTAAAAGTTTATTTTGTGTATTTAACTTAAGTTTTCTTATANATAAACATCTTCTACCTCGCAGCAAGAGAGTTGTGCTCGTTTTTCACAGTTAAGTACTAGTAAATGGATTATTGGTTCCAACATATAGAACCTACACATTCCTTGGACAGCCCAAACAAGTACTTAGCTACTTCTTAGTCCCCCATTGCCCAATGCAGAGAAAAATTGTTTTATGAGCCATGGATCTCACTACTGTTCAAATTTGATTTTTCTTTTATTCTTTTTTTCTCCTCTCATAGCTATCAGTGATTGGATTGAAAACCATCATGGAGAGAAAGGTGAGGCCACCACTGTAAAAAGAGAAATGGAATAAGCAATATAAATGCAAGCCAGGAAAAAAACCCATGCAAAATAGAAACAGAATATTTTTGTTATTTTCTCTTTCTATGTTGTATTTTTTTTACTATTACTTCTTGTAAAGGTTTGAAAGCAAACCAGTGAGAGACTCCAAGTCAGAAATACAATTTNCATTTCAGGAAAGAAGCTTTCCCATTATAAGCTACTTTTTTAAATTAAAAGAAAACGAAACTGGCACTACTAAAGAGCTCTATGTGCAGTTTTTAATAGGGGAAAAAAAGTTGTAAGAACCTCAAGAGTAGATGAAGGGCTGTTGAATCCTATAGCTGTGACAATGCTTGTGGGAAAGTCTGGAACAGCAGGGAGGAAAGTGTGAGCCAAGAAACCTGAAAAATAGTCCAAGTACTTTCATAAAATCCTTATTTTAATAATGTGGGTTTAATTTTCATAATATATTACCATTTGGTTTGTTTCTTAGGGACTTGTGTTTATTAGAAAGCATTCCCTGAAGCTGTCAGTCTATGAGCGTTCCCCTAAACTCCCTCAACATGCAGCTTTAGTGGTTTTCCTCTGTTTTGAGAGGGTACATGAATAACTGCACACTAGTCTAGGCATTAAATAGGCCACCCACCTTTCAAGAAGTACAGTTCACATTTCTATCCACTCCTAATGGCAGCTAGCCTAATGGGAATGATGTCAAGGGGTGCAATGAAATACTCTGTGTGTCTCTACTCCTGTCTTCGTGAGGACCTTGTCCTGTTTGACAGCTATTTGTTCAGTCAGGGAAAATTACAGAGTTGATTTAGTGCTGATAAGAAAGGAATGGTGCCACCCTCATTATTAGCAGAACTGATGTCCAGCTTGTGCTGTTGCCCTTTGGTCATGTCTGCACACATATGACCTGGAAGACATTCTAAATACTCATAGCTCTCAAGTTTATCACTCACACATGCTGCAAAACCACAACCTACAAGCAACATCTGCAGAGGTGGGAGCCTCATTTTCTGTCTGACTCCAGATTGTTTATTCTTGCTCTTGTAATTCTCTTCCCGTCTGCCTCTGGCTGGCTCTGCTGAGTCTATCCAGGAGCAGACACATGGGCACAACTGAGGTTTCTGAGGAAGTGCATGTGTGTGCATTTGTGTATGTGCAATTTTTTATTACCAGCAGGGCTGGCAGCTCTGTTTATTTAAAGGTGCCTGGCACTTTCCACTACAAAATCTAATTTCCAGTTGCCGAAATTGAACTATTTGGTCCGATATGTTTCAAGTCAACAGTCTACCTCCGATTCAAAAGTTTGTAAGGGGCATGTGCATATTTATTTGAAGTTATCAGGCAAGCCCCTTCAGTAGTTTCCTGAAACTTAAGGACCCCAAAACTTCGCTTTACAAGCAGTACTTTTCCCACATTAAAAACCACATTTCTCTGGTGAGAACTGATGCCTTCACAGTAGCAGGAGTGTCTGCCAGCTCAGTTGCTGGCATATTGGCAGCTGCTAATCTAGGTGAATACTCTTTCATTGGTAATGTGTCTAAATCTGGCTGAGATTTAAGTGAACACATCAGAAATTGCAACCTACCCTGTAACTGCAGCTTTGTTTGCTGTTGCTACAGCCACCCGAAGGAACATCAGCTGGTTGTAGGCTGCACTCTAGCGTCCCTTGATTGATGGGGCTCCAGATTCTACTGCTGCCAAAACTCAGGTGGCTGACATCCATTCTACAAGTCCTTAGGACATGCCTCGCAATGCATCATGCATTTGTCAGCTCCACATTATGCTTGTGGCAAACATTTAGTGATCTAAAAGGGCCAGGAACCACCCTCTAGCCCTGACACCCGATAACTTGGCTGCATCCATACTACATAACACTCAGTCTAGGGTCCCCAAATATGTGCTATATATATGTGCACCTATGGACAAATTTTTATTTGTGACATGCTAAAATTACTTCACTGAGCTGTTTCTCTCTGATGTACTGAATTCACTACTCTTCCAAAACTGCCCATGCATTGTAGCCATTCCTTTGATGTTTCTCAGCATTCAGTAGCCCAATTAGCTACTTCTGTGACCAGAAAAGAAGACAGATGGGGTATGCAAATCCCTCCAGAACAAAGATTCTCCGTGGAAGAAAAAAATAAGGGTATTTGTAGCAAAACTCTGATATTCACTAATCATATATTCAGACTGATTGGTGAAGAGGCCAAAATCAAGGCAGCTCAGAAGGACCAGAAGGGGTACATCACAGCAGGCAGTCCTTACTCACCAAAGGCAGCTCTTCTCCATCCAGACCCCAACACTTGTCCCTGCTATCACTCTGCTATCAGCAAACGCTAACAGTGTGACCTATCCCTTCCAGTGATAATCAACAAAGAAGGCCCATCCAAGTGTGATATCAAGTTACTTCATTTGTTCAAGTGGAAGAAACTTTGTCTGGTATTGTGGGAGATCAAAGGGCTGTTATATCAGTTTCTCTTTTATCGTAATTATTTATTTATTTATTTATTGAATTTCCTTTAAAATGAAAAACCCAGACTTTCTTCATACATAAAAGAATAGTAATCTAACAGTGTATTCAGATACTCATACTTCAGGAAATTCCAGATCAAAAGGCATTTCCAACTTTTTAGTATATATTTTAAATATGTAATTTTATTTATGATTTAATAAAAAATAAATATAGAAAATACTATATAGTTTGCACTGGTATAAAACACAATCAGATTTTTTTACAAGTCTTAATCACAATGTGCATTATCCTCTATTTCCTAACATGTAATCTTTTATTAGTCTGCTTTACAAAATTTTTCTTGAACTGTTTTTTTTTTTTTTCAATTAACTGTCTATTAGTTGTCTAATATAAATTTCCAATCAACTGCTGAAAGAATCCTCAGTTTGATTGCTCCTTCTGACTAGAATTACCTTCCATGGATAATGAACCTAGACACTTAGGTACTGGAAATACTAGATTAAAAAGCCAATCAATAATTTCTAATAATTTTTAGTGTTGTGAAAGGAAGGAAAAAACCTCTAAAATGGCACATGATGTTTTCAAGTAGAGCAGCTTTTAAAAAGCTTTTATCAGCAGCAGCTTCCACAGATGGGTTATGTTAGTGAAGAAGATTCCAAAACAGGAAAAAAAAGCGCCAATGCTTATATAAATGAGAAGAATATCAGCTTGATTATAATATTCTTTCACTGAGAGAATATACGTTTGACTCGTCTGTGTTTGCTTAAACATGAAAAAAGAAGTGTAGACCATAAAAATATACTTCAGAGCCCTTTTTCCCATCTAAAAAACTCCCAGCAATTCATATGCTGAGTGATTAAACAGAACTCCACATATCATTCTGCATACTTTGAGGACTTCGTAGGAGCCTGGATGGGAGAAGCACTAAGAAGATCTTGAAACCAAACACTGAATTCTTCAGTCAAACTATAATGATTTATTGCCAGATTCATTTCTGAACACTATAGATATTTTTATCTTAATGTATTACAAATTGATGTAGTTACTAATTTTTATTTGTATCTTTATAGAACTTTAATTAAACAAAACTGTTATCCATAAAATTAGCATAGACAGTCACAAGCCAAAAGATATTAATAATCTGAAAAGTAATAGAACTTTGCCTGACATGATCTCATGTTTTCTGGTTTTAGTCATGTCAATAGAATTAAGTGGAATATACTCAGTGATTATTGTAATCTGTGTTAGAACACAGCTCTTCAGGAAGTGAGAATGATGACTGTTATATTTGTCAAGTTCATGAAGGAACTAATTAGCATCAGAATAATGATTTAAAAAATATTTCTCTAGCCAAAACTATCAGCATAATCTAATAACGAACTGTTTTAGTCTTTACTATCAAGATTATGTTCTTTATTCTGTCTATGCATGTAAAGCACATAGATAAAAAATGCAAGCATGTTCTTGATCTTATGTACACAGCACTTGTACAATCATAGAATTGTTTGGGTTGGAGAGAACCTTAAAAATAATCTAGTTCTAAACTGCCTGCCATGGGCAGGGACTTCTTCCAGGTTGCTCAAATTCTCATCCAACTTGGCCTTGAATACTTCCAGGGTTGAGGCATCTACAACTTCTCCAGGCAATATATTCCAGTGTCTCTCCACCCTTATTTTAAGAAACATAATTCCTTTAGGTTCCATAATTTGTGTTCTTGGCAGTCCAGTGGTGCACCTTCAGCAGGACAGTCACTAAATGATTTCATCTTCTGAAAAAGATAAGGATCCAAATCACCTGAGGTTAAGGTGGGACCTTGGCTGCATACCATAGGCATCAGAATGCTACTGAATGATGGTAGTACTACTGTCACCTCTTGTCTGAGGAACAAGCCAACCATTTGCATCAAAAAATCAAATTTAATGCTTTAGGAGAGTAGTTTCAACATCTGAATCTGAATAATCTGAATATTAAAGCACAGGTGAAGTATGTGTGAGGGTCAGAAGTCTGAGCTCTCTCCTTTGGCTGTGTCCCTCATACACACGTAGGCTGACGTTATCCACAGCTTCCCAAGGAGGCGGTATTTCTCAATTTATTCTATAGGGAATGCAGAGTCTTAACTCAGTGTAATGAATTCCATTTCCTAAAACTGGCACCTGCAAATCAGATGTAGTTAAGCCATATCAACATGCTCTTCTCAGAATGTGCCCAAGCAAGAGAATTTTGCTCACACCAAGTACACATCACAATGTACCACAGTTTGAATTGCACAGGTTGTTGCACGCAGAGGATCAGCTGGAGAGAAACTCATCTCTGCATTCACTTATACAGCTTTCCAAACTTCTTTTTCCCCCCCTTATACCTGATATTTCAGTATCCTGAATATATTAGAAAGGTTTCAACTACCTGCCTGATATAACCACTGGCTTGCTTTGAGCAAGGAGGTGTTGGGGGAATCTTAAGACAGAAGTTGTTCACTGTAATACATAGAACAGCATGTTCTACATTCTATTTCAACTGCATTTAAAAAAAAAAAAACCACCCTAACTGAACTACAATCCTTCAGAGAACATGGTTCCCTAATATGTGTCTCTTGGCTCTTTAAGGACTACAAACTTCATAAGTTTTCCTGTTGCGGACATCCTCCTTTATTCAAACAGTCTGAACAATATAATTAATTCAGAAGAATTAAAATCAGTGTGCAATTAATTTGAAGCTTGCTGCCTGCATTTCAGATCAGACAGGTCCTGTGTTTCTAAGTTATCTGTTATTTCCAACACCATTGATCTAGTAAATACCTACTCCCCCTAAAATCCTTGCCTCATATTATTGAAAACCACAGAGTAAGGAATCTGTAGGAGATCTTTTCTGAGCTTGTTGGTAAGATCGTTTTGGATATCTGCTAAATATACAGTGTTTTCTAAACTCTTTTAAAGATAAGACATGGGCAATTCTATGTGGGAACTTTCATATAACACATTGTAAAACTTTTAAAAGTTTAAAATGTTTCACTGTATCAAGATGCCAGAAAGATAAGAAAGGAATGTGTTAGTTTGCTTTTAATAAAGGCAAAATGACAGGTCAGTAAGTAATGAATAGTAAAGCTGCTAAAGATTAAGAGGTGCAAAATTATAAATAAATGATAATACTGTTGAAAAGGAATTACATTCTCAGTCAGATTTTGTATATTTTGTTTTTTATGTGCACAACACCAATATATTTAGAAGTAATGTTATTTTGATAAAAAGCTATTTTGAAAAATTATAATGTATGAATAAAGATAATAAAAAAGGTTATTAAAAACAGAACTGTCCTAAATGGCTCATAAATCCAACCTCTAAATAAAACAACAGAGTTTAGTTCAAACTGATGGTAAAATTGAATTTGTTTGGATATGAAGTCTTCAAGTAGTCAATGAACCAGTAAAACTGAAACGCTCTTGAATGTACATCAAAATATCATCGAAAGAACTCACTACAGCTAAAAGGAGGAGAGACTAACAATGAATTCTGCTTAGGAATGAATGATATTGATTGCAAGAAATGCAAACAGAAATGTTATTCCTTTTTCTTAGTGTTAAACAAACACAGTAAAAATTTAAGATTGCTACTTCTCAAAACACATTCAGAACGAAGTATTAAGGCAACCCATCCTTCTGTCTAGCAATTTCTTTCTCTTTTCCCTTCTTTCTTGTTTGTACTGAGGGAGGATCTTAGCCTAGATGTTACTGAGTACTAGCCCTGGCTATCATATTCTTTTTCTTATTTTTCTAAAGCTGTGATTTAAAAAACGTCTAGCAGCAATATTTCCAATCATATAGCTGTAGTGGAAAAGCTATAGAGGTAGCAAAGACACCAATCTTCTCGTTCTCACTTCTATCAAGTAAATGCCATTGTTTGGAAGACCAGAGGAAGACATTCAGGCTGTATGTAATATTTTCACCCAATTTCCTCTTCAAAGTCATTAACTTAGTTAGCAGAGTTGTAGTCATTCTGCCAAAGCACTGTGTATCTTTGGCATTCCCAGATAATCAGATGTAGAATATATTCCTGTAGGTATAATTGAATTCTGAAATAAGTACTTACTGTAGTATAAAATACACTTGGGCAGCATTTTCATTACAGCACTTAATCCAGCTGAATTCTGTATGAGTGCCTCAGAATTCCTCTGAAGAGTATCATATTTGCAAAATAGATTTGACAGATGTACAACAGTTCACAAAGTATTTAACAGAGATACCACCCCCAAAACATAATTACTTCCAAAATGAAATGAATAAAAAAAGAGACTTGAATATAATGAATCTGAAAACCTACACACTTTATTGAAGTATCTAAGAGAGACCAATCTTTCCAAGAAAAGTGATGAACCTTCTTAAAAGGGGAGGAGGAACACCTGCACTCTAAACAGGGCTTGCAAAATAGCAATTTTTTAATGTGACTTTAGGACTTTTAAGACATAGATTGGTAGGAGAATTATTTTAGTTGGGTTTGAAAATGAACTCCTAAGGTTTGTGAAAACCTTATTCTAATGATTTGTTTTCAAAACCACTACAGTTCATTACAAGACAACAAACATTCTGAATAGGTATAGTTGCCAAACCGGTTTATTGATTAGGGCAAATCTGGAGCCTTTTTTTTTCTGCTGTCTTTCTGAGATTCCAAAACTTTTCAAAGCTATACTTAAAGAGATGCTTATTCCTTTTAATTATTTCAAATGGTGTTTCTGTCTTGCTGAAGAGATTCCAAACTACTGAAAGCACATCTGGGTAAAAAAAAATTGCTAAAAAGACAGGCATCTGATAAGCTCTTTCATTAAGTATATATTTAAATTCTCTTATGTCCAAAAAGAAATATTTAATAACATATGAAACAGATGTTCTCAGAATGGAAAAATGTAGAAATTTTATGCAATTATCAAAATTAGGTATAGTGTCCTTTTTCAGTTTATACAACATCAAAATGCTGCAATGCTAGGTGTCTGAACTGCATAACCACATATAGCTGTTCCTTATGTAGCTGGTAAATCTGTTGGCTCTTGTTGCCTAATGACAGCTGCCAGGTGATCGGAGTGGAGTAATTGGCATTATTTTTATATATTTCTTCTTCAAGTGCCATCAGCTGAATAGGCAGATCTCTGCTCACTGTGATGCCTCCTGCCCAGAAGCTTTTCAGAAATGTCAAGACCCTGGCCAGCAGTTTCTCTCCTCCTCCCCTCTCTTCAGTGCAGGCAACCACCCCCAACATAACCCAAAACAATGCAACCCGACCCCACCCAACCCGACTCAACTCCACAGTCCATAAAATCCAAAGAAAATCTCATTCCCCCCACACCTAACTCTGTGGCAAGTGGAGTCAATGGAAGTTTTGCCAATGACCTCAGTAGGAGCAGCACTCTCTAAAACTCCTTTATTCCAGCAGGCCAATAAACTTCTTTGCACAGTGACAGCGACATATTTGTACCACATATTTTTGCTTAGTTAGACTAATTTAACACTGGGAAAAGTTATATAGTCATAAATTCTGAAGGCATTTAATAGGGCTTTTAGATATATAATCTTCTGCAAAACAACAGAGATTATGCAGCTGAAACCTGATGTTTGCTCTGAAAGTGCTATTGAGGTACCATTTTCTTGTACATAGTATGATTGACAGTAGACAAACGGGCTTTTATATTAGAATAATGAATGAAAACTAGACATTGTTCATTTGTAATATATGCTATTGAGCATCTGAATTAATGAAATAGAATTTATGGATGGATAGCATGTCCAAGGAAGTAGAAAAACATTACTGCTTATAATTCTGACATAAAGAGTGGCTGAGACATAATTTTGATATGTTGATGGCTTTTTTATCTCTTCCTGAGAAACTTGTTTCAGTAACAACTTCAGCTTTAGATGAGGGAGAGCAAATATCCATGTTATGAGCATAATTAGAAAGTAGACTAATTTAGGCAAAACTTCTTTCCAAATATCAGTCTATCTCAGTGCAGATGGCAAAGGGCATCACAGACTGAGATTCCAGTTAGATGCAGCATTTTCTGACTGGAGAAAGAGAAAAAGGCAACTGTGATGGACTTCTGGGGTGACCACATCTGCCTGTTAGGGGCTGGACATCCATCTCTCTTTACACAGAGTTACCCAGCAGCCATCATTCACATAGAAACTCTCAGTCCATTACCAACAGGTGACCTTGCAACCTTGCATTAAATGCTTCACATCCCATTACTTTCCTCCCAAGTCATCTATTTTCCTAATTTTTTACAATAATGCACTTCAGCTTTGTCACACATTTCTGGCTCCAGTTCTGGAAAATGTTTCTGTCCAAGAAAACACTCCACAGTGTGCTTTATTTTGCTTATCTCCTGAAATCAAAATGAAGCATGCCGTTACCGTTTGCTCTCCATAGAGATAGAACGAAAACACACTCACAGGCTTCTCTGTCCTGGGCTCTGAATGATGGCAGTTATTTTTTCCAGTCTGTTTCACACAGTAGAACTAATGTAATCATAAATGCATTGAAATTAAATCCTAATAAGGGGGCTTCAGAAGAATATTCATGTTCTCACTTAAAAAAAGAGATTTATTATACTTGTAAAAGATATTTGAAGCATTCCAGCTTTCTAAAGCATTGCAGTATACTTCTGCAATAGCTACCCATTACTGAATAGATTTAATTATGCTTTCTCTGTAGTAGAATTACAGTTACAGATGGTTTTTTGCTACTGATTGGAACGTCAGTAATAATTTAATTAGATTTTATGACAGTTTCCATGGCTTGTATGTTAACACAGTTAAATTCTCTCTGTAAACGAATTTTGAGAACAAATGTTCCTGTTCAAAATCTTTTACAGTGGAAATGTTTCAAAGGTAGAAAAAGTTAATTACAAGGCTTTTTTTCCCCCCTTCTAAATCCTCTGAAGGAGCAGGAACATTTTCCATGGAAATATGGTCTGTCACTGAAATGTCAAAGAGACTCTAACTGAGCAGTATACGGAAAGTCTATGAAATTTAAACTACCTCACAATCTAAGTTAAATGGTACTACTTATTTATACAACTAGAGTGACCCTCAGTGTGCAGAAGATATGCTTTTTACTGTGTGGTTTTTATGCATGCAAGAACATTGAATGGCTGTATTATATTTAATTAAAAGCAATAGTGGGCCTACCCAGATGTTAAAAGGGCTTGATCTGAACAGTGTGTTGACATCAGATGAATAGGAGAGGCCACCTGCTAGCTCCACTTTTTGCTTTGTGGATGATTTGCATTCCTGTGGCCTGTTGCTCTGCATGATTGCTCTCAGCACTTCACAGCCCCATGAACTGTTTAATATCATGGATACCTTCCAGCCATGCAGGCTTATCTCCTTTTGTAACATCAGTGCAAAAGAAAGAGTGACCACTTGCATGATTCTGATGGGTAGAGCATGATGTTTTCACTTAGCATATACCACATCAAAGAGGAGGAAATGCTTTTCTATAAACCAGATTAAGATAAAAATTAATCCATTCTTGCCTAAGAGCGCTAACAGACCTTTTTTTCTCTTTCTGAAAGATGCTCATCATTTGAACCTGAGTACAGTACAGTTCAGACTGTATCCTCGTTTTTTCCCTTGAGCACAGAATGTTTCTTGTTTAAATATGTGAAAGTTAAGTAATTCACTAAATATACGTATTGTTTGAATACTGAGAAACCCTTCAGTAGCGTGAATGTATTGATGAACACAAAGGCAACTATTAGACTTCATGTGCTTTATCACTGTTAGACTGCCAGTGCATTCCTAATGCTGTCACTTTCTGAAAAACTACAAATATTCTAAAGAGAGAGGCAAGAAAAAATGTAATTAAAAAGGAAAAGAAATCATTATACCTTTTTCCAGCAGGTAATACTAAAAGACAAAAGAAAAATTTCAGATTCATGTTTCTGTATACTGTCCTTTCTTCAGATTATACGTGCCGCATGGAAATCAGTCCAAGCACCTCGTAAATTCCCAACTTGAAGGTTATTGTATCATCATTCAAGGAGTGGAGGGATGCCATTATTCAAAAATAGCCATAGCTATTTTCCAGATTCCCTTGTATTTCCAATCTACATTTATTTCTGCAGTGATTAGCTGACTTCATCCCAGCAAGCTCTCAGGGACATTTTCTTACAGTTTTATACTTCAGTACTAAATAATAAAATAATAGTATGCTTGCTTTTGTGCTTGTGTTTGATGTTTCTTTTTCCTTAGGCAGTATAATGATTTAAGGTACAAGAAAGAAAAATAAAATGTTAATCCACAACAGATTCATATACAAAACAAGTGATAATTCACTTCTAACTTGAGGTTAAATGATTTTTAAAATTTTGAACATTTTAAATCAACTTTTTTCTATAACCAGACAATTACCTTCCTGACAAATTATTTAATTACTTAAGAACTGAGATGGGCTAACAGAGATTAAAGAGGAATTTTTATACCTAAATGCCTCTTTGCAAGCTTAACTCTAAAGCATGGATTTTCTGACTCCTTATTCAACTTACTGCAGTATATAAAATTCCTATGGATTTAAGCTCCTGATTTCAAAGTTGTTCTAGTATCACAAATTTTATTTCTCAGCATATCCACAGACAACTTGATCTTAATGCGAAGAGAGAGCAGAGATTTAATTTTGAATTCCACAGTAGACAATGCACTTACCACTGTTGAGAAGCATGGTTTCAGTTCCATCCCTTGGCTGAAAGGGCCTGAATCTAACAGTGTTTCTAAACTGCCAGGCTTCAGAGGTTTCAGGGAATAGGAACTGTCCATTTCTCCTGCTTAATTAATGTTTTTCACTGCCTGATAAAATGTTTTCTAGTCAGTGGCTGTGATTAAGTAAGTCAGTAACTCCACAGCCTGCTGATTCATATTACCCCTGGAAAAATTATAGTGATGGCTAGGGACCTTCTGCAGTTAAATACAAGTGCTCAACTCTGGATCGCTGTCACTGGACTATGGACTAAATAATGGTTTCCTTGAAAGAAAAAACTGCTCTCAGTTTTCAAACTGAAATCCCATGAGAGAGAATTTTCTCTTTAATCTGTAATTAAGCATCCCGAACTTTTAAAGGGATGAAGCTGAAGACAAACTCCTATTAATAGCATTTTAATTTGAGGTGTTTGGAGATGTCCAAGACATCTGTGGCATGTTTGACAGATGTCACAGGGCCTGCAGGAGACTACTCCTCTAGGCTGGCATCCAGGGGACGATAGCATCTCAAATTTTGTAAGCAGGCATGTTAAATTTAGGCAACTGAATCACAGTAAGGGTGTTTAAGCTGGTGTGATAGCAGTTATCTAATCAACACAGTATAGAGAGTGATTTAATTCTCTTTGTGCCTGGAGCTGGGAATGGCTTTTCCATCTCCAAGGACTGCATTTGCTAAGATTTTCCTGGCTGCCACTGCAGCTCACGTGCCTAGCACAAGGAGAGACTTTTGCATGTAGATATATTTTTTCATATACTATTTTGCATATAAATTCAGGTGTCTTAATCATGCATTGAATCTTAAAATTAGTTGTAACATTTTCCACTACTTTCACTGTGATCAGTAAAACTACTTGGACTTAGGGAACATATTGCTACGAAAGAAAATGTTGAAAATCACCTAAGTTGGCTATGGAAGACGGGTATTGTACATGTGGACTTCCACAAAAACTGCAATTATTTATGCATGTCTTCTCCACAGCATTAGGAAAGTGCAAAGAGAAGAGAACACATTGATAGTATTCCCCCAGTAAGCTATCTAGCAGCACTGGGTTTAACCAACAGCTAATAGAGCTCATGTCCACCACACTTCTGGAAGGGCCTTCCAGTCCTAAAAAAGCTGAAGGACTTGAGATTGGCAGCAAATTAAAGTTTAATATTTAAGTACTACAATTTGTATCTTTTAGAATCCTACATCACTTCCCCATCATAACTGTGTGTTAACTGCCATTACATCCAAGCATATGAAGGAATAAATAGGCCCCAAGTGCCAAGTAAATGCTAAAAAAAATCTGAGGCATTTCTTCTCCATGTGGGAACCATTTCTAGTGAACTGTACTTCTTTAAAAGGAAAGTTATTACTGCTGTTCTACAAGTGCTTTCCTTCATTAGAAAGCTGCCATGGAAAATGACGAAGAGTTTACTCTTTTGTTGAGTGCTCTGTAAATGCTGTATGCCTTCTCCAGATACTGCTTTGCAGATGGAAATGTTTGAGGTGAGGCTCAATGCTTTACTGAATTGTGACCTGCTATAATATAATTTTCTTCTCAGCCTAATTCTCTCTGGTTTGCACTACTCAGGTGCTGCAAAACAGCTGCTGTATTAGCTGATCTATGCAGATTTGAATTCTCTTGTGTGCATAAATCCCCATGTCATAGGGATGGAAAAGGAATGAAAAGCTATGTACCAACTGACTTCCAGACATTAAAAAAAGAAGTGGGGTCTACATGAAGAGGTGATAGTCCACAGCATTTCTGCACTACACTGATTCCTGTATCCTGTATTCCTTTGGCTCTATGCACCTTAGTCTGTAATTTTGAAGCAGAGCTAACTTCTACAACAGTCAAAATAGTTTCTGCTGAACCTCAAGAACAGTGAAAGTGATACAAAATCATCTTTCCCACCCATACATGACAGAGGCTTGTGTTTAATCAGCACTTAGTAAGGAATTTAAGTAGAAAAGAATATGATTATATAAATTTCACTTTTAAAACAAACTAGATTATCATCCCTTTGACCATATCATGGAGACAGCTTTTGATAATATCTCCAAATATATCCAAACATGATAAGGAATTGATAGTGGATGTTTCTGTTGTTATAGCAAATGGAGTGGCAAGGCATGATGATAACTGCTGCTATGCATTGCTATTGTATATATAATGATGGGGTTGCTGGGCACCACACTCTTTAGGGCTTATCTTTGTCTATTTTTAAGCAAAGTGTTAATTGAGTGCAAATGTGTCTGATTCTCTGATGTAGAGAACTGTTCTTTGTTGACAGTCCTTAGTCTCTTGATTGTTCTTCGTGTATTGGCCAGCTGTGATCTTGAGTGATGAAATACCTTAAAATATGAACTGTGCTTTCTTTAAAGTATGTATTTTGCCTTCAGTATGGTGAAGCAATCAAACTTTTACACATAGCTTACAGGAAGAGAACAACTTTGCTATAACAAGTACTGGGGGGCCTCAGTTCAAGGAAAAAGAGGATGCTGAGGAATGTTAAAAGCAGACACTGCTATCACTCCCTTTGAGTACTGACTTTACCTTCACCTATAGTTGCTTCAGCTCTTCCCCCTCTAACCTTGAAGAAAGCCTTTCACAAATATAGTGACATGATTTATGGAAGGTGTAGCACTGGGGAAAGACAGTAAAGAGAATATCTTCATCTTCTCTTCACAGCATTTTTACAGAAAAAGTATAGGCAACCCTCTGGATTCCATGAAGGTTTTAAAAGCTCTGCCTTCTGCTAAAAAGAAAAAAACCGATCTCCCTCCGCAAACTTAGTAGGTGATCAAACCCAGTTTCACTGATGTTCTGACATGAGATACACATCAGGAATGGATTCTTTTTGAGAAAGACCCTCTTAGTATCATTCCACAATTCAAAACCTTAAAATTTTAGGACCTTCCTGATTACAAAATAAAAAACTGTCCCCAACCTTGCCAACACCCCCTTACTCTCTAAATCCACATCTAGGTGAAAACTGAAAGCCCACTGAAGTCTATGTCTTCCCTTGATCTGGAAGGAGGCCACTGATTTCAACAGAGCTACTCAAAAGGAATGTGAATTCACAGGACTGAGTTCTATGTACGTGCTTGTCCCATGAAGAGGAGAAACATCTCTCCCTCTCTCCCAGCTACAACTTCTTACTTGTATTTTCTCTTTAGTGTTTTCCCTGAAGTACCTCACAATATTTCTTCTTTGTCCTTGAAAAATAAATGTAATGATCATATTTGAGGCTCATGTCCAGTCCAGTGGGATTCTTTCTTCCTAGCTCTTCTGGAAGGCTAATCATGTGTTTCCTACTCTCTGACATTCTCTCTTACCTTCGTTTCATGTAAATGGGAGCAAGTGAATCCTTCTGTGGCTCTCCTGAGGAGCATTTCATTCCCTTGTTCTCTGACTTGTATTTCTTACCTGTTGAAGACAAGAAAGTTTTTCTCTTCTGACTTTATCATTTTGCCTGCTATCCTTTCTGCTGTCTTCCTTCAATAGAAAGAGTTGAAGGCCTCCTGGTCCCACACCTTGCTAACTAGTGCTTTGCAGAGATTCACTGCTGTGGGCAGAGTGCAGATCTCCACAGCTGGAAATCGACAGTCATAGGAAGAATTTGGTGCAGTTCTTAACAAACTGAGCTGTGAAAGACAGTTGTTTAAAAAAATAAGTAAATTATGCTTTTGAATCAAAAAGTCACCAGACAACTGCCTTTTTATTTGCAATGATCACATGAATTAGTAAACTTTAAGTTGTAAAAGTCTTTCACACACACAATACAATCTATGTACATCTTATATACATCTATGAGACTCCATCTCACCAACCTGGCAAGATGGTGTCAGCTGTAAAGCTAGGAAGGAGTAGTATTTGACACCTTTTTTCTGGATTTTCTGTAAATTTTTAGTTATGCCATAAGTTCGAGTCATAACTTAGGTAGTTCCCTTGAGATCATGGTAACAGATCTGCTTCTGCTGTTGCTGGTGAAACTCAGTAGGAAATACAATAATTCCACAGGGTATAAGCTTGGGTAGGCCATATAGAAATTTCTTGCAACTGGTGACTGGAAAAGGGCAAAGAAGGCAGGAAGGAAAAAGAGAAGGGGTTAGAAATAGAGCACGTTATTCCTTTTCCTTCCAGTACGAGACCTGGAAAAACAAGACTACTTTCAAGACTGCTTTCAACCTACAGAAAAGAACTTGGACTACAAAAACGAGGGTTGTTTTCCACCTTTCAGCCTCCTGTAATATTTCAGTGAAACCAACACAGGAGAACACCCACCAAAAAAAGGAACTAGTATGGAGTTTGAAAAAAAAGAATTTAAAATTCTGTTGTCAAAAAGAAATGGTATTCCGAAACCACTTTATTTCGCTCAATTACCCAGGAGAAATATGTTACCTTCCAGGATCTGAATTTTTTTCCCTCTCTGGTACTTATATGCACATTAGCAGGTATCCTGAATCTGGAATATCTCTTCTCGTAGCATGACTGTAGTTATCTACAGTCCTGAAGCACTGCACTCTTCACAGTTAAGGAGGCAGAGCAAAGGTCAATGGAAGCTCAGCTCATGACTTTTAACAGTCCAGTTTTTTCTTCACCACACAGTTTGAGGAAGTCCAAGCTGTGGTGTTTCAGTCTCATGAATGTCTTTTGGCTTTCATTTCAGCTTGTATTTAAGGCTGGATAACAGTTTTAAAGGGCACTTGAATTCAGT
This sequence comes from Aleadryas rufinucha, assembly GCA_013397815.1. Taxonomy (NCBI): domain Eukaryota; kingdom Metazoa; phylum Chordata; class Aves; order Passeriformes; genus Aleadryas; species Aleadryas rufinucha. The sequence continues at coordinate 183,939 of VZTH01010743.1, forward strand.
GTCCTTTGTAGCACACTGGTCTGCATCTGTTTAAGAGGTGTTCCATGTGCTTTTGGCAGATGATATTTCCAGCCATTCTAAAATGTTTAAAGAGGCCAGTTTTCTGAACTGCCTGCTGATATGCTGTAATTCAAATTTGGGTTTTTGGAGTTATGAATAAATTCTGTATTTTAGATGTACTTTGTTGTGAAAATAACAATAAAAATAAAATACCTCTTCAAAATATAAATAGAGGAAATATATAGAAATATAGGTTTAATGTTTTTATGGTTTATATTTTTTAACTTGGAAAATTAAGTTTTTGGGGTTTTTTGACACTGCTGGCACCCAAAAAAATCAGTTCTCACTGTAGCAATATGGAAGTTGTCAGGCCCAAAACTTATAATTGCAAAAGAACAAATCGTTAATTCTGGCTGAACAAAAACAGTGGGGACGATTCTCAAAATGAGAAGAGCAAATCTTTATGAGATTATATTACAGATTTTGACACTCCCCACTGCCACATGAGAGACACAAAATCAAAAGGACTGATCAAACAGAAAAGCTGTTTGGCCTTGCTTCATTATGCAAAATATGAATAAGTAAAATGGGGTAACACACATGGGTGCCCTTTCTTTCCTTTCTGTTTTGTTCATTAGTAAATAAAAACAGAAGTTGTTGTGACAGAGCATGAGACAGTTTAAAATCCAGAGGATCTGGAACTGCTTATCTTTTTGTTAGTTTTAAACCACTCATTAGGCAACTAAGGCCACAAAAAGGCACAGGTCACAGCCCCATGTCTGCTGATCCCATTCAGAGCATATATCCTCTCTAATTTTGTCTGTTAGCCTCACACAAATGTCTTGTTAACTACAGTGCTTAAAGACATCAGGCATCCATGTTTATGAACCTGAGTCACTGCTGAACTAATTGTGAAGAAGCCATAAGGGAAACTGGTTCTTGCAAGTATTTATAAAGGACGGTTCACTGGTTATGTCTGATGCTGCTTTCATGGGTAAACAAGTACCCTGTGTGTAATTTAGATATAGTAAATGTAGATACATCAATATGTGAATATTGGTAGAAATATATGGGAATGATGTGCAAGTTTATGTCTCAATATTAATAACATCTCTCTCGTGTGTGTGTGTATGTGCATGCATTGGCATGTGCTAATTCTCTCCCTAGAAAATATATTATTGGAAATCCTAATCTAGTACATTTTTACACATATAGAGAAAGAACTATTCCTTTAAACTTAACATACATTATTGATATGCATTGCGTATCATCTTCTAACTCACATGCTTATAGAATCCAATTGGGATCAATAGGTATCCTTCCTATGTACAAATTGCTACATTATTTAGATTTCTAAATTTTACATTAAATACAGTAGCTAATGCTTTTCTAGTCTAACTGCCTTGTTATATAAAACAAAATAATAATACTGAATCTGCTCAGACACTGGAGGTGTTGAGGGTCTTATGGACTTGATGCTTTTAAGCTTCAATAGCTTTCATATAAAGTTGGTATATGGGATATATGCACTCAAGCACTGTTATTTTGGTTAATTAGACCTGACGACATATTGAAATGTCTTTCTTTTTGCCTTGCACAGCTCTTCATTATAAAATATTACATGTCTTAAGTTAAGAGTGCTCAGCACCTCACAAAAGAGAGTCCTTAAGCAGCACAGCCATAAAGTTGCGTTTCACTATGTTGACATTTAACATGCACTTTTCAGAATTGATATCAATTTTATACTGTTCACATGTTTTGGTGGCTTGCTCTTTTCAGGTTTGTTGCTTTTGTTTGACAGTAAGACACCAGTTTACAATGTTGCACAACCAGCTGCACCTTGGTAAAAACAAATATATTGCAGAAATGCTAAGCAACCATCCCTAGTACTGCTTTCCTCTTCCACTTTGCTTCTGATCAGCCACACCAGGATTATCACAGACCTGAGCCTGCCAATTTTGCTAAGCTGTCACATTTGGGTGGCAAGTCTCTGGAGCATTCATTTAACATGAGGGAGGTTTCTTCCTTATGGAGGCTTTCCCCTAAACATAATGGGTCAAAATGAAAGCAGTTATAATTTAGAGCATAACTCATACATCAAATAACACAACTGCAGTTCCCCTGTCATTTTTCATGAAAAAAAAATGCATAACCGGTATTTTGCCGAGAAATACTTAAGTAGATTTTAAATACAAAAGAGGATGGTTGTTTTAACAGAAGACGGGTGTTTCATTTGAGAAAGCATACTTTATCACTAAGATTAATATAGGTATCCAAACCAGTATGGGTCTGCAGAATTGCAGAATGATTTGAAATAAATTCCAGTTGGAGAGCAAGGCCCACCTCAGACTGGTTTCCACACTCTGTGACTTGCAGATCAGGGTCTAAAAAGTTTACATCTCAGCGGGAAATGTCCTTTATCTACTTTCACAGCAGGTGAGTCTGTCAAAGGTGAAGAATGATACCAAGAAGACCTTTTCCAGTCCACTTTATCTTTCAGTCTTGTTTTGCTTTATTAAATTTTTTAAACAGTTCATCAGGTTAGTCACCAAGCTTTAGTCTCTATTATTACACTAATTTTAAAATGTTACTATTTTGACTGCAGGAATAATGAGAAAAAGTCACTGGGGATCAGCTGTGGATATATCGCCACTCCTCTGCTCATGCTCTCATGGGGTGGATTAGTATTGGTTTAAAACATCCCTACAGGCAATGTCTTATTGCTTAAGGCTCAGAAATATGAATAATAATAAAACTAGAACATAAGCTATTTAGCTTGCTAGAAATTAAATTTAACAGCTTCAGCTCATGAATCCAGCTGTAAAAGTACATACAAAGCATTAAATTAACAGCAACACATGGAAATCTACAGGATCATATTCCAGAGGAACTAAGTTTTGTGTTTGTTTTACCAGTTAATCTGGTAAGACTAGACAAAACGGGGGGGGGGGGGGGG
>VZTH01010744.1:0-127462 GCA_013397815.1 Aleadryas rufinucha
GGGTTAATCTAAACTCCTACATCTGATTCGTGACAGGAGGTTACTGGGGCAAATCTTTTGGCATTCTGATTTCGCAGTCAGTCATCAGCTTCCAGGAAAATCTTTCTGCTTTGACCAGTATTTGTCAGTTCGTACTCTGCATATTCCATTTTTGTCTTCAGTATGTTTTTTTCTTTAGAGAGGCTATTTGTTTTGCATTTTAGCTGTGGGATAGCAAGAAAGATATAGCTGTGAGACTTATGATACTTATCTTAGGCTGTATTATTAATTATATGGATTCTTAAGGTTTTTTTTTTAACTTGTCCTAAGCAATTGTGTCCCTTGTATTTTAAGTTGCATTGAATTAATATCCGATGTCTGAATTGAACTATCAGTTGTCTTTTGCTAGATGTTCTACAAAGTGGATAGGAAAGCCCCACAAGTTCTTCTCTTCTTACAGCTGACAGTTAAGGAAAACTTTCACGCTCAAGACAGCACTTATAGATATGATTAAATTTAAAGCACATGCTTAAGGTCTGCTGAGAACAGGAGGAGGCTATCTGCTTAAGACAATTTCCTCTTCAGAAGTTTGGTCTTAGATGGGTAAATGCTTGTCAATTATCTGTGAAATGTTATTGAAAGCCACTTCTTTGGGAAATGATGAATTATTATTTAAAGGCTTTGTGAGTGTTGGTTGGTGACTCTATTTTCAATTTCACTACACGTGCTTTTTCTAGAAGTTGTTGAATATATTTTCAATTACTAAAAAGTCTTGCAAGCAAAATAAAACAACCCAAACCCCTTAGATAATATATTAACTAAAAGACTGCTTAATATTATCATTTTATATTAACATGTACTCATGGGTACCCAAACATCTGAATTTAATTTTTTTTGGTGTTAATTTCTCAGTTTCACATACAATGAGTAGAAAGGTCTTTCTTTTAAAAATGAGCTACCATACAGTATAATAAGGCTATTATTTCCATTAATGGACAGAATTCTGGCCTATGTTAGCAAGAAAATAAGAAAAAAAAAGTACCATCAATAACTATCCTTTTGTAACATATTAACAAGAGGCATCAGCTCTCTTACCTTTCTAATTAGTTTGGTTACCTGTCAGACTCAGTACACAAAATGTAGCCGTCCACTCATGATTAGATTAATTTCATATATAATGACCTGTTTGTACCAGAACTGAACACTTCCAGATTTCAATTCTCTTCACCTCAGTTGCATTGCCGTAATGCAGACTAGCTCTTCTGACAGTCATGTTCAATATGCTTCTTAAAAGAAAAACAGCTATGAATAGTTTGACTTTAGGTCAGGGGGACAAAATCCAACTCCTGAGAAAAGAAAGCAGGGACTAAAAATTGCTAATAGTGTTTTTCTCATCTTTGAATTACTTAGCAAATCTCTCAATGGCTGCAGCAGGGTTTTTATCCCACATTTTTCCTGGGAGCACTGATTATGTGTAGCATGGTCTGACCACTGTTGAAAATAATGTTCTTGAAATGAATCTTGGTTTCACAATACCAGTCAATCCTACTCAATGAGTTGCTTTGCCTACAGTTCTTCATCTTGTTTTCAAGGCACATTAACAATTTGTAAAAGTCTAACACAAAAATGCCATCATCAGGGTATCAGTCAAGGATAATTATAGAAAAGTACAAAAAATAAAGTGTTCTTATCTGTTAAACTTACTTATAGAATGCAGTTTTCTGTATTTTGTAAATGTGGTTATTTATGAATAAAAATGTAGGTGAGTTTCACAAGAAGTTAATTAAAACTGCACAGACAAACCATTGTGTTCACTAACAGTGTATGGCATCAAAATGATTGTTATGGAGTCCTTTGAAATATATTCTCAGACATCTGGGCATTTTTTTTTAGAAATAGATAAGAATTTACAGATGGAACAGAAGGGAAGATGTGAGCCCAAATAACAAAGTGCCCGTTCATCAGGAAAAAAACCAAGTTTGCTGAAGCATTTATGAGAGTCAGGATAATCCATGTTAGCTTTCTTTCACAAAATGACAGGAGAAATTCATATTTCTCTTTCAAAGATTAATAAATCCCACTGAAGTTTTCACTTCACTTCTGGATTGCTCATCTCATTTTATGACTATAGACAGAACACGTGCCTAAATTCAATTCTTTTCTTTAAATGATGAATTTCAGCTAAAATTGTGAACAACTGTTTGTAAGTCTTTTCAGTAAAGTATTTGTCTTTTCCTGAAAAGATAAAACCATATACGTTTCATCTCAATGTATTAACCAACAATTTTTATATAAGAATAGGATGCACTGACACATAAAAAAAAAAAAAAGTTTATAAATCAACAGGATCTCGCTCCTTAACAATTCAGTTCTGTCAGGGTACGAGAGCAGGTGCTTTGACATGATGAAGATTCTGACTTCCCTAAGGTCCTTCTGATCTTCTCTGCCCTCTAAAAATGCTGCATGAGAAAACCCACCTTCAATTAATCAATGAGGAGATTGATTTGTTCCCACTCCTCCCCATACACGAAATGATCTTTTCAGAAAGTGGTGATTGAATAATTTGATTAATTTCATCCTTACCTCCTCCAAGAAGGGTGGCAAAGTGCCTCTGCTATAAGGGCAAAACAGAAATTATTAAGAAATAAAACTAGAACTGTGTACTACCAAGTGTAATTGACCAACAATTTGGATAGTGCCAGTGCATCCTTTGTAAAGCTGGGATCTAATTCATTCTTTGAAATCTTGCCCAAGTCAATAGATACTGAAAATAAATTTTCAAGGTATGCAGCAATGAAAAAGCCTCACCATATCTCATTTTCTCTTAGCTTATCCATAGCCACACTGCCAGAGAAATGTATGAAATTGCATTGTATCATGATGCTGTGTCAAAAAACCCATAACATCTCCCCACCCTTTTATTTTTTTATTATTTAAAAAAATCTGTAATACTTCCTTTCTGTGTAATTTTGAACTCCCAAATTGTTATTCCTCTGGGGTGAGTCTTGTTGCTTGTGCAAGGAATTCGTGTGCTGGCTTGCATTACAAAGGGTTATATGGAGTTGCTCCCTTCCTGCTGTTTTCATGCACACAACCATTCTGCCTTTTAAAACTTCTCTGATCATGGATCAAAGTGGAATGGTTTAGTGAAGTCACTTCATGGTCTGTGTCTGCCGAGGAGAGGGAGGTGTGTCTCTTCCCTCTCACGGGATGTTCAGTTGCACGCTGACAGGACAGGCTTACCAGGAAAGGCTTATAGAAATTCATGTTTTGTTTCTCAAATACAAGACAAGGAATAGGAAAAGGAAAACAGAAGGGAAGGAGAAGTAGAGTGAAGTAGAAATTGGGAAGTTGCCCAGTGTCCTTTTCGGAGTTCTCTCTAATATGCATGTACCACACTTGGTTCTGAAGTCAACCTATCTCTACATTTTTAAAAAAATCTTCGTTTACAAATTGGTTACTTTTTGCTATATGCTTTTTAATCTAAAAATATCACATACTGAAGCAAATGTTTTTCCTTAAATTGGAACAAAGTTCATAATAAAATTGTAATGAATTACATTTAACTTCTTTTTATTTAATGTTGGCTTATTTGAATTTACAATAAGCTGATGGAAGTCACAGGCCCTTCTGCTATATTCTATTACAGGACAACCCAAGCAATGCTTTAACTATAGAGGTAGTGAATATAGGCCTTAGAAGAAGACTTGGAACACAGTTTCTGGCTCTTTGTTTAATCCCTGCTGCATGCAGAATGTGATATTTAAGAATACTGGCTGGGCATGTGATAAAAACAGGGACAAAATTTTGGCTTTTAATCCATGCTTGAATAATAAAATTTACTTTTTTTCCTGCAAATATGGTGATTTTGGCTTGGGCCTACGTTTATAATTTTTTTTTCCTGAGACTTAGAATACCACAAGTAGGAGGCTGCTTGGCAAGAAGTTCGTGAGCTGAAGTAGGGAACTGAAAAGAAGGGCAGCAGAGAAATTGAAGATTTGAATGTAAATGTATTGTTACTCACAGATATGAGGCAGAGCTGGAAATCATGACCAAGACACAGAAAATCTGAAAATAAAACCCCAAGTGGCTTTTTTATATTTTTTAACTGTGTTTGGGGAAATAGAAGCCTGGGTTCTTCCTTCCTAAATAAATGTCCTTCTCTCAGATACTTGTATCATTCATTTCCCCTCATATAAATGACCCCAAGTTTTGGCTAACTGCTTAAACCGAAGTGTTTATAAGACTATAGACATAATCTGGAAAAATTAGACTGCATTGGTTATCTACTTTCTCGATGCTGTTATGAGTAGAAAAATGTTTATTTTAGAGACAGTATGTCTCAGGCTTGCTGCAGAAGAACTGCAACTCAGCAGTAAGCACTTAGAGTTACCAAGGAAGACATAATAATTATTGCAATTTTAAATTACGTTAAACAAAAGCATCAGTAATTATAGTTTTGTTTGTGGGAATCAAGACATACGGTTATAAAGAAAAATGAGAGAGAGAGATATTGTGTGGTTCATAATGGATGACACTGAAATCATAATATATGTGTAAAGAAAATGGTTGCTACACCTCACTGTCATCACAGCCACTCCGTACCAAGCCAGAACTAAAGATACAGGTAAACATAGCATCTGCCCAGATGTGCACAGCTGTAAAGAGCTATCAAAACCCAGCTGTAGCTTAGTGGTTCTTGCCAAAATCTTTCAGGAAGCAATTTCTAAAGCCTATATTGACGTCTCTTTTGACAGCTGCGTAATCTCTTACAAGTTGTTGGTAAATGCTGCTTTACATCATCTCGTCACAGGTTGTCAGTGAGGGGGGAAACAAGCATGTATTTCAATGTCTAATTCACGTTTGGTTTATCTCTGAAGTCTTTTATGCAGATTTGCTCTTCTCTCTTAGATCAAAAAATAACTGGCTATGAGGAGACCTTACTGATGTTTGAAATCCAGAGGCTTAATATTTTCTAAATAAATCTAATTTATAACTATTCTACTTGATCCCTTACTTGACATTTAGACACCAAGAAAAATTATAATGGTCATTTAGATACTTAACTTTCTTGTTTAATTTTCAGTACAGACATCAGAAGTCACAAAATATGGGTATATGACCAGGATCCTGAGTGATCCAAAAGGGGATTTGGATTATAGTCCATTCTAGATTACTAGGTCCAGGCAAGTTGCTGACTCAAATTCTGAATTTTTAACAACTTAATTGTGAAGCTTTTCATATCCAGGGCTTTGTTTTTAACAGCTGCATATTTCCTAGTTCTAGCACACAGTAGCTGCCTTCCCTATCTTCTCTTCCCTAAGTAACATCCTCCTCTTATCACTAGGTACCGGAAAACTTTTTGTGTCAGCCCCTCTCTTTATATAATGTTCCCACCTGTGCTTTTCTTCACTGCTCTCATCTCTTTACTGTTTTAGACCTGAAAAGTGGTTTTGTGTCCCAGAAAATGTCTGTATTTTCTTCTTTGTGACAATCTAATATCACCTCTCCTTAAAAAATTCTGATCTTGCTTGCGTTTTTATAGGTATAGTCCAATACTTAAAAGAAAATCCAATTTAGGATGCACTATCACATTTGTCAAAAAGCTTTGGGGGTTTTCCTCACCTGTCCTGACTTGCTAATTTCTCATCCTACTATGTTTCTCCTCTGCAGGAGTTAAGTGCAGGGTTATTTATCATGTTCCAGTCTGTGCTGATTCTAACATGCTCTAAGATGTTGGAATCCTGCCAGCTTTTTCTTTTCAGTGGGATTCTGTGGAAACAAACAAACAAACAAACGACCAAAATAAATGAACAAACAAAAAGAGAAAGAATAAACACCTCCCACCCAAAAACCCAGCAAAGACCTCCTATGACCTACTTACAAAGTGAAAAATATTCTTAGAAAAAAACCCCTGCTCATAATATTAGCTAATAGTTTAATAACTGTGGCACATTGCACATGGTGTACCATAAGATGGTGGTAGAAAAGGCCTTTTTCTCTATCTGACCTTATCCCTGAACTAATGGTAGTGCTGGTGGTATTTATGATTTTCCCAGCTATTACTTATTGTAGAGGATCAGCACAAACAACTTACTGATACCATTATTGCTGTAGCTAGAGGACTTCTGATTCTTTCACATTGTTGGAGCTTTGTAACAACACAGGAGCAATGACAGGACCTCAGACTTATATGTAACCCAGGAGACTACCTGGAGCCAGCATTTTGTTTGCTTCTACTGTTACTCTGCATTTTAATACAATAATCAGATTCAGCCCTAATTCAGACATGCTGACAGACATGGGAGTGGCTGAAGTCAGAAACAGAAACGTGTCCTCTGCACCCTTTTAGTTAATCCAGTCAGTGTTTGGATTTTTAAGAGCTTTAAAACCAAGTTGTTAATAACCCTTCTGGCCTGAAAATGTCATTTAAAGTATTGGAAGGAGAACAGAACAACTCTCCAAACCTCAAATATTATGAATCTGTTCTTTAAAAGTGCTGTTTCTCATGTGTCTGTCAGTTTGTTTGTTTTTACAGTTTCTTAATGATCCAGTACACTGAAAAAAACCAAAATTGGTCAGGTTTTAGTAAGTGCGACCATTAATAAAATCCCTTTATAGGAAGCAAAAGTTTATAAGAAGGAACTGAACTCATTCAAGTCAAGCAGGAAACTGGCACTGTCCTTTTGGTTCTCAGTAGGATAGTTTTCCTCACTGGAGAAAGATCCAGACCAGAGCTCCAGCCCTTGCTTTTTTCAGTCTATGGAACCAGTGAGTGTAAAATCACATCGTGGTACAGACTTGTGTGCTTATGCAGAGAATTTTGTAAATGCAGAACAAAATTTACAGTTACTTAAAGCTAATAATTGTGTATGCAAATTTTGTTAATAAATGCCTCATGTACTTGTCTGAGCACAGTAAAAATTATATCAAGAACAGGAGAAGTCATATATTGTTTTTAAAACACTGGCTGATATGCATTTTAACTTTAAAAACCCGTAACTTTATGAAAAGATAGGAAGGATAAAGGAAAAGTTCTGTTGAGCTGTCTGAAATTATGTTGGGGTTTGTTTTCTGCCATCATGAAACCAAAACTAATTCCACATCTTAGAAAAAGAAAAAATTAATTGGAAAATTGCTAGAGAAAATTCAATTTTTATATAGTAATTGGTGCATCTGTATCACAGAAAAAAAGCAATTATCCCTGGAACTGCTGTAATGCGTTCAATTCTCTGTCTTAAGGATCTAACACAAATATATACCCTTTCTATAACAAAGAATTGATCAAAATATCTTAGAGAGTTTTCCTAGACAGAGATGTTCAAATAAAGTCCTTTTTTGACTTGGAATCCTTCTCCATAGAAACCAGAAGTTTATTTCTTTTCTAGACATTTGAATATAAGAATGCTTTACAGCTTCTTACAAACCAGGGAGAGAAACAAACACAATAGCTCTGGGCATATTCTCTTTCCCTACATGAAATGCTGTCTAAAAGAATTTGGGGATTTTTTTTTTTTACACTGGTCTAGGATTTCTAGATGTGTACTTACCACACAGTAGTTCTAGCCCCAATGCCACACCTGAAGGTCTCAGATGTCTGCATAGATCAACTTCCTGGTGTAAGGCAAGCTTACAGCTTTTGTATGTCCCAAAAACATTGAAAGTATCGGATAAGAAGAAATTATCAAAGTAGTCTAAGCACAGTAGGTCCAAAACTTCCCCAGTATAGGACACCCCACTTAGTTGGGATGTGTCCCCTTCAGTGAGCTTTTTTAAGCTGAAGTGGGCTTTCACGTTTTTGTGGGTTTGTCTTACTCCATGCAGTTATCAAAATTGTGTTAAAAAATAGAAAAATGAAGACAAATCAGGATGTATTTCAGCATTATTATCTATTGAAGGTTCTTAGGGGTCTTCCGTAACTTAGTGAGTTTCTTAAGGCTTGTGTGTCCAAAGACTATGCAGGGAAACAAGAAAGCACCTGTGTCTTTGCCATAGGATCCTCCAGGAATCTCTTTCAGTTTCCAACACTTTTATCTTCTAATTTTAGAAAAAAATTAAAATAAAAATAAAATAATAAAAAACCCCTCAAACCAGCTGGCATGGTCCATCCTTTCTCATCCTTTCAGTTCCCATTTTGGCCTAATTTCTGCAGTATCTAGTTTTATTCCTGTGATTTGTAGGTCCACTCCAGCCTTTAAAAATGATCTTTGGATTGTTTAAAAATATTGCTGGGCTCCACTCTTTTTGAAGTACTCATATCCATATAAAATCACAGGATGTGCTGTAGTAATGAAAAAGCACCATTACATTCCCTTTCCAAGATGGAGTCCGTTTAGAGTAGACTTTTAATCTCCAATTCTGCAGCACTATGCCAACGTTTTTTAAACCTTAAAAAAACTCAAGCAGAGCTTGATGTTTGAGCTTTGTTCTTACCCATTCTGGACCAGCCCTCCCATTTCCTCTTGGTATCCATCAAGCATTAGGAACAAAGCAGAGTATCCATGAAGAACACAAACCAGTAGCCTACTGTGCATTTCTGAACTCTCCTCAATTGTTTCTGTTTCTTATGACTGGGTAATATTTTGACTTACTCAAAGTTCTTGCTTTAGTGCAAGGTCAGGATATTTTATTATCTGGGTTATAAATTCACCAGGAGAACAAATTGGAAGACAATAAATCTAAACTTCTAATGTTTTGCTTTTATATGTTCAATTATTTAAAAAAAAAAAAAATCCATTTGTGATTGAAAGTGTTTCCACATCTGACTACAGCAACTCCCATTGAAAACATAAACTATTGCTATTACTCAGGAAGAGCAAGTGACCTGGGAAGTCTCTGTGGCTGTCACACCATTTCATACACCTTTCCTTTTTCCATTTTAGTCCATAAGTGATAGAGTTACACAGGAAGATTCTGTCAGAAGGGCTTGTACCCAGTGTCTCCTTTTGCTCATACCAGGGTTGGACTTACACTGCCCAAAAAGGAGATGTGTTATGTGATGAGGCTTTTTTGTCTGAATGAATGTTTTTTAGCAACTGACTGAAGTTGTGACCGCATTGACAGGCTTGTGCAACTCCATCTATCCTCTTTTCTGAAAAAGCTTGTTGCCTGATTGCAAAATAAATTTTTCATTTTGAAAAATGTAGGGGTATGTCCTGGCATCCCTGAGCCTGGAGATGGCTCTCTTGGGAAGGCAGGGATAGAGGATAGGTAAAAGACCAGGTACCTGTTTCTTATTTTCCGATGACAATTGCCATAAGCATGATGTTAATTTTAGGATTTTTTTGGAAGATAATATTTTAAACCATGTATTTTAGTTAAACCATGTTTCTTAGTAATCTGAAAGCTGAAAATGTAGTTACCTAAAATCTTTATGTAATCTTGGTTAAAATTCACCAACCATGCAATTTTAAGCCTGGTGGGGCCAGGTAATTGAACAATGACAAAGCAGAAATTGTGCAACAAAGAAAATTTTCTGATTCTATCTTCATGAATGTTTTGTTTATCATACTGAAGACCAGGGGAAAAATTATATTTACAAATTAGGAAACATAATTTAAAAATAGTCATTTAACATCTGCTCTGCTAATCATCCAAACACCAAGTCTCTAAAGTGTCCCGTGTGAATGCATTATGCCATGTATGGGCCTCTCCTGGTTTCCATAACTTGAGCAATATACCTCCACAATTAGGCACTGGCAGATTGTTTCTACAAAGTGAAATGCATTTTGACTAGTTATGTCAGAATACAACTTCGTATGGAATTACACATTTCAGTCAAAATGGACAGGAAATTTCTGGAATATACAATTTGGCCAAAGGAAACAAAAATAGTACGTAAATCACTACACCTGGAATGTTTTAAATGCAGCAGTAATTGTTAGTAGTAGGATTAAATAAATCAAAAATTCAAATGGGAATCCACCTTTAACTAATAGTAGTAAAATGATCTGTTAGAGGACACTGATTGTGCAACTAACTGCTTTTAAGTGCATTACCAGTGCCAGGTAAAATCTGCTCTGGCTATCAAGACTATTAATTTGAAGTAATTAAGAAATGAAAATGCCATTTTTGTATTTCATCTAGGTCTTATTTCAGATTGTGAATTCCTTCCTTCTCCTCCCTTCCTCTGATTCAGTCATCTAACATTTTGGTTTAAGCTAAAGTCTCAGCTTTTACAGACATAAGGAGAAACAAAAGGTTGATTACACCATTGATTTCCATCAATATTCCTGTGCTAGCAGACAGACAAAAGCACAGACTACACATAAGATTTCACATGAGCAGAAATGAATTTTGTACTTAACAAACTGAATAAAATATTGATCCATAGTAGAGAAATTGTGGTGGAGTTACTGTAAAATCATATGGACGATAGTCAATAGAAATTCAGACAAAATATATCTATTCTCTATCTGATCTCATCCCTGAACTAATGGTAGTGCTGGTGGTATTTATGATTTTCCCAGCTATTACTTATTGTAGAGGATCAGCCCAAACATTAATGAATTGAGAATTTCATATTACGTTTACAAAACAAAAGCATTTTTCCTGTAGATGGCATTTTCATTATACCAGGGATTAGACACTATACCTCCCCTCCACTATTGCATAATGTATTCTACACTTCAGGTTTATATCTCCAGGAGGTTAATACCTCCTCTGTGAGGTTTGCTGGGGTGAAAGGTCCTACTGCCTTGGCATTCTTATTGATGGTGACAGGCAACTAAAGCAATATCACATCAGTATTTGGAAAAATGACTATTTTATTGTTGGCATGGATTGCACTAAATCAAGCTGAGTGGTCAAACACTGGGTAGTGTAAGCCTACTCCTCTAAGTAGCTTCATAACAAATACATAATCTCTTTTCTCAGCTAAAACACTCCATGCTGAAAATAAAATGGAGCATCTGATAGGGACAGACAACTACTGCTCTGAAAAGTTTTGTGTGCCTGTAGGCAGGAGACAGGATAAAACAGGATTGCTGATTAAGTATCACCATGTGGAGCTTGGGCAAACACTACTCAAGAGAAAGCCTAGAGAGGGTGAATGCAGGTTGAAAAAGTGCACTGGAAAATGTTTTGATTCATCCGACATTCATATGAATGAGTTTTGTATATCTTCATGCTTATGCTTGGGACTAAATGCCTTGATAGAATATTCATTCAGTATCTTCTGTATTCAGAACTCAATGACAGCAACATATCTTTATCAAGGAAAATAATTCAACTTCTCCAACCACTTCTGATCTTGAATCTGAAAGCCATCATGTTGATAAAGAAGAAAAATAAAACTTGGGAGAAATCAGAGATTCATTAGCTGATCATTCTAAACTGGTTTTCAGTTATTTATGAAATGTAACCTTTTTACTTAATATCGAGCAAGCTCTGACCTGCACCTGCTAATATTGGCTTCTATATTTAGGGTTAGCTATGGTGCATTCATAGACATCACATTCTGTAAACAGTGGCAAACAGGCGCCATTAGGGGCAGCATTAATTGGATTAGCTCTGGTGTACAGGTTACGAAATCTGACCCTCTCTCAGATCCACAGTCCCCAAGATCAATAAATAAGTTGAGAGGATAAATTTGTAGAGAAAATTCATTTGATAATCATGTGTAAGGGAACAGAAATATCCTAAGCTTCTTTCAGGTCTATCCCAAGATCAGCCTTCTGATGTTTTAAACTCTTTAGATATAGTTTGACCTAAAAATTATGTCAACAGTATTTTACACCAGCACAGCAGCCTTGAGAAATTATAATCTACTTAAGGAGTGTTATAAACAATATTAATATCTATAAGTCTGGTATTTCATGTACCTTCTGGACAACTCTAAATATGAGAGAACATGTAATTTTGAAATGGTCTATAAAAATTTTTACTACAGTGATTTTGCTTTGTTAATTCTCCTCTCCTCCTTAATGACATAACTTTAATATTCATGTGGGCTCTTTCTTCATATTTAATGAATATACACAGTGTATTTTGGAAAAAAAATCCAGCCACAGCAAGTCATAACATAGCTGAATTTATCTGGTTGGCCTGATTAACAAGGGTGTTTGGTGCACTACAATGGCGAACGGAGTAGTGAGATTGCTACTAGGGGATAATCTGGCATCTGTTAGAATCTGACAAAGTGGTGGTTGTTCAAAATTCATACAAAGAACTCCCTTTGCCCTCTTATTTTATCTATTTTTTTTTGTTAATGAATATATTAATGGAAAAACCAGCATAGCCACAGTACTGCAAAATGAAATATAAAACACGTGGCTGATGCATAGACAGGAAAGAATCTGCTCTTTTTAGTGGGTTAACCTGAACTGTTTCTAAAAGCTGCAATAAAGACACTGAAGACCTATGATGGCAGCCCATGGGATCTCTGCAGCAGCCAGATGTTAAATCCTGTGCTATGAATGAATTCCCAGAGCAGAAGCTACCTAGCCTGGCCCTCTGGCTTGTGTGTTTTATCTTCTGTTCTAGACTCCAGTACTCTCCTGGGCCTTTTAAATACTTGCTGCATTTTATCCTGGAGGCTGCTGCTTGTGGGGAGCAATGTGAAGATCTAGATCAGACTTCAGACTCACTGAGTACTTCCAGGAAATCGGTAATGAAAAGTTCGAAGAAGTTTTTCATTGCTATTCTGATTTTTGATACATATTATCAGCATTTATATAATTATAACAATCCTCCCAAATACAGACCCTGCATGAAAATGAGTTGATGCTTCAAGTACAGTTCTTAGTAATGTAACATCAGGACAAATATAATCATCTTTTTCATTTTAAGCTGCATAGCTCTGTCCCACTCAGAATACATCTTACTCTGTGTTCCTCCAAGTGATGGATGTAACAGAACCATCATTTAACAGTCTTTGAAAAACTCTTCACAGTTGAACTGTGCATAAATTAGACAGTGTTATTTCAGTATTTAGTTCTTAATTGTTCCCAGGACAAGCATGTGAAATTCCTCTGTTCATTCTTTAGGCTTCTATAGACTTTGATTTATGGGAACTAAAAGCAGAAGGTAGAACATTACAAATCTTCTCTTTTTATTTTTAGAAAATAAAAATGGAAATGAAGAAGAGAGCATAAATTAGTAGAAATCAATTTTTATACTTAAAATCTGATATTCTTTTTCTCAGATGTTACTCACAAGCCCATGCTTAGTTAAAGCCAAGGATATTCTGAGGTATGTAAAAGCAGTGACTTCAAATGCCTAAATTTCTTTTTGGTTGTAAGCCATTTTTCATCTTTGGAAATACATTTGTGCCAAATATTTCAGAGAGCAGTTTATAGTCTATACTATAAACACCCTCATATGCTATAAATCTAGTGTGGCCTTTTAGTACAGGAAAATGCTAAATAGCACACAAGAAGCATTGCAATTCAGTGCTCTAAGCCCAGACTTCCTTTATTTCACCCAGGTGTCTCACATGTTCCCCTTTCCCCCTTTCTGTTTTTGTCAAATCACTTCAGCTTACCAGCTTGATATATCCAGTGTTGTTTGTGTGTTACAAAGGTGTCTGAGCCTGAAGGTTATGTGTTCACTCACACACTTGGCTGTACTTTTAGGCCCTTTTTAGGTAAAAAACTTTGCTGAAATTTAATTATTTGTCATACAGAATAATACAAGTTTTCTTTTTCATTGCGGGCTTGGCCCTTTGTGCTGTAAGAAGCCATTCATACATTTCCTTGGGAAAGAAGCAGAGCATGGTCTTGATCTGGAGATCTCTACCTCGTCAAAAGTGATACGCTTGTTAAGAATCAGACAGTTCTTCCATGCTAGAACCAGGTCATACTATAGTCACAACCAAAGCCTGTGAATTTTCAGTTTTCAGGCTTGAATTGTAGATTCATCAGCATCAATGTACTACTCTTCCTTTCAGTACTTCTACACAATTGAATTCCTGCTTCCAACCTGCAACCCTAAGCCCCATTTGCAGGAATGTCAAGAGCAAGAAGTGCATGTATTTGTGTCTATGATGATCCAAAGATGAGACAAGCTACCTGCTGCAGATCAAGATGATATTTTAATTTTTTTTGGTACAATATAGGGATATAATTTATTTTGGTTTCATTTCTTTTCATTTTTTTTTTTTAAGTTATGCTCCTAACAGAATATTAGATCAGTACTAAGTCTGAACAACACCAGTGTTTAGTACATACCAGGAAAAAGCTGTGTAATCATGTTAGCTGGCAATAATGAGAATCCTGAGATCTCAGAAATAAGAAATGAAGGGAATATATGTATGAGAAATACATTTGGTGCCTCAAAGGGCGGAGAATCAGATCACATGGCCACCACACCAGTAACCTCCACCTCTGAATATTTCTGTTTTGTTTTGATTGTGAAATCTTGCTCTACTGCTGAAGTAACTGAGAACTCAATATCATACCAGGCATCATCTAAAGCTGATGGAATATAGGCATGGATGGACTACAGGCTGTTGGTAAATTGGAAAATACTTGTTAGGATAGCACGACCATCTTATTTACCTTTGAAGACAGAACAGTGTTAAAATGTTCTATTCTGAATTCCCTTATTTCCAAGCAAAATACCAAATCAGTCTCATCCAAAGCAGAGTTTGGATAGGTTTCTATTACTATGGATAAATCAGGAGAAGAATTTGTTGTTTTTTTTTTTTTTTNAAATGGGGAAAAATTTTTTTTTTTTTTTTTTTTTTTTTTTTTTTTTTACTTTGAACTTGAGAATATGGGTCTGAATATCATCTTGTCAGTCTCCATTGACTTCAGAACTCAGAGAGCTGTTAGGGTCCTTTTACTAACCGGATCCCTAGGGAAAATAATTCTGTGTAGGCAATAAATGAATTTTCCCACATTTTTAAAAATTTCTGTAGGAATATCTACTAATTAGGAAAATGAGGAATTTTCCTAATTTTCTGTAGGAATATTTTCTAATTCTAGAAATAAACACAATTTTTTCTCTGAGTCTGCTTTGACTTTTGCACCATTTTTAGCTTCATGTCTATTTTAGCACTTTAGATGTGTTTAATCCAAGTGCCAAACCTACTAATTAATGCCTGGCCCATAACTGACTACCTGCAATTCAGTTACAGTCAAAGGAACTGACAGTAGCTCTTTAGACAGCACAAGAAGGGGAGCAAGAGCAGTATTCTCCCTCCCAACCTCCAAGTGGGTACTACAAGTTCTGGAAAAATGTATTTTATTATATGGATAGCATTTTATATACAAGGATTCACCTGTAAATTAAGTTGAAGCCATGTTCAACGTCAAAATGATAAAACAAACAACTCTAATCTCCTTGCAGGTTTTAAATTCTTTTTGCTTGTTTGTTTGTTCTTGTTCATTTGTTTTTCTGCCTGGACAAGAGATTATTGTAAAGCAAGGAATGCTATTAATCTCTTCCAGTGACAGAAAATTAAAGCACAGAGGACCTGAACAACTTATGACATGAGTGTGGATTTCACACTTCCCAACAGTAATCACCTAAATGTCCTCTGTAGTTAATAGTCATCTTCAGAGGGCAGTTCATTCTATTTTAGGAAGGGATGAATCAGCAGCTACAAGTACCTTCTTCGTTTTGAATACTGGGAGGTTTGGCAGATAGCTCAGAGGAGCTGTGTGCTTTTGGGTAGGGACAATGAGGTGACCTGAGATACGCTGTTAGTCTTCAGCAAGGTTGGGAGTAGACTCTAGACATATTGGCAGTACAGTGTCTGTATGAGCCACTAAAATATTTTTCCATTTGAAATGTTGTCTTTTGCTAAATATATTTTTTGAATTATTTAAACTAATTGTTGGTCTCTATTCTGCACATTTCAGAAAGCTAGTTTATGTTGTAGCTGCAGAATTTGTCCAGTTTTAGTAGCTGTAGAATTGAATTAACCAAGCAAAAATATGCAAAGATGGAAGCCTTAAGAATTTACGAATCAGTGATATTCAAAATGTTCAGTTGCCCCTTCTAAAAAACAAAATTACTGTTTCCTTTCTTATTAAAGCAACTTTGTGATTGACTGAGGAATAATGATTATGTAAATAAAATAATTTTTTTTTCATTTCTGCAGAACTAATTAATAGCAAAGAATCTGAATGTAATATCAGTAATAACATGAACTCATGTGTCTTTTGCATGACCTAACTGTATCTAAATAATGCTCTTAAAAGCAAGGTAAAATTGTACAATTTTTGTAAGATTTTGTGTTTGCGCTTCCAAATATAACACCAGTGTCTCCTACTTCATTGGTGATTTGTTTAATTCAGTTTCAGTCCATATAAACCTTATGTTCAAGTTTTGGTTTTGACACAGTATTCATTACAATTATGATATTTTTTATGAGTTTGAGATTTTTTTATGGTTTGTTGGACAGACCACCTTTCAAAGGCCAATTAATTGAATAGACATAGACATTTATTTTGCCATTCCAAATTGTTTATTATTTTGACGTTTCTGCTCATAGACGAATTCTGCTATTACAGTCTCTCTCCTATGGCACTTTATCTTTTTTTTTTTTTTTTTTTTTGCATTAATATGGTAAGTTTTACCTGCTTCTTTTACCTTCAATTTTCACAATCAATTCTTTTTAAAAGTAGTAGCAAAACTGCCTAGGATGGTCATGATAGCAGTGAAGGTTAATTCGTAAAGGTTAATAGAGAAAAATAGTTTAAAGTTTTGTTTCTTAGCATTTCCCAGAAACATATTTGTATATTGTGTACTTCAATTTTTTGTAATTAGATATTCTTACTAGAAACAATATCTCCCTTATGTCATCCTTCCAGATCTTTTAACAAGATCCATGTGAAAATATATTATTACATTTTTTTTTCCCAGCACACTGTAGTCCCCATCTTTACATTCCATTTCTCTCTGTTTTCTTTTTATCCATTTTTTCAGTCAGGAAATAAAGAAGCTTTTTAAAATGCAAATATTGATATTTAAAATAATAGACGCTTCTGTATAAAAGAAATGTGTGGCTTGAAAGAAAACTGCAGTTCACAAATTTGGAATCTCTAGGAGAATGTTGTTAATATAAGCCAGAGTTATATGGAGAAACAGTAATGGGAGTAGGAAAGCAGCAAAGATGTTCCATTTATTTCCAGCTATTGCTTTCTGGACTGATGGAGATAAGTATTACCTAGGTTCAGCTGTATTCCATATTATTCAGCTCTGTGTTCATTCTCTAAGCATCATGCACCTAGCATTTTAATTAGTGGATGAAGTGACTATCACAGGTAAAATTTGAAAGTCATTTGGGATGTTTTTAGAGGAAGAACACCCTAGACATATAAGTCCATTTATTTTTTGTGTCTGCATGCTGATCAGTGCTTTAATGAAGTCACTTGTTTGAAAATTTTACTTCATTTTGTCCAGCCTCCTTGTCAAAATAAATTTTGCCTTTTGTGACAGGACCTCAAGTCAGTAAGAGCTCTGAAGGGAATGTTTTCCTTAACATGTGAACAGCAGAAAAAAAGTCAGAGTTTCAGTCTCTAAACCTACATTTTGGTAGACCTGCCGGCCTGATCCCCTGGGATAGCTCGTTGTCTGCCTGGGGTAGCAGGCCGGCCCTCCTGAAGGACCGTCCTCGGGGCTCGCTTCCGCAGCGGTCAGCGTCAGGGAGCCGGGGAGAGACTGGCCGTCCCCAGGGTCGGATAGCCTGCCTCAAGGGTGCAAGGGTGTATGCTTCAGGCGCCAGAGGAACGAGGCAAAGAGAGAGAGAGATCTCAACAGGATTTCTTGAACGTTCGGGGAAGGGGAGATCTCCGGGGAATTCCAGCCTGTGTCTGGGGTTTTGAGGGAAAGGGAAAAGGGGCGGGGGAAGCCCCCGCAACCAATAACACACCAATAAGTGGGAGGTACCCGTGTCCCAGTACCAATAATCCGAAGGTAATGGGGAGGGTCTTCTCCACTAATCAATCCAGGCTCATAATTTGCAGAACTTTCCAGATCCAGGGGAGGTCCTTGCCCTGTCTCTCCACCCAGGGGTCTGCCCCAGGGGTGGCTTCTAGTCAGTCTCCCCGCCCAAGGAGACACCCTCTGACTCGGAGTCGTCGAGCTATTGGATGGCCAGGGCCTGATTGATGGGGACTGGCCACAGCTCAATTGACCCAATGGGAGGGGACACCACTACATCGAACAGAAAGCAATGAACTAGAACACGATGATTTTTGGAAGAATCAGAAAAAATATCTCAGGTCTATCTAGTAATTGAGACAGACATAAATTAAGGATCTGAGGGTCACTCTTTCCCTTCCTGTCTGTGTCATTGCCAGTTGGACCCTTTCATTTTTGGTCTTGATGTACTTCATGTATTTTCAGTAGCTTCCTAGTTGTGATAAACCCTGGGTTGTGAGAGAGATTCTCTTTTCCCGGTTACTTTACCTGCCTTCTAGTCTTAGGAGGCTGCTGTTCCCACTGAGCCTGCTGGGCCTCCTCTTTGCACTCCATCTGTCACCCCCACCTGGTCACTTGGACCCAAGGGAGCAGCAGTCCCAGGGGAAATCTTACGCAACGGTACAGCAGCCCAAGATAGGAGAAAGTCTTGCCTGCAACTTCACAAAAAACCCCTGGTTGCAAACACACAGTAGACTGGGAACAAAAGAGCAAGACAGAAAATAGCCTTCAATTTCTGGTAATTTCTTCTCAGGCCAAGTTCCAAAAATCACTCTTTTTGGCAAACAAACAAGTATGCTAAATAATAATTTTTTGGTCAGGAAAAATTACTTTCTTTATATGATATTTAATATTAATTTTTTCATGATATTGATGTTAGAGTGGCATAAAGATCATACATTTTCTTTGATTTTATTATGATGGATGTGTTATTAAGCCTTTGTAAATGACGTAGACTTCCCAACCATATAAAGAAGTAGGGCTTAGAAGGTTTATTGCCAAAGATTCATATTGTGTCTAGACCAAAGAAAACCACAGTGAATGAAAATTAACCTGAGTAGAGTCCAATTTGCAGTAAACAGAGATTAAATTGGGACAAATCACCATAGTTAAAAATATTGCAGGAAAGAGCATGAAGTGCAGTCTTCAATTACTTTTTCTGCAGTCCACAGCTGAAGTTATTACAGCTGAAGTCCACTTTACAGTAGGGAAATGAAGCACAGCTGGTGATGGCTTTGGTGTGGATAAGTAAGGAATGCAGAAAGACTGAAACAGTAACGTAGGCTTATATTGCCTGCCAGAGGCAAGGAAGGCACTCCTTTGCTACCCAGGATATTTAACTAAGCTCTGGATTTGTTTTAAGGCACTAGACACTGAACACATTTAGCAATAATCTAAAATGAGAGATCCTGATAATCTCTTCAGCATAATTATCTGCTGATTGGCTGATGTATTTTATTTGTGTGTTCAGGGTTAACACACCATTGAGGACTGTTTTCATATAGGCAATCTTTGTATTTTCTCTTCATGGCATGGTTGTAGCTTTGAACTTCTACTATAGTCCTACATTTTGTTACAGGAAGGATGGAAGTGTGTTCTGGGGTTATGGACAGCAGATACTTGTTGCCTGCGTTCCTCGGGCTGCCCTTTAGTCAGGGACGCCGGCTACTGAGGCCTGCTGGTCTGCACCAGGGGTGGTGCTGCCAGGGCTTGAGTGTGGCTGACTCACGGGGAGGTGAGCTGGCTCCGAGGGAAAAGGCGAGCACGGCGCGGTGGAATAAGGCGAAAGAGACGAAGGGGTGTGGGAGGGGATCCCCGCCGTGGTCTCCGTTTATTAGGGAAGAGGACAAGGAAATCTGGGCAGGAGAGAGTCAGAGGGAGAACTCCGGGGATCTGAGGGCGTGCAGGGTGTTTTAAGGGAGGGGAAAACTGGGAGGAGTCAAGGGGCACAGGGTCCACCCACAGTTCCCGTTACCGCCCAGTGGGAGGGGTTAGGGTAATAGGCAGGAGAGAAAGGACTGACATAATTAAGGGGGAGGAACAGATTTTGGAAGGCGGGAAAAAAGGAATTCTGGGAAGAAGAAGGTTGGGGGAGGGAAACAATGCGGTCGTAGCCATTTTGAATGCTAAGCTGGCTGTCACCGCCATTTTGGGGAACACGAGGAAACTTAGGGGAATTAACTTTTGGTTTAACAACTGGGGATGAGGGGTTTAGGGAAGCTCTCTATTAAGGGTGCCCAGGGAGGATTGCGTGGGTCCTCTCCCAGCAGGGGAAGGAGAGGCACAGGGAGTGTCAGGGATCTTGATGGCAGCCCTGAGCCCTTGGGCTTTCTACAGTCCCTCTGCCTGTCCTCGAAGGTTTGGGGGAATGGGGAAGATGGGGAACGGGTAAAGGGGAAGAAACAGATACTTGTGAACCCTTCAAGACTGCTGTCCTTTTAGCTGGGGCTTGCTTCAATAGTTTCATCCCACCTTGCATGCTTGCATGCCTTTTGTTCATCATACTTTCTAGTGATTCATAATTTGTATTTCTTCTGTAAATGAAGAACCTTCTGGCAGCCTTCAGGCTTTGTGAGGGTTTAATTTCAAAGGGTTTCTGAACTTCAGTTGGCCACTTTGCCCCAGACATATCTGATATGTGGGTGACTTCAACAGCAAATGATATGGTACTTGTTCATATTACAGAAATGCTCAATTTCCCCATTTTAAACTCTAGGACTTGTAAGCACTTTCCTAGAAACTTGATAAATGTAATTCTCTATCCTTTTCTGAGTCTGTTTCTTCTTATTTATGTTGCCTCTTAGATGGTTCTATCACAATATTTGAAATATTATTCATTGCAATAGGATTTTTCAAAAGCAGAAAAATCATAGATATTTTAAAATATTTAAAACCTAACTTGCTTTCATTTCATTTGGAATTACATACTTCAGGGCACAAAAAATAATATTCTGACCTTAGTTGAATACAGATGTGAATCTCTTGATAAGTCTCTACAGACAAACATTTCTCCCTGTTTCCAGTACCCAAGCCAGGTGTGAGTGAGCTGGCACACTTGCATGTTTGCAGGGATAGACTGAGTCCTGTTAACAGAAGTGTTGCTTTACTGTGCCAGAGTTAGCTGACACCACTACCTCTGTGTTCTCCAGATGTAACTGGGTTCTGGAGCCAGGCTGCTGACCATGTA
Source organism: Aleadryas rufinucha (assembly GCA_013397815.1). Lineage (NCBI taxonomy): Eukaryota > Metazoa > Chordata > Aves > Passeriformes > Aleadryas > Aleadryas rufinucha. The sequence goes on from VZTH01010744.1 coordinate 21,038, forward strand.
GGACCTAGCTTGTAGCATGTATGTGCTTTGATTTTTCAGTGGGCAGGGAATTTCTCAGGTAACTTTCAAAGTGCAACCAACAACAACTGTTTCCAACCAACAACTGTTTCCAACCCTCAAACTCCTTTTCAGACATCATTTTTGTTCTCATTTATTAGCTGTTTATTACTGGTTTTAAAGGAGTTTGTAGATAAACAAGACTCCTTCATTTGATGATTTTGGTTATCCATTAATAATTGTGCCTCAGATTGGTCCGATCACTGAATTATGTAACCAATTGATACAAAGATTGTTCTTGTAACAGCACTCGCATTTAATGGGACAGAGTCAAGTCGCTAAAACCTAATGTGCATAAGAAGATGTCCTAGGTTACAGTGTAAAACGTGACCAAGGGCAGGTATTCTGTTACCATCTTCATGGGCTGTTGGAGCAGGTGGGGCAGAGTTCGTTATCTGCTACCATGACTCATCCTTGATAACTCCTTGTGGGAGCTATCTCTGTTAATGGGCAATCAAGGACCCTGCCCCATGACTCACAGATAACTCGCTCTGGGCTATCTCCTGTTAATGGGCCCATCAATGCCTTGCCTCATGACTCACCATTCCATTGTGAGATGCTCCACCCAGGAGGAGGAACTGAGAGTTCCCATCTGTATATAAATCAGGGATTTGGAACAGCACAGGCAGCCCTTACCTACGGGACTTCCGGAGGACAAGAGCTACACTGCTGGACCTTCAGGCGAAGACCAGACTCTTTTTCTACAGGATCACTGCTTCAACAGGACCACTTCATCTGGACTGCCACCAACACCCTGACCAACAGGGTGCCAGGTTGTATTCTGACTCTGTCAGTGGGTTTTTCTTTGTAGTATTGCATTTATTTCATTTTTCCTATTAAATTGTATTTCTGACTTGGAGTCTCACTGGTTTGCTTTCAAACCGGTACAAAAGATTATGTGCTTAAGCATTATGCACTTGGAAAGTGTAGAGTTCCTGCTATATTCACCATGGGTAGCAATCTGCTTCCTCACTTAAAAAAAGAAAAGCCAAGTCCTTCAAGCACGGAGAAAAGCAAACGAGTCTTTTGCAAATGGCTTTCTTGACTGCCTTCCTACAGCTAATTCACTGCAAAGAACAGAGGAAATGACCTTTCTTCTCCGCACTAAATAACAGTATGAGAAATTTCTACTTACAAAGAGCATCTTTAAGTGTCTGCTAAGAATACTTCCCTTTGGGGTTCAATGATGGCTTTCAAGGAGCATGGAGATGCAAAGAAAAGAAGTTTGAGTGGTATTTAGGCAGACACCCCCTCAAGCAATTGGATGTAAGTCAGAGTGATCATTTGAGTATTTAGACAAAACTGCCTTTGCCCACCAAATAATTTGGATATGTGTCACTTAGAGTGAAACTGAAGTCATCCATCAAAGCTGTACAGCCTGCAGTCCTCACTATGCCAGCTTGAACCTGCCAGTCATGGTTTCTCACCCCCTTTAGGAAAGTGCTGGGACTTTCACCGACTTTGATTTTTCTGAGCCAAATTGTCATCTGGTAGATATCAGAATAGCTTCATTGCAGTCATTGGCACAATACCAAGTTACTTCAGCTGAAAATCTTCCCAGAGCCCAGAGTGTTTAAAGGCTGGGACTGTAGCTGTCCTTCGCACACAGTGGTGAGAAGAACTGGAGGAAAATTCTGCTTAATGTTTTCTCCTTTTGAACTGCAACTAGAATCAGCCGCTAACTATTCCTTGTATACAAAGACTAGAAATTTAGAAATCACAAACGCATTTAAATGAATTAAATGATTTCAGGCTCAGACTGCATTTAGTTATCTTTTGGTGGCATTGAAGTTATTTGAGATGCATCTGCTTTGCAGTTATTCTGATGATCTCAAGAGTTCTTTAATATATAAACATTCTGCTCATAGTTCCTTCTCTTCTTTTTAACCCTGATTTTCGCATCTCTCTTTCTTACCTCCTTAGCAGTCCTCTATTAAAAGCTGAAGAAAGACTCTCAGCTGCTTTTCACAGAAAGTTGTATACATCAATAATCCATTTAATACATCTATATTTATTAACATGTTTGATGATGTATTTGACAGGCATATACTAATTTTTCAGTAACTGACAGTGTACAAACAGCATGAATTAATGTCTTCTCACTATGATTAGAAAGATGGCCCTTGCCATCCATTCCAAGATCGTCTTGAAATTGGCTCCAAAAGACAGAGATAGTTATTTTTACATTATATTTCATCACATGAGACTGTTTTAATCTCTATATCTGAAATATCCAAATGACCCTGGACTACTCATGTCAGATTAAAATGGTAATGATCCCTTTTCCATGCAGCAACAACATTTCATCCTTTGTCAGTGTGCATCACAGCCTTAAAGGGGGCATAATAAGTAGTTAAAGAAATTTGTAAAAAGAAGCTGGCATTACAAAATAAACACATTTAATGAAGTGGGATTAGAGTTGACATGAAACCTCTCATCAACTGCAAGGCTAGGTATAGAGAGCCAGATTTCATCTGTGGTGTCACCTGCCAACGACCCTTGATTCCAGCTGGAGACATGGTGTGCAGAATTCAGCATGTGTTCAGTAGTCAAACTGCTGGCACCACATTGTCAAAAATGCCATCTGAAACCTGACAAGTGAGAACATAAGAAGATGTATTCCTGTGTGAAATATACTGAAGCTCCTTGAGCTCCCACCTGCAAGGTGTGGAAACAGCAGTACTCATATGTGGGCTGGGACAGTTTCCCTGTCGTGCCCTGGAGCCAAGTCGATCTGGACAATGATGAGTGCGATATTGCTGCTGCTGATGGTCAGTCTCAAATGGACCTTCCCTCCTGGTGTTCTTGTCAGCCCACCTGACCTCCAGATACGTCTGTCTGTGAATATGTTGGGACGCACTGAAACACAGTCCATGCCTGGGCTTGGAGTAGGAGCCAAACAAATGAACTATTTGGATATAATGAACACGACCTGAGATCAGCTCAGTTGGTTAGAGCACGGTGCTAATAACAACAAGCTTGTGTGTTTGATCCCTGCATGGGTCATTCACTTAAGAGTTGGATTTGATGATCCTTGTGGGTCTCGTCCAACTCAGAATATTCTGTGATCCTGTATAATTTAATTAATAAGATATTGTCATTTTTTTCATGAAAGAATAAAAACCCAAGGGTTTTGCGGAGTTTCAGATAAACAATTTCTCCTGCTAGGGTTAAAAAACTAAATAAATTAAATTAAAAGAAAAAAAACTCCATGAGTATATTAGAACAGTTATCCTTCTGGTGAACCACTGTCAACAGTGTATCTGATACTCATATCAGTTCTCTCCCTGCCTATCTTTTGGCACAAGAGGAAAGCAGGCATGTTGTTCTTATCGAGGGAGTAAAAGCAGAGGCTACTGACATGCAGCAAAATGTAAACACTGAACTTAGCTGATATTCACATGAATGAAATATATCTTAGGGAAATTATTCACCATGGTGTCTAAAGAATTAATAAATTTATACAATGAATAAGAATCTGAATTCAATAAACAAGTTATTTAATTTGAGTTCTTGTATCACCACTTCTCTATTGCCTCACTTTTTATTTGGGCTATGGATCTTTTAGAAGCCCTTTTGGGATCTGCCATAGAAAGTAAGAGACTCAACTGGTTTGAGTCCAAAGGTTCCCCCTGAGGTTAAGTTGTCTGGGCTTCACTGTCTGCTGATAACACCAATCTGTCTAAGCTTGGAGACAAAGTGATGTGATGCTAGGCTAAAATTAATTTAACAGATATTATCTTCATCTTTAAGGTTCCCTGTGTTTGTACGATTCTGTTTTCTCTAGGAAGCTGTGTCAGCTATAAATGAACAAACCTACATCTTTTGTTATTTTTTATGTGACAGAATTCACTGTTAGCTGACCTACACAAACTTTTCTAAAACAGTAATTTTCCTTCCCTTCCTAGTCCTTAACAGTGTTAAAATCTCAAGTTCTCACACAGGAGTAAACAACTTGAAATCATCTCAGAATTACTGTGGAGCAGAAGCATGTTGTCATTAGCTGGGGAATAGCCTTTCTCTGAGGGGCAAGACTACATAAATCACCTTGCAATACAGCACTTCAACAGTGAGAACAACAAGCTTCTGTGTATGGTAAATGCAAGGTGATTTCAGGCAGTTTTCCTTGTACACCTTTTGCTGTGGTTCTGTAACATAAGAAGAATCATCAGCTGAAAAAAATCCCAACTTTCAGACCTCTCTAATCTAACATTTAGCAATCCTGATTCTTGATGAAAATCGGTATTTTTATGTGTTTCACAAGGAGATTAATGCAACTTACTTGTGTTAGGATCTGAGATGGGGGTCTGTAACAGTTATTCCAGGTGTGTGCCTAGGACACTGGAACTGGTTTTGATGGAATGCTGTGGCCTGGCTGTACAGAAAGCGTGTGTGCATTCTGGTGACAGCTCTATGAAATTTGCATGCTTATACTGCATTACTGAAACTTAGCTACCTCTACAGCAATTTATAACAACATAAATGTGTGCAACAGCTTATGACAGAATGAAAAATAGCAGTTTCAACTGTATGAGCAGTTTGGGACAAGAGGACATTATAGTACTGTAGCTGGGCATTAGCTGAGGAGCTGAATTAATCTCCTTGTTCTTCTCAAAAGTGCTATTGACATTTAGTGGAGCAAAAGTTATTTAAGCCACTGAAACCTATCTGAATAGTATTTTCCAGGACCACAGTATATGGAGATGCTAGTATACTGGAGGGGATAATACTCCTTTCAAATAACCAACATCACTACATCATTATGATCAGTGTTCTTCCATTTTTTTTTTTTTTTACCCTATATTAAGTCTGTGAGTTTATGAGATTTCAGATTCAGGAAGCTGGGTAAATATAAGTCCCACAGGCTTTGTAGTGGGACAGCTGACAGTTGCTCTGCTGCCAGCACTTTATAGACTTCTGTAGATCAATTCATTGCCAGGTGTTTGTTACCCTGGAACTAGGTGCTTAACATTCAGGAACAAAATTTTCCACTGCAGGTTGGGGTAATGAACATCATTAGTAAATTCCAGATACTATTTCTTGCCTTCTGTCCAGAGTATCCTGCTGTACCTGGCTCATTATTTAGTATCCCATGTCTTGTGACTGTTCACGGCCTTGCCTTTCTCATTACTGCCAGATCCCAAGTCTTTGTGATGTTTATTTGTTTGTTTGCTTTGTTTTGATTTGGCTTGGGCTTTATTTCCCCTGATCTTGGTCCCTTTGTCTTTCACAAAGCCCTTCGTTTTATCACATTGTGAACTGGGAATGATAGGTTTCTTGCACATTACATGTGGGTGCAGGATGCAGGAGGGGGTATAACTAGATGCCTGTTCTGCACAGTAGCTCCAAGTGCAGTCATCTTCTCCCAAGGTATACATTTTCAGTGTGATGATGGAGAACTGTCTATTTACAGAAGAGATTATGTATAAATTGTTCTTTGTACACATGCCTCTGCTCTGCCCACCTGTCCCCCAGTGCCTTTCCTCAGCATACTTAAAATACTTTAGCAACCGACAAGAACATCAGACAAGTTTGTGAGACTATGCTCCAGACACAGTATTAGTGGAGCTGTGAAATAAAGGGTTAGTAAAGGCCAACCATGTGATTCCTGCTGCAGAATCTTGTAAATATGATCTTTTCTCGTATCTAGGAAAAAAAAAGTTGAAGGCTGTGAGTGCCACTGCTCTGTGGTAAAACAACCCCCCCCCCCACCATATAACAAACCCAAATCCTATAAGCCAACTGTTCAAAAATGTGAAGCACAGGCATTAGTTCATTTCAGGATTCCAGACTTTTTAAAAAACAGCATTTATGTCAATAAGAAGCGATGTATATTCCTACAGATTTTTCTCTCCCATCTGCAGTAAGTTTACTGAACCTTTTGCCTTATGCAGAAGCAGAATAAGTTTCACAGTACAAGAGATCTGACCACAAGGAAGCTCCAACCTTACGGGTTATTTGATTATAATAAGCTCCCTTAAGAACACAACTTTATGTTTACATCTGAGTGGAGACAGATATTTTTCAGTCCTGTAATTCAAGTAATTCAGGTAAAGACATTAATGTACCATTAATGTACAGTATGTTATTGGATGCTAATACAAGCAAACAGGCAAGCCCAGTAAGCTTTTCACTTTTCCACACTTTTCCTTCAATGGCTTTGAGAGAGGCTTTGTAGACCATATGATTTTAAAAAGAATTTCTCCTGAAGAGTTCCTCTCCTTTGAAAAAACATATTTTAAAGCTACTTTAAAGGTAGAATGATTACTGGTGTGCTACTGCCCTGCAGTGAAATACTAAAGAGACCTACAGGTGCACCTGTGTTTGCCTCAAGGCTATAGTTCGCCTCAAGTTTGATGTGATTTCTCCAACTTATTTCTGCTGTCTTGGGAATTAATTACAACTTGTTGATCACACACTCTGCAAGCTGCCACAGAGAGCTTCTCATTCCTCCTCTGACAACCAGTTCTTTTTAACGTAATGTCTTTTGGTCATCTGCCCCTTAGATTTGGCACCAGGATAAACGAGGCAGATCCAGCATTTCACATGGCTACTTTTCATTCTGACCTGGTTCTTTTTCCTTGCCATGAAAATATTTTAAAGATCCTAGTCTTGTTCTAAAACAGAAGTGAAATAAATATAGTTGCTGCTTTATTTTATTGTATTTTACTGCATTTTATATTATTTGTTAGATAAAGGCTTGTATTTACAGGAGGCTGCAAGAGCCTCTAGATGGCCTAAGAGTGATTATTTTTCAGTGGTGGTGTGTGTAGGATGTGATGTAAGCTATTATTTCTTTATGACTGTATGAAGCCTGAGAACATTGTGGGTCAACTCCTCAGGATACTAAGCACAGTCCAAGCACAAACTACTGAGTTCATTGATACTGGTTTTGCACAAATATACTATATGGTTGATTTAAATAAATGGTAACAGTTTAATGTAAGGCCCATAGTTAATGAAAATCTTTAATATATGAGAGCATGGATGGTGTGACAAATTCTAAATGTTATCAAATTTTCTTGTTTATTTGAACTTGCAATAAATCGCTACACACAAAGATAATACTATGGCTTGTTTCTTTTATCATTCTATTGAAATTTCTGTTAAAATAAGACTGTATGGAAAATGCATAACCCAAATTTTAATTGTAAGCCTTCATTCAACATATGGTGTACTAACTTATTTCCAAATAAGTTGGAAATAAGTTTCCAACCTTAACTTATGTTTATATTCCTGCAAATGATACTGCTAGGCAAAAACTTCCATTGCTGCTTTAAAAGCCCTGGCTTAGGTTTTTTGAATTATTCTTCTGAGTACATTAGAAAAACCACAATAACCTTCACCAGCTTCGTGGTTGTAAAGTAACTAGATTTATATTACATGATGCCCTGTTATACTTTGGTAATAGCTTCAGTGACTTCTGGAAAAGTATTATCATATTTCACTTGAATTGAAATATTTCTGCATGCAAAAAAACCACAAAAACCAAGATATTCTTCCCTGATACTTAAAAAAGGAAAAAGACTTTTAGTATAAGGAAGGCAAGTAGTAGGGCTGCTATGTTCTCCTTAGGCACACGCATTCACAGACTCAATGAAGCACATTAAAAATACGAGAGTGATGTAAACACAAAAATCTCTGATTGTTCTGATAGTGTGCTATAATCTTATCTAGTTTTAGGGCCAAATTGAAAAATACAGAAATGTTTGTGCTATATTAATAGGTTACTGCCACTGAAGCTGTGAAAGGGACTTTTAAAATTAAAGTAAGAATTCTGAAATCTAAAAACCATATAAAGAAATGCTGGAAAATTATCTAGAGCATCACTTGTTTTCTCTCTATATACCTGGGAGGGTCAAATTGTACCTTGGCAGCCTAACTGAAACAGATGGTCAGGCTGGATTTTACCTTTTGATAGCACTTTCCTAAAGGAGAAAGAAAGGAGCCTGAGAATGCCAAAGTACAGGTTCCCACATTTCAGATAACATTTGGGACATATGTAGAGAGAAATCCTTCCCTAAACATATTTCTCTTCCCATGCCCTCTCCTCTCCTCTCCTCTCCTCTCCTCTCCTCTCCTCTCCTCTCNCCCTCCCCTCTATCTCTTTTTTTGTCTTCCTCTCTTCCTCTTGTTAATTTTTCGTGAAAGTTACCCATCTGAAATTTAGCAAAATAGAACATTTTAATTGGAAAATACCACTTGAATGAATGGAAAATCTCCAACTAATTGCACCACTTTGTCTTTTTAAATGACTTCACATTTCTCATGCTCTACTCTTTGTTCTGTATCCTCTATTCTTCTGTCACCTGATAAACTCCTATTCCATGGTTGGGCCCACATGTCACAGCTAAGTACATTCACAGTTGGCTGTGTCTAACACCACTGAACATTGCTTAAGAGACCTGTTAAGAGATTCCTGCACTATCCATTGCAATATTTGGTCCATGTGTGTCAACCTTAACCAGGCAAAGACTGCACCTTTACTATCTGTCTGTCTGGTGTTGAATCTGCTTGAGACAATTCAGGGAAACTCTGAGTGTTTTACTTACCAAAGCTTTTGATCTCTCAGGTTAGCATCCTATGCAAATTCTGTACACAAAATAAGGGTGCTTGAACTTGCTTTGAAACAAAATCTTTTATGTAGTGGAATTTGTCATGTAGGAAATGGGGCTTATCAACTTACATAACTGTTGAGAAATATATGAAACATGCCCATGATGATCCTTCATTTAGTATGAATTTACAGAGCTGAGACTAATAATTTTTTCTTCTGTGTATTATTTAGACCTGTGCTTTTGTTTTCCAGTGGATTCTAGTGAGTTGTTGCTAAAAAAGGGTGACTGTTTTGATTTTTGATACTTTTGAAACTTTTTCTTGAGTTTCTTAATTAATCTTAGCAATAGATTGGCTCATCTCATTAACTCGATGAGAAAAGATAATGAAGTGTATTTTGCTTTAGCAAGGCAATAGAAAATTGCAAAGAAAATGGAAGAGCTTTCTGCTGCAGAAATTCTTTCAGTGTGAGGGACAGGTTCTGAGATCTCTGTGATTAATAGACATAATTAGTTTACAAAGGCTGGAAAACAGGGTTATCTGATTTTGTGATTTACTCTACACCATCGCTGGCCAGAATCAATAGGATAATGATCAGCTTTTGCCTCAGTGTGGGGCTGGAGAAGAGGGTCAGAGAAGAAATTTATAGCCTTTTGTTTTGGTCACCATCCATGTGATAACTGAGAATTGTTAATGTTGGCTTTAGATGCTGTGGAGTGTCTTACTCGCAGTACCTATGACTCATTGATTTTTGAAAAGTAGCTGAAAGTCCATCTTCCAAGGCAAACTTTATCACCTGCAGTAAGATGATGTATCACTAGCAGCCTTCAGGGTCACTTTGTGATATGTACAGTAGATAGTCAAGCACAAGCAAAGGCTGTGTAGTTCTGTTTCTTCAGGAGCCTTTGCAGAGTAGCTGTATAGTTTAAAATAACTGTTGAAATAGGAGTCTACACTGTCTGTGACAGCACAGTCCTCCTGGAATATCTACTCTGAGCTTCTGAGCAGATATTACTGGAAGGAAATCAGAGTCAAACATAAAGCCCAGGTTTATCGTGCTAAGCACTGGATGTAGTAAAAAACCTTAATGTATGTCAAGTTCAAGCCAATGCCTGAAACAGGAGTGTCTCAGGAAATTAAGACTAGAATGGATCTTCCAGATCACTAAATCAATCCTTTCATGTTCTGGGAACACTATCATGTTTAATTCTTGATGGATGACCTGAGTTGTATTTGTTTTTACTAAGTTTTTACTAAGTTTCCTATTTGATCTGAGGGAAACGGCAGCAGTAATTACAGATCCTGAATGTTGACCTATTTGATACAGAAGTGGTATCTGACATGGCTAGGCAGAAGACAGAATCTTTCTATTAAAAAGGAGGCCCCAAAGTTTTAAGAGAGAATTCTCAAACAAAATAAAACCTCTGCAACTTGGTGAGTGCAAAGATCTGAGGATTGTCTTTGGGTCAGTTGGCAAAAAGAAAGGGAAATTTTGTCACATTTTCCTCTCACACCAAATTCCAAGCATTCAAAAACTGTGCATGCTACATGGTATCACTTACCCGTCCCCACTTAGCAGAAAGCACCACGCTTCTCTGCTACATCAGGAGAATTTGGGTGCCTCGGGTTTGAATATCTCTGAGGTATTTCAGTTATTAAAAGAAGTTCTTTTCTAAAACATGTGATGTGTATGGGAGACATCATACAGGTCTACTGCACACCACACTGCGGCATAACCATACTCTGAGCTCTAAACAAGTTCAAAGGGTACTGGAAACCTTTTAGCGACAGAACCCTGACAGCTGATTCCCTGTGGTTAGAACGCCATGGTCAGCTGTTATACCTCATTTGGAGAACTCTCTTTAATTACATTAATTTACATTGCATCATGGTATGTGGTGCTGGATGGTATGTTTTGAAAATCTCATTGAGTCAAAAAAGTGTCAAAGATCCTTTAGAAACAAGGCTTTGAAAACCTAAGTCCCCAAGGGCAGGATCTTTGTCAGCAGTGGTAAGTATGTCTGCAATAAATTGCTTGCCCGAAGTAAAGCAAAGGTTAAGCACACATTGCAAAGAGCTGTATTGTCCACTGATAAAGCACTCTGGGCATGCAGCTGTCATGTGAAGCTTTTTCTGACAAACTTGAAGACGGTTTAAGTATTTTGCAGAACAATTCTTGCAATGGTGAGAAATTTTCCCTGAATTATTCACTTGACAGCTGGAGATGCAGCTGTTGAAAACAGCTCTTTAGGAAGAAAAGAAATTAAAATGGGTAGGGAGAAAAATAATAATAAACCAAGGAAATGGGGAAAATGAAGAGAGTTTGTTTGAGTGAAAGTAGCCTGTACAGCGGAAATGTGCTAAGGAATGAGCCCAGGAAATGCAACATTTTTCAGCATTTTCTCTTCAATTTTTTTCCTTCTGTAAATTGTACACATTCAGGGGAGGGGAAGCAAAAAGCAATTTATGCAGCTCAATATCAGATTGCACTTTCCTGGCGAGGTCCATCACCCTCAGAATCTGTGAGTGTTTGGGAAGGTGGTGATGCTTGCAAATCAGCCTGCAACAGAAAGAGCACTGAGCAATCTAACTTGTTTTTAATCAGAAAGGAAACAAAATACCAGACTCCATTTAGAATGTTTTCATGTTGTGTTTTTTGAAGTACTGGATTACATTAACAAAATGCTACCTGGTTGTTATTTGTATTTCAGATTTTGCCATTCATTTATAGGCTGCATTATTAACATGGTAATACTTCAGAAATCAGTCAAGCATCAGCACCCTGTTATGTCAGGAATTTTACTGTTAGGTAACAAATTCTCGATTCCAGAAAACTGGCTATGAGGCAGAATATGGTAGGTTTATCAAATGGGCCAATGGATAAAAAAGAGTATTTGGGCAAAAAAAAAGCCAATGCAAAAGACCCACAATTTATTAGGACAGCAAAGCTCCAGCTTCACAGCTGAACAAACCTCATACTGTGTTTCATAGTCATAGGGAGCGGCAGCAAGGAAGTGAAGGGCATTACTTGGAACACGTCTTACATATCAGAATGTAGAGCTTGGATCTCAGAAAATGGGAAGCCACACATTGCTTAATTTTTAAGTAAAAACACCACACATAGGTGTTTGTAAAGAATTGTGGTAAAAACATATTGCTGCTGGGACAGGTATGGAGGGTGAGAAGGCTTTAGATCAGAGATCTGCATTTGCCTTCTGATTCTGCTGAGTTCAGACGCTTTAAAATGATTTCTAAGCTTTTAGCGAAGTTTGGAGAGAGGGACGTGGTTATATCCTGGTAATTTAAAACAGTCTTGAGGCATTTTAGTTGGAGCTTGGCTTCAGCTTTCCACTTAATTGCAAAAATGACTCTGCTACAATAACAGACATGCACTGGCACATTCCTGGTATATAAAAGGGAGGACAGAACTTGACAGTAAGCAGATATGAAGCCTGTATGCACTCTAGCTTTTTATATGAAGAGGTTTCTTTTCTCAGCATGTAGATGTGTTGTATTTTCTGTAAAACAATATTTATTTGGAAATGGAGCAGTTCCCACAAACCCTTAATTACTTACCCTGGATCTGTGGGCAGCATCACCACTCTTCTAGAGAAGAGCAGTGACGTGCATGCAGCAGCAGCTGACAAGGCAGTGAGCCTATGATTTAGAGAAGCCTTGCACTAATCACTGGGTGGTATTGGGGCTGTCTTAAAAGAGGAAATGAGGAGATAGCCAAAAACCTGGCTGATGAGCCAGGGAAACCAAGTAAGATCCCTGCATGTCAGTATAATGCCCTGGATATTTTCACTGAACATCAGTATATTTCTCAGTGAAAAGGTGCCTGTTGGCACTCGCCAACTTTTCACAGCAGACAAAAGAGCTTCCTCTCACTCCAGGCTCACAATGATATTGCTATCTGCCATCTGTCTGTCAGCCTTTGTGAAAAGCCTGAAGTGCAGAGAGAAGACATTATTTCTTCAGCCAAAGGATTGTTTGTAGTAGATAGTCTTAGTGGGAAAAATTGGATATCCAGGCTCCACTGGTGAAACCTAGTCCTTTGATCCTATAGCTTTCATTGATTCCATAGTTTCCAGTGCTAGAGCCAAGAAATCACACTGTTCAGGAGACTGAGAAGATTGTCAGAAAGAGTTGGATGTGAGACTTCTAACTTCCCTAATAAGAGTTAAAATCAAGGGCCTGCTTGATGGGAGGTTTCTCTTGCAGTGAATGTCCCAAAGGAGATCTTCAGTGAAGGACTGTGCACTCCATTCACTGAGGCTTTGGGTAGGGTCCAGCCTTGCCTCTCCTAGACTGTCTGTGTCTGTGAATTTTGATTGCCTTTTCCTATTAAAGTGCAATGTCTAATTGTTACTTGGAGGAATATCTAGTCATTATTATATGGCTCATTTAGTCAATATGTCTGTAGTCATAAATCCGCTGTCTCTGCCTTCTTTAATCCTTACTTGTTGCTGCATTTTAATATTGTCTTCCCTCAAACCAGACTGATTTTTCCTTAAAAGAGTTGACCTCGTGACCTCATTCCTCATGTTGTCATGGCCACAGGGATCATATGGGATTTATATATCCAGCTTCTTCATGGAAGAACCCATGGTACTCCTTTAGCATATGGTTCTGTTCCACTGAAGAAATCAACCAAGCTCTCATTATCTTTAGTGATGGAGTATGGTAAGCCAGTCATAGCTAAAATTTTCAGACCAACAGACAATGATCATCAACCCAAACAATCTAGACCTGATCAGTCTCAGAAGTGTGGCATAGAACTGTCGCTGTTGAACCGTTAGCCCACGCAAGAACCGAGCTGAATCGGGTGAGGCAAAATTCTGATTTTATTATTTAATTCTAACACTTACATAGACTTTTAAAAGTTCCTCCAGATTGGGTCAATTCAAAACCTCCCCCTAGGCCAATAGGCCAGGCTGAACTGCCCATCTTTCCAGAGACAGTTTCAATAACATCCAAACCTTATCTTTATTTATAAAACACAGGGAGAAGAAGAGAAAAATTCCCATGGGAAAGTCTGTGCTACCACATAGAACTACTTTGGAAAGAGAAGAAAATTAAACAACTGTGCTTCAGGACTAAGGCTTCTCCACGTCTATTACATAAATTTTTAAAACCTAACATTGGTACTAGTCCTCTGGAAAGGCAGCCTAGGATTCAGTATAGAACTTCCCTAATGAGAAACGAAAGCACTTTTGTTTGAGAGGTTTTTTTTCTCCCTTTCTTTTTAAATCTTTTCCCTCTGAGTTAAATTATCCTTTATTGAAGTTTCAGCATGGGCTTTGAGAGAATAAAATATCTCTTCTTGAACTTTAGATATCTTTGAAATACAATCACAGTTTAATTCTAGAGGTGAATGAGTAGAAGGGAATTTGTAAAACACCCAACTGGCTAGGAATAATAGCTTCTACTTCTGACAAATATTTACTTGAGAGACTCCTGTGCCCCCTGAAACCAGAGGATACCTTCTAGTTTCCTAAGTTTTAATTTCATTACAAAGCTTTTTACAAGAAATAGAGACAAATAGAAGCAGTGCCTTGGGAAATACATGGAGACTATGGTTTGCGATCCAGTGATGTCAGTGACAGTCAAAGCAATGCTACAGAAAAACTGGGGCCAAAAGCTCAGCCAAGGAGCAGATGGGGGCCATTCTGGAAAATCAGAACAGAGGGCTCTGGGAAAGAAAGCAGTAGAAGTCCCTATCATCTCACACCTTGACCTTCTTCAAAGGAGAGGTGTAAGGTGAATCTATCCCAGATGTATAGAGCAGACTAAGTGGTCTACCAGAATACTGAAGCAGGGTGTCTATCAGACAAAGGAACAAACAGTTCCCACATGTTTCTCACCCTCTCTCTCAGCTTATCCCAGACCAGCTCCTCATTCTGAACAGATTAGCACCCAAGCCTCTTTTTCCTGTCTGGCAATTTGATGCTTGTTAAGACCATTCCCTCTGTCTCACTTGCAGTTGGGCCAGCTGCAGATTGTGACCTTCTGGTTCCGCACAGGTTGCTGCATTTGGAAATGGCTCATGCTTTGGCATCAGTTCATCTTGCTCCCTTCTGGTTTGCTCAGAGGCTGAGGAGTCTGGCAAATCTCCTGCGTAGCTCACACCTCCAACTGCAGCAACAGTAACAGATGCAAGTTTTGCTTTCTCTGCCACTCTCAGCTGCTGAATGGAGTTTAATTGGGGTTCTGCGGAAGTTGGAAGACATAATTTTCTTGTGTTTTGTGTGCATCTTGATTTGCTGCTGAGACACACAAGGCAGCAGGTATCAGTAACAGAAGGGAAAAGGCATAGCCTGTCCCTTTCTAGGGACAATAGCAGAGCTCTGAACCCAAATTTGTTTCCAGGCTTGGATGAATGCATGCCCAGCCTTGGGATCAGCTGAATCAACCTGGAATTGCTCTGCTTGTTTGACTAGATACTTTAAATAGGTTCATCTTTATAGCAAAGTTCCTAATAATGGGAAATGCAGAATACTTTTGCTATTTTTTTATTGTCTAGAAATTGTACGATTATCATTGCATGTGAATTTTATATGCTTTCTAATTATGTATGCCTGGCATATCTTCATTTGCTCTGACATCAGATGATATGCTGGGTAGTTATCACAAGAGAAGAGCTGTTGATTTTTTTCATACAACAGAAATGTTAGATCTAATGTCCTGGATCTGTTTCAACTTGGATAGCTGATCTTTATCCAATAAAATTGTCCTAATTCAAGACGTTCCTAATATAATTTATCTTCCTGTCTTAATCTGTAGTTACACTGTCTGTTGTTAAAGAGTCATCCCTGCAACAGCTCAGATATGATTACATTTCAGCAAAAGATAGAGCAACTCTTAGCTAAAGTCTGTAAATTTGATTGCTGTTATCTTGCAAGTAAATGAATATGGGGTGCTGTTACCCTTCACCCTCATTTGAACCCACATGGCAGCAGGAGCGCAGGCAGTAATTGAAAGGCACAGCAGGTGCTGGTACAGAGCATCTGGTGAGCTCTGTTGACACAGGCTTCCAAGTGGTGCTTTCTGGTGGAACTGCTTTCTGGAGGTACTTGCTCTGTATAAGTTACTGTTAGAGTTTATTTCTATATGCATAAATAATAAAGAGAAATTATCTTAGCAGGAAGGCAATGCTTTCACAAAGACAGATACAATGAGTATGAATGTTGAGCCACATCTTAAGATCCCTTTCTAGGACTACTGTCTCCTTTTTATGATACATCCTGAAAACTGAATTACTTTCTATGCTGGCTGCATGTTCAGCTGGACTGGTGAATGTAACTGCCCAAAGAGGAAGATGGATATTGATCATCTCAGAAATTGAGGGAAAGATAGCAGCTGGGAAATTCAGAAACAGGATGAGAAAAGGAAAAGACGGAAAAGAGAAGAATAAAAACAGGAAAGGAATAATTTTGGTTTCTGATCTCAAAAATATAAATGCAAGCACTGATTCTGTTACTTTTAATCATGTTATTGACTGTAGGATTCATTCCATGTAGGAATGCAGTTTTGAACACAAAAATATTATTAGGTGTGCCATGGGAAACGTATCTCAAGGTTGATATCCCAATACAAAAGGATTTGTGTGGAAGAATGTCATTCAAATCTAATCACATACATAAACTACATAAATGGTCAGCTTGAAGAAGGCTTGAAGAAAACTTTTTCTTCTGAAAGCTTTCATGCCTCCCTTTTTCCAGTTTCCCCCCAGTTTTACTGGATGGATTGAGAGGAGCTATTGCCTCTGCCTACAGATTTTGCCTTCTTCAATTCACTCATAAACAGACAAGGTAATTAATCTGCATGTTGGTGAGTGCTGTGAAGTCGTGAGCTCTGCTTCATTTTCAAGCAGTTGCATCACAGTTCCAGTTGCAATGAATGCCACAACTGACAGTACACTTTTGGGTGGCAAGCACTGGAAGATTGTCCTTGATCGTTTCCCAAGTGGTCAAAATCAGTACAGGGCAAGTTAAAGCAACAGAACTCTATTGATTTGCACTGGCTACTATTTTAAATAGCCTGGGAAGTTTTTTGAGAAGAAAGGATTTGGGAAAGAGAATTTAAAAGTTAAATTATCAAATAGGAGCATCAAGTCTTAAAATTCCCAGTGGAAAAGCTATATGGGAGGTTTAAGGCCAAAAAAAGAAAAAACAATAGAAAGCTTTTTCTGTGGATGATGCTATGTCTGTTAGAAAAACTTAACTATTTAGAGCCACAAGTGTGTAATGAAAAGTACTCCATGGGATGTTCTGGAGTTGAATCAGAATTCCAAGAATCTAATATGGCTCTTGTCTGTGTTGCAAAATGCAGTTTATTTAAGTAATTAGTGGTAAAGGATGCTACTAATTCGATCAATCTGACAGTAAGAGGAAATTAGTGCTTCTTCTCCTTTGCCTCTTCCAACTTGTGTCTTCAGAATAGACTTTGAAAGAAAGCATGCACTCAATAAAAATGTCACACTAGCATGAATTTGATTGTTGCACCTCAAAGCTGTTTGTAGTAACTGTTCCTGGATTGTCATAAAAAACAAAACAACTTTCAAAAATTTTTTTGAGCCTCATATCCTGTTGAGTTTAACTTAACTATAGAGTTGTTTGTTTGGATTTTTTTAATAGGAGCTGACAGCTAATGCTGTTAGGAAAACACAAATTTTATAACGGAAATAAAAAGAACCAGAAAGAAAATCTCTACAAGCTGTCTTTGGTTTTACAATGGTATTTGAGCCCTTATCTATATTTAGGGTGCCTACAGGCCCTTTTCTCCTCTAAGTGACTCTCTGCTGTAGTTTAATCTGAATACCTTCTTGAGGATTTTAGATGCCACTTGAGCTACCAAATACTGCAGTTTCGTAAGCAGGTTAAGCTGATAAATCCTGATATTGCTGTCCCAACTTTTACTTAAATCTGCTAGTTTTACTTCCACACTGTTGTCCCTGCTTGAGATCCTTGTTTTGGCAGTAGCACTTGTTGGCATGCGAGGAACTACAGTCAGTTAGGATTAACTTTTTTCCTGAGGATCATTTCCTCAGTTCAGCTCACTCATGACTGTCTATATATTGCTGTGCTGGTACAAGGGAGGGAGGAGAGATGGGAAATGAGCTTTTGGAAAAAGGCAGCCAAAAAGACCCTCTGCTTGCAGCAGCAGTGAGGGCTTACATCAGCTCAAGCAACTCTTGAAATGACAGTCTGAATTCATCTCAGTAATTCACATGAGGCACAGCCTAATGCATCATTGGCACTTTTGGGCATAAATCCTACTTCACCCCAGTATTTTTCTCTTCTCCTGTTTCCAGACACAGCCATGCATTCCTTGAGCTGATGTTGGTGCTTGCCAGACTGAGCAATGACCCAGTTCAAATTTCTAAACCAGCAGTCACCTGAATTAGCAAGATGAAACAAATGGATTTCTCCAGGTTACAGATTTGAAGTGTCCCAGAAAATTGCTTGACAAGCACCAGAACTGATATAATGGAGAATATAAGATGTAGTCAAGAGAAGGAACAAATACTTCCCTTTTGATAGTGGTGAGCTGCTACATTGGCTCAAAAATACTGGACACAAATAAAATGTTATATTAAACATTCCCAGAAACATTCGCAGACAATTAGGCCAATTGGCACACAATGGCCCATTGACCGTGATAACAAATTCTCATAAACTCCAAAACATGCTGGCTGCATGCAAACTGCCTTTTGGGAAATGTCTCTGGAATGAGCTGTCCTTGGGAGAAAGTTAGTTATAACCTGCCAAAATTGTAACAGGCAATGTTTTAATAGTTTTCTACTATGGATGGTTGAGTTCCAGTGCCTGGGAATGTTCCCAGATGCTTTGCATGTAGCCAGTATGTCTAACTCCATAGAAACCCATGTCACTAAATACCAGAGATCTGCCCAATACCTTGCTGCCTCTAAATCTTGGTTTTTAGTGTACTGTCTTGGGCTTCTGGAACTGCTTGGATTTGAACCTATGCATGAAACACTTTAGGCACTTGTATCCTTGCAATTTTGGTGACTCCAATTCTGGTTTTCTTATGGATTTTGTTTATATTAGTTATTGACATGCTTAAGCTTGTCTGTCTATTCCAAATATATTTTAAATGCTGATAGAAACCTCCTTCTGACCAGCTGAGTGTCCATATTTTCTTTTGAATTCTTTTTCTATATAGTGTAGGCAATTTTCTGTTTTCTAAGCATCCTTTTCCTTAGCTGGTTAAATATTCTATCAATACAATATACAATACAGTATCAGCTACCACAAGTGATCTGGAGTCTTCCAAAGTTTTGAAGTGACATTAAGCCACATGTAACTTGGCCTCGTGTGAGTGTGCTAAGCACGCCTTCAGCCGTCTTCTCACTGGTGTTCCTGAATGACGGCTCCTCTGGCTCCCTATCCCACTGCTCAGAAAGCAATATTGTAGGCAAATCTTTTCAAGAAGATGGTAATCTTCTACGTGTCTTCACAATTAATTCTCCACTCTACTTTCAAGACCCAAAATCTCATCAGCCTCGGGTGTAGATATTTTCAGGTGTTTTCAAATGAGAGAGAAATTGATTAGAAAGTAAGAAAATGAAAGGTTGTCCTTTGCTAAAATTTGTCTTCCTTCATCTGGTACCTTTATATATTTATCTGAATAAATAAAACTTGAAAAGCAGAAAAGATGCATTTTACTGAGCCCTGACTGAGCATCTTTTCTTCATCACCCATATTTTCCCTCTGTAAGTTGCAAATTTACATGGGATGTAAGCTATCTTAAACTTGTGTGAACAGGACAACATGGTAACTTCCAACAATTTGTGTCAAAACTCACACAATTTGCATGCTGCTAGAATTGAAGAGCTCAGCTCTGGAAAAAAAAAAAGGCAGGAACAAGAGAACAATGAATGAGATGGCTTTTTTCACTGAATGTGTCTGTATCTGCTGTATCTGTCTCATGTGAGAAGGACAAAGGATAACTGTCTGTTACAACTTCCTCTGACTGGAAGTCACAGAGCTGCCAATTCTTCTCATTTCAG
The DNA here is from genome assembly GCA_013397815.1 of Aleadryas rufinucha. Classification (NCBI taxonomy): domain Eukaryota; kingdom Metazoa; phylum Chordata; class Aves; order Passeriformes; genus Aleadryas; species Aleadryas rufinucha. Next base: position 40,686 of record VZTH01010744.1, read on the forward strand.
CACTGGTCTCACAAAGGAGTCTTCCCGGGAGTGGAAGGGAGAGCACAGGAGATCAGCGTGTGCATAGTCCTTATTGAGTTGTGGATGTAAAATTGTCTCTCGGGAGTCTAGCAAAGACCACAACAACCCAACTACAGGCTCCGGGGGGCTCAGGGCACCCTTGCACACTGTGAGTTCTGTCTGAGGGTGCCTCTTTCTACCCTCTGCTCTGTCAACTTTGAAGTGTTCAGATTTTTTTTTCCTGATGAATTCTGTTATTAGGAACAGGAACCAGGAGTGGTCATTCTTCTGATTTCAGTGACTGTTATGGATGCCAAAATCCACTATGAACTGTGACCTACTTTGATTTGGACTGTGGCTGTATATTTCAGGGTTTGATGAGGAGCTGTTATGTTGTACTGCTAAAGATAGGAGCAATTTCACATTTAATCATGGCTTAAACCCAATGATGGTATGTGCTGGAAAAACTGTGATCTTGGTTTTCCTGCAGTGAATGATCATATTATTTTGCTCTTCAGATCTTTAAAAAAAATAAAAGTGATGTTAACTTCTGATTATTAAAAGATCCTACCACCCTCTCTCTCCTAGTGCGTCACTGATTTTTTCATTGACATTCTAGACTAATAAAACAAATACAGCAACTTCCATCTCTTTATCACTGTGTAGGTTTTTCATATATGTCTCTGTTCATGAGGAGTTTTCTGCAGAAATTAAGTCTAAGAAAATTTTGGTTTTTAAGATCTGATTAATAGGGAAAGTGTGAAGGTGGGAAGAGCGGCATCCTTGGTACAAAAGTTTATTTCCTAAAGAAGAAAAACCCAACACAGGTTACAAACTGAAATGTTCACATTCCACAAGGCCACAAGTGTATTCATCTTTATTTCTATTGTAGTTTCAAATGAATTTTTGATATATTTTTCATTTGACTCAGGACATCAGCTAAGACATGCTGATGTCAACAGCAGTTCCTTCTTTCCCCTCAAAAGACAGGTCATGAGGAAACAATGCTACCATTTTTCACTGAACACCTGCATTTTCATGACAGTTTCATTTCCCTTTTAAAAAATCCTTTTTGCTGAATTCCATTCTCAGTATAAATCATTACTCTTATACCTTGTGTCATATCCAATCTCAGTGCATTGCTGTAGTGGGGCCACCTGATTTATGATAATCTAGAGTAATAGTCAGCACCAAGATCCCATGATAAAAACACTTGGTGAAAGAAAGATAGTTTATGCATTTCATGATGTTGCAAAAATATGGGATGTGCAGAACAGAGATAGTAGTTTGCATGCTTTGAATATAAGGCCAATTGACAGCCATAGGAAAACAGAGGAATGACAAGGCTCTAGACAGCACATGCCACTTTTTTGTGGGGATATTCAGAAGAATTCAAAGTGCAGTGCAGCCAGTTAGTCACCAGAATCAATGTAATGTGATCACAAAATCTTCTGTATAGTGCAATCAGCTGTCTGTGAGACAGAAATGATTTCAGGAATTGCAATGGGCCAGAGAATGTCTCTCTACCCCTCAGATTGCTGCTCAGTTCCTTCAGTATGTACAATACGGTATCCATTAGATGAAAAATGTAATCAGGCAGCTGTAAGAGGACCTAGAGAATATCTTAACCATCCAGAAAGCCTACAACAGTCATTCCTCAGCCATAATGCCCTTCTTGTCTCCAGGAATGGATGAATTTAGATCATTATCTTTTAGATACTTAGTTTTGGCTCTGATTTTCTAAGATCGTTTGACCTCATGTGCCAGGCTAAATTCTTGCTAAAATTGCCAAAAGCCTGTCTTTCAGATTCCCTGTGCATCTGGTGAGAGGTATGGTTTTTTGGTTTTGCCCCTTTTTTGTTTTTCTTTTTCTTTGAATTTTTATGTGGTGTTCCAGGGAGCTGACAGAGCTGCTGTGTATGTGTGACTGAATGGCTGGATTCCAAGCTTGGCAAAAGCAATCAACATAAACTGATCCATCAGTTACCCATCATTCTCTCTTTTGATTCATTTGATTGTTTAATAGGAATAGATGGAACCCTTATATAGCTGTTAAAATATGATTCTTATAATATACCTTCCTAGAACATGCTATTACAGGTCATTATTTCAAAAAACATTCTCCAAATTCATCTTGAAATATTTTATGTTACTTAAAACACAGTAGTACTACCAAAAAAAACCACCCCTAAAATATCCCTGCTGTGACTTTTTCATGCTCTGTGGGCTGGATCATACAATCGCCACTTTCACCTACTGTCATGCAGGTTCTCAGATACCAGTTCACACAGTGGCTCTAAGGTATCTCACAGCTCTACCTTTTTCTTCAGGTGGTGAGGGAGAGGATGCAGCCTCCTGTGGATTAGCCTATATGACTCCTACAGTGTGTTCTCCTTCCAGATGACCCTTGCCAAAGCTAGCAGAGTTCTCCTCACACCTTTCCAAAATGTATTCGAAGTAGATGAAAAACACAGTACTGAGCAGTTCTACAGATACAAGGTTTGTGGCCAGAATAGAAACTCTTGGATACAGTGGAGAAACACTTTGAAATACTTTTAATGTGTCCATAAATCAAATGAGCAGCTCATAGAAATTCTCTGTACTCTCTGGGAATGACTGTCTGCCTTGGTAAGGCATCACCTTCATCTGAGCTGTCAAACACTCTTAGTCATGCTAGGCTTTACTTGACTGACTGAATGGCAGTGAGCCAGTCGGTCTCCTCCTCGGAGCCTTTTCTTCTCCCAGCTGAACAGTTACAGCTATCTCCTTTCCTCATAGGAGAGATGCTCCAGCTTTTTTATCATCTTCAAGGCCCTTTGCTGTACTCTCTCTGGTGTGAGAGGCTGAGGGAACTGGGGTTGTTCAGCCTGGAGACAAATCAGCTGAAGGAAAACCTTATCACTCTCTGCAACTACCTCAAAGGAGGTTGCAGTGAGGTAGGAGTTGGCCTCCTCCTAAGTAGGAAGCAATAGGTTGAGATGACATGGCTTCAGATTGTACCAGAGTAAGTTTAGATTGGATATTAGGAAAAATATCTTCAGGGAAAAGCTGTTCAAGCACTGAAGCAAGCTTCCCAGGGAAGTGGTGGTGTCACCACCCCTGGAGGATGTGTAAATGTGGTGGTTGGGGACATAGTTTAGTGGTGAACATGGCAGTGTTAGGTTAACAGTTGGACTCAATGTCCTAAAATATGTTTTCCAAACTAAATAATCCTATGATTTTATGGTTCTACGATTCTATGTATGTCCATGTTTCTCTTGTATTGGAGACCCCAGAATTGGACAGAAAACTCCAGGTGTGATCTCATCTGTCCTAAGCATAACTGCAGAAGAATCAGCTTCCCCGACCTGCAGGCAGCATGTTTCCTAATACAGCCCTGGACACTGCTATCCTTCATGGTGGAAAAGATATACTTCTGGCTCAGCTTCAAATAGGTGTCCACCAGAACCTCCAGTCCTATTCTGCAAAGCTTAGTAATTAACTAAGTGATATTATTTTATCAAACATTCCTCAGAAACAGGTGTCTGTATTAACAAATATATGTAGACAACAACTCAGAGAATAAATAAGACTGACTACATGCAGGCACACGTGTACTGGTGAAGGGAGCATTAAGTATGAGTGTTCTTCCTCCTAGCCTTCATGAGCCAGCCTCATAAACTTTTCTGCATTGCAAAGAGTCTCTTAGGTCTGAGCTGTGGAAACAGGTTTCACTTCTCCCAAAAAAAAGAAGTGTCCCTGAGAACAGGTTTATTGTTTGCACTTGCTTAGGACCACAAAGTCAGGAATATCGAATTTGTTTGTCTGCTATTCACATCAGTTTTAATATGATCATTTTAACAGGAAAAAAACCCCCAAAACCCCCACATGGTAAATAACACCAGCCTGGGTGCAATTCCTGTTATAAGAGAGGGTTATTGTAGACATAACCTCTGCTAGCTGACTTCTGAAGTAGTGGCCATTGAAAATACAGGTGACAAAGTGCTAGTAGTGATGCAAGACTAGTACTAAATTGGTCAGTTGTGATTGACCTCTTACATTATGTTTTCTTGTTCTTGGTTCATCAGCAAAGCTAGATTGAGAGTTTACATTCTACCCCTTCTTCCAGCTGCCCTGTTCTCAGTTTGCTGCCCTTTCAGGCAGACTGATCTCAATGTTTGCAAAGTGTGCTATTAAGTGGTTAAGTGAAATGTTCTTAATAAATGCCTCCTACTCCTTTTATGTAGACATTTTCAGTGCTCTCATTCAGCTGCTAAGAATTTTGTTTCATATTGTATGAAAGCAAGAAAAAGAACAATATAAAATGTCTGACTTGCATTGCTTGGTTGTATTTGTATCTCACCCTCTTGCTCCTATTTTAACAGTTTCCATTTATTTGTGAAGTCACATGCCTCAGCACAGCCTTTCAGTCTGCTCAAGAAGAGCTGTCACTGATATCCACTTTTCTTATGGAGTCATTGCTTTGTGCATAGCTTATTCTCTTTTTAGTGCCAGAGATAGCATTTATCAGCTATTTAATTCATAATGAGTTTCCTTAGTGGCTCTTGCCTGTAGTTCTCACTCTTGCCTTTTTGTCACAAGAACCACTGATTGGCATATTTCTGCTTTTACCTTATGGATTTATTGATGACGCTATCAATCTTATTCAGGCAGGATGACAGCTCAGTATTAGATTCACTTTCTTGGCAGCTTCTGCATCTAGCCTTCAACAAAATGATAGCTCCAGACCTTTGTCAAATGCCCAGCAACCTGGATCCCAAAAGACATCTATCCGGTTTTAGACCTGAAAGTCTTAATCATCAAGCTATTAGATAACTTTGTGTGTGGATAATATATTGGGAAGCCTTTTCCTATCCAGGAAACTGCTATTTAAAGTCAAACATAGTTGTTAGACTAAGCAGCACTGCCCCCCTTTAACAAAAGTGTCGGCTGACATTAGGTTTTTCATTCCTTAATTTTTATTAATAGTGTTGATTACCCATATTTCCAAGAGTTATAAACAAACATTTCGGTAATGAGATTCATGTATCTGCCAATAGTAAAACCAGAAAAAACCAAATAATACTTTTAAATATAATTGAATTTGTAGGATTCTGATGATTCTGGGCAATAAGTGAGATAATGTTTGTTTGCTTTCTATTACAATAATTAGATCACTACAAATCCTGCGGTGAATGTACCGCAGTAGAACCATGGAATCACAGAATAGATTGGATTGGATGGAACTTTTAAAGGTAATCTAGTCCAAACCCTCTGCAATGAGCAGGGACATCTTCCACTGGACCAAGTTGCTCAGAGCACTGTCCAAACTGGCCTCAAATATTGCCAGTGATGGGGCATCCACCACCTCTCTGGGCAAACTTTGCCAGTGTTTCACCACCCTCATTATAAAAATCTTCTTTATGTCTGGTCTAAATCTGTCCTATTGCTGCAGGCCTTGCTGAAAATCTGCCCTCATCTTTCTTATAAGCCACTTCAATATATAAGCCACTTTCAATATTTTCTTTAAGTATTGAAAAGCTGCAGTAAGGTCTTCCTGGAGCCTTCACTTCTCCAGACTAAGTAACCTGGAATTTCTTATGCTACTGTAATATGTAATACTGTAATATGTTCTACTTATCATGGGGAAAGTGCTATGATGAATTAGCTATGTTTGCATGATTACAGATGTACCCACACTGGGATAAAAGATATTGTCTTTTACCTTACTAGTGTGGTTAAAACAATGTGTGCATAAACTTGGAGATTACTTTTGTACTGCCTATGTTATGTAGAGGGCCTATAGTAAAAGCTGGCCTGAGGGAAGATTATGTTTTCCCAGTTCAGGGCACAGCTGAAAAGAAACATGGTTTCTATACCACAGGGAGGATAAAACTAATTCCAATTTTCAAGCAGCTCATCAAATATTTGGTAGGTGTTATATTTTAGCTTAGCAGTGAATATAGAAACTATTTGTTGCACAGTTTTTAATAGCAGTTGCTTAAAACTATTCTTCTGTTCATAGATCATTTTGCAAAGAATCTACAAAAGCTTTCTTTAAATGATAGATAAGGGGCTGAGAATAAAGTCTTCTAGCAGACTTAACCTTAACTGTGGAAAAAAACATGCTCTATTTAAAACCAAAGATATACAATCATTGGAAAGAAAAGGGGGATAATACAACTGCAAAAGATTTCAAAGTAGAATTTGCCTTGAGAACAGTCTTATTAGTAGATAAATTTTAAAATAAAATTGTTTTGGCAAAGGCATTTGATTCCAAATGGAAGCTGATATTGAATTACCAGAAGGAAGTATCTGGCTTGGCTGTATCTGAATTCTCACATACTTAAACTGTGAATGGCAAACCAAAAGTCAGATGCTTTTGTTTCAACACAGAAAGCGAATATCACATTACCAATCCTTCCTGCTGAATGTTCATTCAAAATTCCTGCTGTATAGGCCAAAACCATATTGTACCTTACTTTGTGTTATTCACATGTAACACGATGTTTCCAAAATATGGCTGAAGTTAAACTCATACTGTACCTAGTAAAGAACACAAGAACTAGGGCCTTACTACTTGGAGCCAAGCTGTGATGCTCGGAGGAAGCGATGGCACTTTGTGTTGCCTGAGTCCATGTTCATGTTGCCAGAGTATTCTGCAGCTAAAGCCTGCAACGAAAAATCACCATTGACCGCAGTCAACACACAGGATCCAATCTATGGAAGTCTGTGCATCAGAAAGAAAATCTAAATTTTTTTGTGTTCTTTACTAGATACAGAAAATATTTCAGTTTATTCTTGCTTAGGAAAAAGTATTGTGGCGTATAGGATCCATCCTCCTTGAGCAGATGGTGAAAACTGTTGATTTAACATCTTCTTTCACAAATCTAGCAAGAAGATGAGTTGAAGATGTTACAGAGACAAGAAGAGTTCTCATAATGCAAGATATTGTGGTGACTTGAGGCTGATAAGGAAGCTTTATGGAGCATTTTTTGGAAACTCAGATGGTAGGCTAAATAGTCTGGAATTGCTATTCTATCCGCATTGATTATAGAGTAGCTAGGCTCTCTAGTGTGTATTTTTGCTAGGAAATGGATATTAAAGAGGCTGAAACCAAGCCATTATGTTCAGCCAGGTAGGATTCAATGTGGCACAATTCGTTCTTAAATTATTTTTCTAATGATCATCATTTGTTGTGGTTCTTAAATACTACAGTAGTGGGCTTAGAATGAAAAACCTTATGCAGACAGGTTATTTAGTTACTGGTGGAAATGAGATGTGGGAGAATAATTTGAAGTGAATAATTTATTGGAGGATTTTTGTCTTTTTCTCTCTTCTGAATTATCCATGAAAGTAAGTGTTCTGGATGTTATTAATGACTATTGTAGGGTGGACCTTTGATTTATTCCCAGTTACAGACCTGGTTAGAGATGAAAAATGTGCAATTCAGCTTTCTTTCAGGATCTTTGGAGGAGAAATTAAGCTATTTAAGTAATAAAATAGAGAATGGCTCTTTAAAGCACCACTAAAGTAAGAAGCAAATGCAGACTTTGGTGTTAAGACAAGTTTGGGAAGTACTATGGCAAAGGGGTATGCCAGTAAGTCATGAATGTACCAGAAATTAAAGCAAATATGTCCCTGTGAAGGAGTAGAAGTAATTTCTGCTACAACCTGTTAGAGAGCATACTTAGCAGTTGTAAGAAACTAAACTGTTTAGTCTTTCTCTTTAATTTTTGAAGCATAGGAGTATAGTAAAGAAACAGGTCTGTACTAAACAATATCTTCTTTTTTTCCTGTTTTGTTGTTAGGTTTTTTTTTTCATGTGAATAGGAAAGACCTATCAGAACTCCAAAATACATTGTTTGGAACAAATAGGACAATATTTTCTTAGACATAATTTTCCAGTAATTATGGTTTTAGTTTTGTTGAGGAAAACGAAACTGCTCAAATATTTAATTCCTTCCATTTAGGCTATTTGTTAAATCATATGAAAAGCTGTTTTCAGAGGTCAGGCTATTTTTATTTTGGACTGGATTAGCAGTGATTCTAGAACCTCTTTCTTGATGCAAATACCCAGGGTTTTTTTATTTATTTCTATTCTGTAAGCATTTATCTTCATTTAAAATTCTTTATTTGAATGAAGATTTCTTCCAGTAAACTAATTTCCTAAAATATTTGCAGGAGGCAAATGCAACAGGGTCATGAAAAGAGTCTAAATAAGTTAACCTAAAAAGAAAACAAATGCAGCAAATTCCTGGGTTTTTTTTCCCCGTGCTGATGAAGTTGCTGAATGAGAATATTAGTGATCGATACGGTAATTGCTAGACCCATCCAGCTCATTGTGACGAACTGCTGTTTGTCTGCATTTTCACTGACCTTTGTTTATGGCCATTCTGCCAGTTTCCAATTTTTATGGAAGTGCTTCAAATCCAATGCAATTGAAATTAATCTTTCCTGTGAGACCTCATGAGCCACTGTAAAATATGCCGGTCTCTTATAATCTTGGAGTATATAGCAATACATCTATTGCATTCCCCTCCTCTATCGATTTCAGCTAATTCTGATAATTGTCTCTTTCTTGTATAGTGATTTGAAAAATGTAGAGGTCTACACAGGGTATTTTTATTAGGTTGAACCCATTACACCTTTGTAGGGGCATAACACGTTAAAAGAAATTTGCTGTAGGATAATTGTAATAATTTTTTTCAGTGATTCACCAATGCAAAAGAGAAACCATCCATTGTAGAAAATACTTTTTTGAGGGTTTATCTTCTTTTAAAGAACAAGCTGTAGTACTAATGGTAATGTACTTTTACCAATGCAGAAAATCGTCTCGTACCTTTATTCTTCTGAAAAAAAGCTGGTTTTGAGAATACCTGTGAGGTGGTGGGTCCACTTTCATTTACTATTTCCCTTTCTCAAACATTTCTCAGCAAAATCCATAAGCACCTTCACAAGGTTTTATTGGTATGATTTTCTTGATTTTTGTTCTTTTTAGAAAGCAGGTTATGGGCATAAGCATAGTCTCCAGATAGTTCTGTTTGCAGGTTTCTGGCTCTATGTGTGCCTGATCAGTTCCAAAATGTCTCTCCCCACAGCTTATGTTGAGATGGCTGATTTCAAAATGTCCAGTGTCCAGTATGTATTCAAAATGCATGAAATGTCTTGTCTCCATAAAGAACAGATATTTTTAAAAACTCTTCTGGGTGCAAATGCTATTTCCCATTTTACAGCCTGGCTCATGCAATGGTTAAAAAAAATTGTGATTTATTTTTGGTACTGAATCTTACAGAATTTGAATAATTCAACCTGTGGGTTGCACCCTGTCCATTTCCATTAAGAGCCAATTCCCTATTGCCCAGTTTCCCTAACCTGTGCCCTATGAAGAAAGGTGTCCTGTCCTGTGTCTTTCTCACTCATTTAATGTTTGTAGCAGACTTCCTTTAGATCGACAAATGATTGTAACATTTATTTTTACACTAGGCTGAACAGAAGAACCAGATATAATTATCAACCAAATTTGGTTAAGAACATAAATTTGACACCAATCTTGCAGCACATTATTTCTTATTTCTCTGGGCCTGTTAATTCTTGAATGTTAGTTATTTTTTTTATCGCTGTGGGAACCTTGGCCACCTAGACCATCCTGATCCAGTAAATGTCACAGAACAGCTTTACCAAGAGAGGTAAACAACAGTTTTTCACTTTTTCTCTTTGAGATGAAATCCTGCAGGCTAAAAGTTGTTTTACGTTATTTTGTTCTCATTTTAAATGTTTTGGCAGAGGATTTCACATAAGTGTTTTTCCAAAGAAGAGTTAAAAAAATATGAAAAGAAGAAAACAAAAATTTCAAAATGAACAAAACCAGTAATGCATTAAGAAATCTGCCTGATTTTTTTTTTTAAGGCAATATAACAAAAAATTTTAGGTAGCCCTGTGCTACTCCCTACACAGTAAGCCAGATTTACTTAGAATCAAGGAAAGAAACAGATAGCTTCCACTTTACTGATAGCTTCCACTTTACTGAACAGGACATTTGAATCAGTCTTTGAAGTAAGTCCTATCTGTTCCTGTTTGACTCCTTTCCAAGCCTTCAGGACTCGCAGTAGCAGGGTTTGATTTCCAGCCTACATCTCACACTGAAAGGACTCATGTTTATTCTCCGATTTGATGGGAGAGAAAATATCATTAGTCACATGTCTGCTGAGCTGGAAAAAAAGGGAAGGAGGAAGTGTTAAGTTATTAATTGTAAAAGCAATTAATTTGCTAAGCTTGCTACTTTCATCACTTCCAGAGAATAGGTCTATTTAGGCTGGTTTTGTTTTCCTTACTTCAAAAGTGTGGACCATCTGTGACTGTCCCTCATCCTGTAGGTAGTGGCACCTGATTTTCTTTATTATCTCCTATATTACAGTGAGTGGTTAATCTAGCCAAGCACGACTGAAATCCTTGCTCACTGACTTCCCAGCTTCGGCATTTTGTGGAACAATAATTAATGTTTGTTGTGGGAAGCAGGCTGGGAGTTCCTCATGTGAGCCTTTATTAGGATCATCACTCACACATTGTAATGAAGCAAAAGTGATTCTTCTTCGAAATTGTTCCCAGTGAGATTGCAATTATTAAATACCATCATTGCTTATAATAATTAAACTTTTATTATCTAGGTTCCAACCCTGTCAATTTAGTTTCCCATGAGAGCCTCTTTGTTAGCCAAAAGTTGTGGGGGAACATGTTATGAATAATGTCATTTTCAAACGTACACTGTGATATAGAAACAGCAGAGCTTCTAATTGGGAGTGATGAATTTTCTAGTGATGGATGGGCAGTGGAGGCACCAATGGTTTGAAAGATGCAATGAAAATTGGTCCCTTTGTGGTATGGATATCTTTATTCTAACACTGATGAATGTAATGATTTGGGCCAGCTGAAATGAAATCCTGCACTATGTATACCAAAGAAGAATAATGTGGACCTTAATCAGGAACAGGGTAAGAAAGACCCTGAGATCTGGAGATTAAAGTTTTGCAGGAACCAGAGACAAAGGAATTGAGCAAGTAACTCGATAAGGATCTTTGTTTAGATTTTGCTTGGACTGATAAAAACTAGGTAAAATTGTTATTTGCCAGATAACAGAGGTAGTTGAGTCACTGACCCAGCATTTTTGGCTGGTGGGAATATTTGAACCATGAGGAGTCCTGGGAGATTTCTAGATGGCACATATGTAGGACATTGAAGTGCACTGTCAAGTCTATGGCAAATGTACAGTGTCTGCTCACAGGAGAGTAAAATCCAGGTTCATGGAAACCAAGAACTGACTGATGCTCACTGATTTCAGTCTTTCTTTCACTACACTTGAGTTCAAACAGTAGAGAAAGCCTTACAGACAGAAGAATCATAATGTTGCTTTTTTGGAAGTAAAATGCAATTTCTAAAATCCAACATGATGAGGTTGATAACATTAAAATGGACACGTTAAAATTATATTGAAAACATGTCAGGATGGATATATGAAGTCTTTTGTATTTGTTCTGTGTGTTAAAATGTAATGCTAAACTCATAAATATCTAAGAATGAATTTACTGGAGAGAAAAACAAGCACTGATTTCACCAGTCATCATGGCTAAGCTGCAAAATATGAATTCCTAGCCAACATAATTAAAAGAGGATTTTAATGTATGTTCCCTTTCTTATTGTTACTCATTATTTACATTATTGTAAAATGAATGTCCTCCATTCCACTGCATGACCTTTTACATGACTTTATCTCCAAGCAGTTAAAAATACAAGACCTTGTCTCTTCATTTTGTAAAACTGAAATCATTAATTTCCATGGAATTCTTTGCAGAGCTCTGTTTGAAGGGGACAAGATGAAGAATCATTATCTGATTAAGACAAAACATGAGGAGTGGATATGAAAAACAATGAGAGGTAAAAGAGTCACTAATGCAAGTAATACAGTTTTAATCTTCCCTATCTCAGCTGTGTTAGCTGTGCACAGCGGAAAAATTTAGGGTCTGCTGGAACACAAAAGATTATTACCACAAAATTCTCAAAGACGATATAATTTTTGTTTTATATTTTCCTCTCATACAGTTCTCCCTACATATGTAGGATGACTAAGAAATCAAGGACTTCTCTCTAAGGCTTATTGAATTGTTCTGCCGGGAAAAGTAAGACACCTGAAATATTGTCTCAGTAAGGATGAGAAGAGCAAAATCTCTGTATTCTGTGGTATATTAAAATTAGTCTGCTCTTTATTCAGGATGCTGAATAGTCTGAACTTTAACCTCAGGTATTTAGCTCTTCCTTTTTACTGTGCAGAATTGAAATAACAATGCATAGGACCTTTATCAAAGGCAATAAAATCTTGCAACTGCCTTCCATGATCTATCAGCTTCAAACAATGTAAGTCCATCTTCAATGAGTCCTGAAATTACCAAAAAAGATGTATATTATATATTACATTATATATAATATAATTATTACATATTACATATTAAGATACAATAATTTTATTTTATATATGTATTAGTTTATTATCTAAACATGAGATAATGAATAGCAGCAGAAAAGAAAGTTTTTGTAATTTGTGTTACTGTATTAGAGCTGGTCTTGAGAAACATTAAATTCAGCTATTTGTATATTTTGACAAGTCTGAATGTAATGCTGCTTAAAAAGCTCCTCCATCACCAGCCACATTGACTTTAAACTGTTCTTAATTGCGCCCAAATAATCTAAGTTTTGAAATAGTTTCTACAAGAGAAGCCATAATCAGAAGACACAACAATAGGGCTTTTTTCTCTTTCTTTAAGGCTCTCATGTTTGAGGCATATGTTACAAAGGAGCTTGAACTGCCTAGGAATTCTGCTCCCCTCTATGTATCATTAAATAACCTCCGTGGTACTGTGAGAAGAGCTGTTGTCAACAACAGAAATGTCTACTTTGAAAGAAAAGTACTTTTGAATGAGACATGATGGGAAGATAAGGAGAAAATTTTTCTCTGGTTTCTTTCCCAAAAGACAAATAATCCTGTAAGACTGTGGGAGTTTCAGCCTGATTCTTGCAACAATAGAAAAAAAAAAAATTCTCCCCAAGACCATTAAACGATTTTTTAAAGTGATTAGAGAGGCATTTAACTTCATTTTCTGCTCATGGTCAAAGAATTCTCTTCAGGGCTGACTTCATGTAGCAGACCAGACGTATGGTGAAACATACTGACATAAATGCACCTAATTACTTTGTTATTCAAATTTTACTGTTATAAAGTTTAAAAAAATTAAAGAAACACAAAGTAGAATCAAACAGTTAACAGAAATAATCTCAAGTTAACTTCCAGAGGTGCCTTTTCAGAGCTCAGTGTAAATCGTTATTTTAAAAAATTCATGAAGAGACTAAGAATTACAAATTGTGGGTGGGTTTATTCCTAGATATAGGAACTTATTTGAAAACACAGAAGCATTTGAAGTTAATTAAAATCATTAATAACATAATTAATGTTATTTTGAATGTGTCTATCACTAAACATTAATTATCTTGTAGCCACTGGAACAACATAATGATAGCATCATTCTTACTGATTAGTGTAATGCTGTATTCCTTTGCTAGAATTTAAATGCTACCAAATGAAGATAAATGGGGTATCAGCCTACATATTTACTCAACAAAAGCAAGTCTGTGTTGTTTGGTTTGAGAGGTCTTGAGAACAAAACCTCTTGGTGAAGAGGTTTACTTGCTGGCTCTGTGCTCATTAATTCAGCCTGGTAAATGGGCCATGTTAAATGAGGAAGGGAATGAAAACAGTAACAGAAAAAACGTAGTGACTTAGGACTGACTTACATAGTTGTAAGACACTCGTAAGTCCTTGATAGAAGATAAGGCTGAAGGGATCCTAAAGCCCAGAAATATTGGTATTAATTTTTTTTTCTGTGTATGGTAGGACTTTTCTAACCTTCCCTCTGACTCAGAAAGGCATCAAATGTGTAGGATAAAGATGCATGTTGCTTGCATCTAGATTTTTCATGGAGGATCTCAGAATTAGAATAAGTCTTGCACTCATGGTACCTGAGCTGCAAGAGTCTATCCCTAAAAATATGACAGCTAAGCTTTTAGAACTTACTTCTCAGGACCCAGCATACCTATACAGGAGCTTGTGGGATACCAGGAGTGCATTACCTTTGTTCCTGCCCATAGTTCACATTTGAACCCAACTATGGTAAATATCTCAGCCCTGTGTAGCCCAAGCTGTTTGTCAGTCAGCCTCATTATCTGTAACCAAGTGATTTCCCTAGGAGAAAAGGACCCTTCTGCTACAGATGGGAGACTAAAGGCTGCCTTATCTTTATATGGCCAAAGTAGACCTTTCCTTAAGGAATTCAAAATGGACATGAATTGCTTTCCCTTTAAAATAATAGGCCTATCCCTGTGATCGGAAGTTAAAAAACCCCAGTTTTCTTTTTAGTGATAATTTTACAAGTGAATGAGACAGGTTTGTATCAAGTCTTGGGTTTGAGAGCTACAGAATAAGACAAATATTGTTTACTTAATCATTCTGCCTATCAGGGTCTTTTTGCTGAACCCGAGAACTTGTAGATACTTAAGTTCTTCAGAAATGTTTAGCTTCGCCTAAAGGTCCAGGTCCTCTTAGCTCCTGTTCAGTTTCTGATACAAGCCTATTTTGTACAGCTGCTGGACCTAGGGGGTGGCGAGTGATTCATACTTACCAGTTTTGTGAGGAACTGTGTAAGGTCCAGTTCAGATCAGTTACCTTAGAAATGGTGAAACTAGCAGAATTTTCGTAAATTGTGCTAAAGAGAAACACAAATGTCATTAAAGTAAAAAACCTGAATGCACTAGCCTTGGAATAAGACCAAACTTCTGGGACTGAGTGCATTCCCAGAAGCCTGTGACATAGCACTGTCCGTAGTATGTAGATTTTAAAAGAGAGAGTTTAAAAGAGAGTTTATGAGAGTTTAAAAGTAGATTTTTGTAGATATGTCAATAAGTAAACAGACTAATTATAGATGGAACTAGCTCGAGTAAAATGTGTTCCTGTAAGAACAGTGGGATTTATTACCCCTTCTGTTCATATAAGTTGATCTAAGAGTTATTTATCCCGTGGTTTGGGAAATTTAAATCTCCTTTGTGCTTTAATTTGCATTATATTAACTTCTAGTGGTGCTTTTTCCTCCCCATTTGCTCCCTGGGCTTGTCCCTCATTCCTCTCATTCCCCCATTCATCTGACAGCAGCAGTAGGTAGCAAAATGACAAAAAGAACTGTTGCTCTCAAACTTTATCTATGACTCATGAGAAATATATGCATCACTCAGATGTTTTTTTACCTTTTGTGACTTATGTGCTCCCTTCTCTCCATGGGATGCATTTAGGATCCCGTTGGAAGCAATTAGATATGAAATATGAACATACATTTATTAAATAGGTGCTGTTTTCATTGTTCCCTTAAGTGTGATTTATCAGCACTACAAACTCAGACTTGATGTAATGTATATCCTCTCATTGTTCAAACAAAAGAAAAATAAACACGCACAGCAGGTACAGATTATATATGGCTGCTGAACTCCTCTGTCAGTGGTAAACTAATGAGTGAGGATGTGATAGTCTGATGGGAGGTATTGCTCTTTGGTGGGACTGGAGTAGTACCTGAAGTGTATTCTTGGAGATTTCTTTGTGGCTCCTTTCCCTTTCCCTTTCCCTNGCTGTCTTCCAGGACAATGTGCAGATCTGACCATCTGAGAAATTGCCATGGGGAGAATTTCCACCCCGTATATCAAGCTGCCTGCTTTTACTATAACCTCTCTGCCAAACATAAGCCCAGCCTGCCAGTCACAGCTTCTAGGATAATGAAGAGCACAGACTGGAACTGATGGTTAGTCTGGAGGTGGAAGCAAATTTGATGCTTTCATGTGTGTGTGCAAAGCAGCACAATCCTTTGTTCTACACTGTGGGACAGCAAACAGTGGTGAGGCATTTACAAAACTGCCACAGATATAAAAGGAGAGAAAACAACATTGAAACATATTCTAATGTAATCAAATTTAACAGATACTGTGTTCTTTTCTCAATGTGATTGAATAGGAAGTAGCTGGATCTCAGTGAAAATGCATAAATATATATATTTATATCTGGTGATCACATTGTTCATATTCCTAGTAAAATGCTTATACATTGGTCTGCTATGACCATTGCAGTGTTACTAAATATGTAAGTATGTGCATAATATAGATACGCTATTTTGTTAATTTACATTTGGTAAAAAGAAATGATAAAGGACTTTATTTTACCACTTCTATTTGTGCTGATATCTCACCAAAGATGAGGCATAGAAGATTATCTTTCATATTGGTGTGAACTTGATATTGAAATCCAAAAGAAATCTCTCTGCAGAAGTTTTTAACACACATAAATAATACCAAGAAGTTTAGACTAATATAAATTCTTCAAGAATTAATATTCAGGATAAGAAAGAAATGGGCAGAAGAACCATAAAGAAAGGTGTGTCTTAGCTACTTAGTAAAAAAGACCATGTATAACAAATGTAGGTATATAAATTGATGCAATAGGGAAAATAATTCCTTACTTAATATTTCAAGTATTGGTCTCTGAGTTAACCACTATTACTCAGTGGCTGGATATTGGGAGGTGCCATCAACAGAAATAAGCATTTTTTATATAAAAATTGTCATAGAAGGATTTTCTATAGTTATGTAGGAAATAAGGTGTTGAATGACTTTGTTTCTATAATAATTTTAACTATCTGGACCAGTATCCTGGGGGCTCTTAAGTGATACAGCACTTATTACAGTTGTTACTGCTACAACTTTGACAATTCTCTCCTGAATAAAGAATTCTAATACTGTAAAATACCCTGTCTATAGTAACAGTGGTAGAATTCAAACTTTCAGCCTCCATGTAGGAGGTTTGTTTAGGTTTAAAAAGGCCTCTGAGATCAAGTACAGCTGCTAACTTAGCACTACTGTGTTCACAACTAAACCGTGTCCCCAAATGCCACATCCACACTTTTTTTAAAAAATTTCCAGGGACAGTGTTTCCACCACTTCTCTGGGAAGCCAGATGCAATCAATGCCTGACCACAGTTTCAGTGAAGACATTTTTTCTGATATCCAATCTCAACCTTCTCTGGCACAGCTTGAGGCCATTTCCTCTGAACCTGTCACTGATTACTGGGGAGAAGAGTCTGACTCCCACCTTGTTAAAACCTCCTTTCACAGGCAGTTGTAGACACTGATAAGGTTCCCCCTGAGCCTTCTTTTCTCCAGGCTAAGCAATCCAATGCAACTAAAAGACTTCCCACAGGAAAATCATATTTTCCCTGCAGTGTTCAGGCTAAACAAAACTTTGTATGTAAGCATGGAATTTCAGGGAAACAAACATTGAGGGTTGAAAGGTAGTAAAGAGTTGTGGGGAGGGGATAGTTAATGTTGGTGAATGATAAAATTATGTCAGTAACTGATTGTTCTGGTTTTGTGAAAGTATCTGCATCATTTAGATATGCTGCAATCATTGTGACTGACACTACTAAAAAAAAGGTGCCTCCAACTTCCTAAAATAAAAGAATCAGATGCTAGTGGCACAGCTTTTGCATGGAAAAATGAAGAATAATTTTCTGCCTTTTAGCAGTTTTTGAATGATAGTAGGTATATAAGAAAAAAGAGGAGAGGTATAAAAGCACCTAGATGAGAATCTGAAATTATCTTACTTTGAATAATGCTCTAGGAATCCTTAGTTTTCACTTTAAGATCCTAGTCAAAACTTTCAGGCAAGAGAAAACCTTCAAAACCTGTCTATTAACATTTTGTTTCAGAAAACAGCAAGAAAAAGCTTTGAAAGAACATTTTCAGGAATGGTGAGCAGAACTGAGAAAAAAAAAATCGCTAGTAACAAGACAGAGTCACCACTGAATTGCTGATTGAGAGGGAAAAACACATTTGGGGTACATAGATGTACACAGCCAATTCCTATGACTAGGAGGTCTGTTAGGTCATTCATATTGCAAAAACTAAGTAGCTGTGCTTTGTAGGAGTTACAGCTCCCATGACTGTAGTCATGAAACATAATGCGTATTTTCATCTATCCAGAATCTGCCTCTTGAAATATGTTAAATAGAATAACCTGAACTATTTGCTTGGAATAAACAGTATGATACGCTTAGTACTCTCTTTTTCTTGGTTCTTTTTTAGGACATGGAAAATATTGGTTGATGGGGTTATAGAACAATTTAACTTGTCTAGTCATAAAAGTGTGACCAGTCACTTTTGGCAGACACTGTATTGTATATGTGTGTGCTGTGTATGTATTGGCAGAATGGAAGGCTTTGAAAGAGAAATGAATGATGAAGAATTAATAAAGAACAACCATGCTTTCTGGTAGGAAATTTTGGACAAATTATGTGTGTTAAAATGTATGAAACTTTCAAGATCTGCAAACATTTTTTTGTGAATAAGCCATCATAGCACATTAATCTTGAGTGTTATGAACCTATCAATAACAGTAAAGTGAAACTGCCATTTATTTCTGCAATAAATACCCAATACCAGAACGTCTCCAGGTTATGGGTGAAGAGCAAACTGCATATTTGAACCATGCCAATAAGCTTTAAATTCCATTAAAATTCTTGATACAAAAGTAAACTGGAATAAATATTAAAAGACTACATGAGAGAAGGAAAAGAAATGACACAGAAGCATTTGATTTCCCATTCATAGAAACTTAATACAATACTGTACTCACATGCTTAAAATAATACTTACAGAGATATGTTGTCAATTTATTTATTTTTTAAAATGAAGTATCAACATTTCCTTTGAGTTTTTGTCTGAAACCTTCTAATTTTGTTCTTTTTAAGTCACAGTCATTCCACGAATTTAAATAAAATTGAGAAAAGGCAAAAAACCCCTCAACTTTGTTATGAATTTACTTTTCGGTAGAAAAAAATGTAGAATTAAATAGTTTTAATGGACTATAGGAGATGTGGATGGATTAGTGTTTAGCAATTAGCTAAGTGTTTACATAGCTGTTTAGCCTTTAGCAATATTTCAGTTACACAAAATGCCCTCTTCTAAAACTCTGTTTTATTCTAAGAAAACAAACTAAATGTGAAATTGCAGGTATTTGTATTGCAAATTTAATTTTAAGAACCACAATCATTCAGCTGCAGTGACAAGGCCAGGTAGAAAGAGTAATTGGGGGACTGATTAAAACAAGGGTATGGTGTAAACAGAAATGAAATAGATTGTTTTAAATAATTTCATAGTTCTCAAATTTTAGGGCCTTGTCTGCAAAAGTAGGAAGATATGTGAAATCATTCTTCCCTGAGTAGAAATAACTAATTCAGATCTCTCTTTTAAAACTGACCAATTAAAGATTGCGTACTACAACTGATTTCCTAACACTTTTGAGGCAAATTCTGTCTTTCTATAAAGACTGGATTTTCTGCAGTCCATTCTATCAGTGTCCAGCTTCCTGTGTGATACAAATAGCTTCTCATTATTTCTTGCTTTGCCTAATACTGTGTCATCTGAAAGTTTAGTCATTGAGTGCTTCATGTTTCTTCTAGATAATCAAGAAAAAGTTGAATAACATCTGTCTTGGTAACAACATCTGCAGAAGCCCCTTGTGGATAACGGCACTGTGTTTGATTAGAACTCACTGTGAACCAGTTGTGTTTGGATATGTCACTGAGTTGACTCTTAATCTGCTGACTGTGTGTTCTGCTGATATTGGGCATCATGAGGTTCTAAGTCAGAATTCCATACTGTACTAAGTCAACTCCCTTACAGAATTATATAACATATATCTTCTCTATAATTACATTTATTTACATTTATTACACAAATCCTTCTTTTTCACCAGTTTTCAATGAAATGTGTTGATAAATATTAAACATTTCTACCACTCTTTAATTCTTTGAAATTAGGACCTAATTTTTTGCAAACTTTTGTTCATTAACAAAAGTAGAATAGCTAAAATGAAGTGACCTAGATGACACACCCCATCAGTGCCACTGGCACAAAATTAATACTTTCCCTTTTCAAAGATGCTACACTAGCATCAGTCTCTCCATGAAAAGATTGCCAAATTTATTTCCCAAAGACACTTGAATGCTAAGTTGCTCACAGTTGTTTTAGAAATAGAAGAGGAGGTGAAGTACTTTGAATAAATTATTGCTGAGCTCTGCATATAAAGTATACAGATGTTTCACACTGCTGAGGAGTGGTTGTATAAAAAGAAGGGCACAGGATGGGATTTAGCTTCTGTCTTTCATCAGCACTGCAGAATCTCAGGCTATGAGAAATACTTAGCACTCATAGTTAAAATAAAAATCACTAATAATTAAAAATAACTCTAAACTTTCTTTGAGAAGTTGAGAAAATCCCACTATCCCTTGAAACTATGTTTTCTGACTCTCAGAGGGGCACAAATTTGGATCAAGAGACAGGGAAAATAACAGCTAAGTCATCTTCCACACACACCACCTCTGTCACAGTCAGTCAGAACCCCCAGACTGCATGGAATAAACGTCCTCCTGCAGCTGCTTTGTTCTGCTTCCAGATGAGAACAACTTATGGATTCAAGCAATGAAGGCACAGAAATACAGACGCATATGCAGGCTCACACAATACTGTGTGAATCTTGGTGGAACAAATGGAGCTAGAAAGGGAAAAGCGTTTTCATAGCCCTGTTACTGTACTGTTGTAGACTTGGGTTTTCAGATGATACCTCAGTGTGCTTAATCCTTTAACAAAAACAGCACTCGTGACAAGACTCAAAATGTATTAGGCTGCAGAAGAGAAGAAAAACCAAAATAAGGACATAATTTAACGAGGAATTTAAATTAAGGATTTGGTTTTTTTCAAAACAAATATATTAGATAATTTTGGAGATTTTTTCGTTGGAGAAAGATAACTGTTAAAATCTCTTATTTTGTTAAGCAATTCTAAGCAGTAAAAAGTCATTCTTATTTTCTATTCTGCACTGGGAATGTGATGATTTTTCCTACTTTTGAAAAAATTAAAAGTCCCCAAAGTAAAAGAAAGACATGCAAATGCTGGGAGAAATTCAGTTTAGAATAGGTGTTTTCAGGACAAAATTATCTGTCAAAAATATTTGCTTCAGCATCTGCTATCCTGCTCTTTCCTTCAGACTGAGAATAGTGTGGCTGGCCTAGTCAGGACCCTGCTATGTCACTGCTCTTTCACAGCAGTAACTGAAGTGGGTGAACTCTCACATTGCATTCTGTTGGTTTAAAGGTGATACACTCAGAATTGTGCAAAAGAGGGGAAATTCAGCATAAGGTACATGCTGCTATGCTTTGCTTTAGCATTTAGCATAATCCCATAAGTCCAGGAAGTGGAATTTTCCCTTTCACTTATAAAAAATTCTGGAATGAATTTAAGGGTTAGTTCTAAAGCCTACATAATAGAGAAAAAAAAAGTCCTTGTACTTATACTGAGGTTTGTACACGAACAGGCAGTGTCTTGATTGACAGGCACATCACTTTTCTGAACATGAAAATGCATAAAAATCTTGCTTTTGATGAGCAGTCACCATTCCCTTTTTACTATATTGGAGAAGTTGAAGAAGATGGATTCTGCAGAATTTGTTTTTATTTTTGTTAAATCCTGGAGTATTTTTGGCTCGCAGTTAATATTTCTCAAGAGAGCTGTAATAGGAAGTAGACATGCACACACACAAGTCCAATTAAACTCCCAGTTTTATACTGAGCAGCAGATTTAACTGGTAGTTTTCAACTCACTGCTGTTTTTTTCATTAGGAGGATGTCACCCGGGGTGACATTGTCACCCTTGCGCCATGGCTTTAGGACTGATTCAAAGGGTGCCATCTGCTTCTTCAGGACTATTACTCTGTGCAGTACCTCCAATTTTCCTTGGAGGCTGCTCTATCTAAGGCTGCCTTGTGTGTCTTACATAATCTGATGTTTTTGAAGACAGGATGGATATGGCTACAGATGGCAAGAACTGCACCTCTAAGAGAGGAATTCCCTGTGCTTTTCCAGACCAAGTAGTTAAATGTGTGCTACAGTATACAAGTTAGCATGCTACTGTAAATATAAATATACAGCAGATGGGAAAAGAGGGAGAACCATTTTGGGTAATAAGTTTATACAATTTGGAAATGTAAAGAGCACATCTGGTACAGATGAACAGCAATCAGGAAGTTACGACAGGGGAAAAAGGGAGAGAATGCTACAATAAATTGTGTGAAATGAGTTTTTCAAAGAACCAAAGTTATGGCCCTCTGAGCCTGGGGAAGTGGTTTGTTCAAAGCATGAGAGAGGGTGGAATGAGCCCAAGCTAAAGAATCTACTTGGATTGAGATCCTGCTTAGTGAATGTAATGAAAAAGTCATTCACGAACCACTACATTCCAAATGTAGATGGATTTGTGGGTTACATTATCTGGAAGCCTCCAAAACAACCTAAATGAAATACAGGTTATTTTTGGACAAAGGAACTGGCAAAGGAGGAGGTGGGTATATATATGTGTTGTGAGAATGTTGTGTAAAATCTTTCCCACCATCAGGTCACATATTTCCATGTATTTGGATCCTTTTGTTTGAAATACTCTGGTTTATTGTTATTTGAAAAGTCTGTTTGCTTCTCTGGGATATGCATTTTATGGATTTCTTATTGGATATTTCATGCTTTTGCTGTATAAAAAGAAGGTGAAGTTTCCTGACATTGATGGCCAAGCAAAGAAAAAAAATCAAAGCAAAAGTATTGTAATGCTGACTGCAACTACCAAAGCTAAGGCTTAACTTAGATGACTGCCCCAAAGGCTTGCAGAACAATAACAACAAAACTTTGTGGCCACCTTCTTTTGCAGACAAAATCGAGCCTCTTCTATTATGGTTACTTTTTACAGCTACAATTTGTTTGCCCATACGTTTAATTGAACAAGATGAACATAAGCAGCTGAATTAGTGTCTGCAGTTCAAATATCAGAGTTCAAAAGTAAATCTGGAACCGTTGATCACAAGCATATAAGAAAATACTATTCTTTCAGAATACCTTTGATTTTAGAGTATTTAAAAGAATACAAACAGAAAACAGCAAATAGCCATCTTTCAAAGGACAGAAAACAGAAATGGGACCTTAGGGCATCAGTTCAGACAAAGTATCAAAGCAAACATTTTAAATAATAGTGATAACACACAATAAGAAAAAAATATTCACTCAAAAATTACCTATTTATGTGGTATGAGGCTCTGGGGAAAGAAGCAGGTGATCATAAAAAGAAGTGCATTGTAGTGTATAAGCCGAAGATGGCTGAGTTAAGGCTGAAAGACATTCAAATTCTGCCATTTCATACATTATGGGCCCCTGATTTTATGACCATAACATTTAATAGAGGGATTTTTCTAGTAAAAAAGCAAATTAAGCCCTTCTATTCCATCCTCCTCTATTTCCCATTGAAATGCTACCCAGTGCCTATTGATCTGAAGCAGAGAAATGCGAAAGAGCAAAGCCACAGCTGGAAGGAGAGGAAAACAGATGTTTTTTTCCCACTTAGGAAAATTGTCCCAATTAAAAGAAAGTATTCACCACAAATAGAGCTTAGAAGTTGAAATGTCACATTTTTCATAGACTGAAAGTTAAATGCATGATTCCTATTCAATTGAAGCAGGCTTCCATATAATTTTGAAGTGTTTCATTTCATTTCAGATCATTTTAGTCTCTCAATCACAGTAGCTTGGATTTTCATGAGAGCTTGTTATATACTATAAACCCAAGATTTTCAATTTTGAAAAGGTCAATGTAGGCATCTACCATTTTGAAGCTTTTTTTTTCCCCAAACTTGTTGCTTTGTGAGAAACCGCTGAAAGCAAGTTCTGTTGCCCTGGAAGATATTCAATCTCACAAATTTGCCTTTGTCAAGAAAACAAAACAGTAATGTCCAACTAGGTCCTTCACATTCATGTCATAGACCTCTTCTGTAACTGCTGCTGTGCCCTATTATCTGCTTTGTGGTTTTCTCATCTCCAAGACCCATTCTTGTCTGGATTTCAAAGTTTCTGCTGAGAGCACAGCACTGCTGAGGGGCTGAACAGTCACAAAGGCTCTGCTTTTCCCTTTCTAAGCCTGAGCTCTTCAATCCCCAATTCCTCCAGCAACCTCCCTTTCTTTGCCTTTTCTTCACCTTCCTGTCCATGTAAAATATCACAGCTTTCATAATCTAATGGCATTACTGCTTTTTTCTTCTCTCTTCATGGGATTCAGAGGTAGAAAGAAATAATAGGGAGAAAAAGTGTTTTCACTTTCAAATCCAGCACCTTACATTGTAATAGCATCTAACGTATGGAAGTGTAATTCCAGGGGAAGTGCTCTTCGCCCCTGAAAAAGGCTCATTTCCTCTCTGACTGCGGGCAGCTCTCCCTGCTGTCTACAGTGATACAGGGCATTTGTGAGCTGACTGAACATGCTTACAGCACATGAAAACGTGAGAGATTCTGCCACCAAATTCTTAACAAGTGCATACTGAACTAGGGAAATCTGTTGTACCTTTATAGTAGGTTTCCTGGCAAAATCTCTACTGCAATCGTGTCAACACCTCCATCCACATCTCAGTGTCAAGTTTCAAGCTCTTTCAAAATGGCAGAGTTCCTTTTGTAATTTTTTGTCAGAGTCTAAGGAGCAATAATTTATAGGTAATATGTAAACCAAAGACCTAAGTGTTATGCAATGGATTTATGAAAAACTAGTCTATTAATCTGTACATTTTTTGTGAATGAATAAATTTAAGTCAACTCACATAACACATGCAGGACACCTAATCTTTCAGTGCACTTATTAACTTCAATATAGCACTGATGTTAACACCAATTTACTGACTGAGAAAGGAGAGATTTACCTTGCTACATATATCACATATATACCTACCAAATGGTATTTTGAAATAATTTTTCATTCATTATCCTTCTATAAACTGGATTACATCACATTATCACTGTGCTACAAATTTCCATACACCGTTTCCCACAGAGCAGCTTTAACAACTGGAACATTTTCAAACATGTAACTGCCATATTTTGTTGTCTAGCAAATTGACAAAAGGTGTTTCCTCTGTAAGAGGTGCAGGCGTGGGCTGGAGACAGCTTCAGAGACACTATCACTGTCCAGGTGCTTTGGTCCTGTTTAATACCCTGTGACATGGAGCCTGACTGAACTCAGCAATGTTCTTTCAGCCTCCATCACTCTATACATTCATGTGAGTAAGACAGAGCAGGAGGTGTCTGAGATAAGTTGAGAGAGATGCTGTTATATCTGCCTTCCCTAAGTTCTCTTCTTTTGGCCGTTTTATTATTATAACTTGGTATTGTTTTCTCTCTCCTTTTATACCCCCCTTTTCATGAATATGTTATCATTCATTTCTATTTAGGCTGTGAGAGAAGGTGAAAGAAGTGCTTTCTACCTGTCAGTCCACATAAAATACAGCTAGGGAGGGGAGGGTAGAACCCCTTAGTGGTTCTAAGGGCTCTGCTGTTGACAGAACATGCCATTCCGGGCTCCCTGCTGCTGTTATTAACAGCATCCTAAAGGTCTACCACATAAACCCACACATTCTCCAGAGCCAGATTTTCGTGGGCTGACAGAAGAGTGGCACCAGTTCATGTTACTTTGTTATTAAAGCACTGAGGCATTTGGGTGCTATGTGGAAAAGCAGGTAGCTTCTTTTGACAGGACGGAGAACAATATGAAGATAGAGTGTGAAGAATGACATAAAAATCATTACTCACCTTTATCATAACTGAAAGCTTGGTAACTATTCCATCAGTCACCAGTATCTTAAATGCCTGCCTCCCTGAGATGAAGGGACTGATTCAGATTTTGCTTTTATGAAATATCCAGTCATCCAGAGACTTACTCTTGTTTTATATTGGAGTAAGAAAATTCCAGGTGCTTCCTACATATACTTCTCTTTGCATACCTCTTGATGCTGCTGAACTCCTGCTCTGTTTGTTCATCTTTGCAAAAGTGTCCTTAACTGCAATTGATTTCACATTTGTTACTGAATTTGGTTTGCTAAGCCAGCAGCAAGCAAAGTTGAAACAAGTTGTCAGATACGGAGTCAGCATTACCAGCCCTAACACAGAAGTAACAAGTAAGATATAAGATGCCTGAAATCAGTGAGCTAAAGAAACAAAAAGTGGTGAAATCAACCTTATCTATTACTTCACATGCACTTCACAGACTGCATTTTGTCAATAACAGGAGCATTCACAACATGCTATAAATGTGCAAAGTACTTTATAAAGGCACCTTCCTTATAGACACTCATGCTCCAAATAGTTTGATATTCAAGGATAAAATTGTTGCTGGAAATTATAGTGTAGAGATGGTGTGAACAACTGAGGGATTGGTCCCAAGATTTTAAGAGGTTTGCAGCTGCTTGCTTCATATATGTGTGCCTGAATTTAACTTACAGCTTTGGTATTTTAATTTGTTCATCACATGTGTAATTAGAAAGACAAAATGAAGAAAAGAGGCATACACCCACACAGAAGCGTAAGTCTTCATGGTGTTCCTGCCTTCATCCAAGTAAACAAAGTACAGCAGTGTGTTAATACAAAACAGCAGGTGCCATCAGTGCAGCTCAGATTTAGTATAAATAACAGAGTAAGGTCAGACCTGTTATAATAAAAAATATTATCTTCTTCTACTATTATGCACAGATCCTTTTTTTTCTAAGAAAAGCATGCTTTTGCAGAGGAATAAACAACCTATATTTTCACAATGAGTCCTCAGAATTTCTCTGTCTCAAGGAGTGATTTATACAACCACTCTGGGCATTTCTCTCCATTCAAAGTAGTTTTCAATTTGATGGTTTGCCATTTGCCTATGTCTCCATGAAATATAGGTACCTATTAAAGTAATTCCTCAGAACAAGGTTTATGTGTAACAATACCTGTATTTTCTCCTAGAACCCTAACTTGGGTCTTTCCACAGGTCTTTATCAAATCTCTATAGTTTAGTAACTATTCTTTACAATAAAAGTGTTGTTTTGTTTTTTTTCTTCTAGAAGTATTATAACATATTCCCTTTCGGATGTAAGATTAGTGGAGCCCTCATTCTTGATCTCAAGTGAATTCCAGCTATTCCTACTTAGTTCCCAGCTACTGGGTGATACTCTTCCTGATTCACAATGAATTTACCCCAGTATTTCCTTCTACTGATGAGACACACTGATCTTTTCTCCCTTGACCTATCTCAGGACAGTGATAATGATACTGCCTAAATCAATCCAAATGTGATTTGTACACCACTACTTCATCCTTTGTGTGCACATAAATCACACTTTTTTTAATCAGGTAGCAATTCTGTACAGTTTATGCCCAATCTAAATGTAGCATGGAAGGCACATATGGAAGGGCTTCCACTGCAGCTGATGAAGGCTTTTGAATAAAATATATTTCCGTGTGTTATTTTAATCTCATCATTGAAGGTTTTTTGCCTTCTTCTCTTTCACATTTCTCTCTCCTCAAAAGCAATACAAAATCATGCTTGTTAAAATGTGAGAAGGAAGCTTTGGTAAAAAGAAAGAGATGACCTTTCACTTATTCATCGTTAAAAAATAAAAATCTGTTAGAGGTATATTTTCAGACTAAAGCTGAGGAGAAGAGGAAAAAGGGAATAAATCAGAGGGAGAAAGAAAATTGAACTGATATTTTTGGGAAGTAAGTTATAAGGATATGTAAACCCAGAGTTAGAACTCACCCCTCACCCAGACAATTTTTAGGGATATAGAGTCAACTTACTATTTCATAGGACCTGTTTTACATGCCATATGTTGCATGTAAAAAAAAAAAATCCATCTAATAATTTGCAAACATCTGGGCTGTAAGAGTGGGCCAGGCATGGCTGGTGGTTTCAGTGTATTGGTTTCACTGACTTATCTTTTATCTACTGCAATCAGAGTGTTTTGTCTGATATGACCGGTGTGGAGCGAGCCTTTCCTCACCAACCCCGTAGTGCTGTGGAAGTGATTCAGTTCCTGCAAAGAGCCTCTTGATCTGCACTGAAATCTGTGGTTTAGGGCTTCTGTGCTAACACTGAGCCCATGAAACACCACTGTGGCTGAAGACTTCAGAAGCATTTGAAGTTTGAAGAAAAAAATGTGAAACCACCTTATATTCTGATGGATGTTAATTTTTTTTTCTTTTTTTCTTCCCCCTGAATAATCCAGAGTAACATTATAGTTAGGAAATTGTAGGGAAAAATGTGTCCCTCACAACCCAAGCTGCATTGCATGACTACAGTAAAGACACAGGCTTGCAAACAAACTAAATTTTGCTGGTACATGGCAGCAGGAACAGTATTTAGTACAGCCTCATTTGATTGATGATCTAATTTAGATTTTAATTGCTCTCCAATCAATTAGAAAGATAGGAGAAATATAAAGGCTGCTGTGAAAAATGTTTGCCTCTTTCCTTGGATTTACTCAAGCAACAGTCTTTTGGGTCAGATTACTTGCCATGAGATTCCTCATCTTTACACTTTGGTCCAGTGAATACTTCCAGTGGTCACTGTTCATCTGTCTCCATCAGAACAAGAAGAGCTACAGTAATTTATAACAGCCAAGGACTTGGTCTAATAAAAATAAGAAACATCCTGAATCAGGTATCTGGTTCAATCAGTGAAGTTTTTCATGGTTCTGAGCTTAAAAATAGCTTGCATTTGACTTCCAACAAGAGTTACTTAGAGAATATTTTTTTCCTTTCAATGCAAAGTGCCGCCCCACCAAAAAACAACCTCTTGGGACACTGGATTTCCAAAAGCTTAACTTTATCTGAGAAGTACACATTTTTTCCAGTCTTCTTTCAACATGGAACAGTTCTTTGGGGAAAAAAAAAAAAGTACAATCCTTTTTGAGATTCTTTGTGGATTTTATTTTTTATTTTGTATGATTTTATACTAGTAAAATAATTCAGCTTGACAAATATATGTCTTCCTCTTGGGTCGGTCATTTGAGATGGCAATCCCACTGAAAAAATTAACCTGAATTATTTCATGGTAAAAAAATTAGCTTGGATTTTCTTTGAACCTTCTCCACTTACTCTGATGTTTATGTATAGAAGACAAATCACAGTGTTAAATAAATTTGTTAGAAACACCCAAACAACTGACTAGTTTTTGTGATAACTACTGGCCTCTGCAGATGACGCTGAAGACTGCTGAGTTGTGCTGCACAGTTCTTAAATCTGTCATAACTGAGGGCTGATCTACTTTGGGTTAATATGTAAGGGTTGCCTCTTTCGCACGGTGCATTCTCAATCCATTGCTACTGAAACAATGCCCATTTTGCCTGATCACAGTGGCTTTCAAGCACTCTTTGGAAATGAAGTGGCTGAAGAATGCAGTTCCTTTTTGCCTGTTGGTGGGCTATTCTACATATGATACTGATTTGTATTAATTTGCTCACTGCTTAATGATCGCTGAAAATGAAAAAAAAAAAATCAGGTAGGATATCAATCTTAGCTGTTCATTTTCCATGGTGGGGCATTTGCCAGCCCCTCTGAGTCACTGCATACACTTTTATACCAGCGCTTTACATTTCCTGTCCTTGCTCATCCTTGCTCATCCTGGGAGATAGGATTGCCCACTGGCTCTGAATATTAGATCACAGGCATTTGTTCTTGAATTTCATATATGTGAAAATGCCTGAAAATTTGGTGACATTTTGTGCTGGGTGCTCTACTCCTTTGTCCAGTGTGGGCTGACATATAAGAAGACTGTCCTGCCCCAAGAGGTTAGCAGATAATACAGTAGAGATGTCTGAGATTATTGACCACTCTGCTAAACACCTTTCTGATTTAGAGAAAGCATATGGTCTTCGGACAGAAAAACTTCTTATCCCAAAGGGCTAAATACTCCAGAGGATTCAGTATTACGAAGCTAAATAAACTGAGTGTTCAGAATTCAACTGGCTTTGTAGTGCATGGAATCTGTGGGATTAAACCAGCTCTAAAACTGGAGTAAGGGAAAATTGTGGGCCAGTGTCCTACTAATGGAACCCTGTTATCAAATAAAGTTAGAATAAATTAGCAAAGAGAAAACTCTAAGAGGCCTCTAAAATCTGCTCTGGAATTTTTTTCTGTGCTTAGAGGAGAAAGGCCTGGAGCCTGCACTTTTGAGCTCTGAAGGAAGGAGCATGAAGCACCCATAACCAGTTGGAGAGGCTAGAAAACTTTTTCCTTTCATCAAGAAATAATTTAAAAAATTGTCAACATGATTTAATGAAAAAATCCTGGCAGGAAAAATTCTCACACACCAGTAATCTCAGCATTCAACAAATGCTTGCAAAATGCAGCTTTTCTGCCTTCAGCAAACATGAGGGCTGGTGATATGTGAGTATCTGATGGGATAATTTGCAGAGGCATAATCTTGCCATGTGGTTATGGTTGCATGCACACTACATTTGTTTCACTTGCACTGAATGCTGAAGGCTGGGTGGCTCCAGAGGTAACGCATGTCTAGTCTCCCAAGAAACTGAAAGCTGAGTAGGCCAGGTGTAGGTGTTTCATTGGTTATGTGTAATCAGCCCCAGCAGATTTCTGAGGCACATTAATAATCAAAAAACTGCTGAGCCTCTAGTTATGTTGACAGAGATGCAATTTGTTCCAGCCAAATTCCAACTTGCACAAGCTTTTTGGTGTTGAATGCTTGTCCTTCTTTGCAGACAAAAGGCACCTCTTCTACAGCTCTTAAGTCACAGTAGTAGCTGTGTGTGGGATCTCCTTTTAAACCATGTTTCAAAGAGAAGCAAGACAGAGACGAAATGAACTGTGAGTAGCTTTGTAGCTTGCTTTCACCAAACTGCCTCAGGCACCCAGGAGGCTCAAGCATGTACCTAATAATAGAACTGGTCCTGAACTTCGAACTCTAAACTTCAAGAGCCTACTTGCTGTGCTAAAAGAAAATAACCTTTGATGAAAAGAAGGGAATGAAGACCACAGAAACATCTTTACAAGTGAAGAATGTCTCCTTTACCCAGTTCTTCACAACCTTCCTCTCGGAATTCTGCAGGTCTGAACTTACACAAGGGTTAGTTCTATATATTCTGTGGAAAAATTTAATTTTACTTACTTGCCTTGCAACAGGTAACGTAAAACTTGAGGTAGAACTGAGATTCAGCCAAACAATGTGTAAATTAATGAGTGGTGGGATCAGCTGTTTTAAGAACAGTGGTTGGGATGAAAGCAACTTCACCAGGAAGTCATATGGGACTGGAAAGTACAAGGGAGAGGCAAGCCATCATCTTGAATTAGTACAGCTGTGGTATGGTCGTATAGAGTGAGAAAAAAATATTAGTAAGAGCAAGGGGTTGATGAAAGACCAAATATTTTTGCTTTCTTTGTTACCTGTCACATGCCATAATTAACTATTTTTCTTATAATATGAACCTCAAACATAGCGCTGGCCAACATTTTCTGTCTTTGAAGCCAATCATTGGGATGTTGCATGGCAAATAACCTAGTACAGGTAAGAGTTTCCTCTGTAGGTGACCCTGAGGCATGCTCTCCCTTTAGCAGCTACAATGCAACCTGTAGCTTCCAAGCTGGCATCTTCTTTCCAGCTCTGTCCTCAAAATTGCATTTTCTCACAAGGACATGGGTCACTGTTACAGAAAAATAATTATCGTGTCCTTGTTGGCTAATAGCTAAATTAAGCATGCTTGTGCTGTGTCTGAGAAAATGGCTTAGTTATAAGCTGTTTCTCTCTGGGGAGGAGACATACTGTTTCTTAATGTTTTTAAAGCCCTACATGAATTTATGGTGCAGTGCTAATTATGGCTAATCAGTGTATCCTCTTAGTTTGGAGGCATTCACTGAATGATACTACAGACTCATGATGATAAGCTCTGTGGCAATGAATCATAAATTTAATTGGCTGGCTGGGCCACCTCTGGAATCCATTGATACTTAAAAATCCTTCAAATGTGACAGTAAAACAAATGCTGGGAGACTCTAAACCTCCCCTAGTCACCCATGGAATCTCTGAAGCCCTCTTACATTTTGTATTCTGTTTATGTTAATTTGCTATCCATCTCTTATTTCCTTGCTGCTGCCATGGCAAAGTCCTAACTTGGCTCACATTCATTCTCTTAGGGCAACTTATTACATGCCCATCTGAAAATGGGAGAGCTTGAGGCTGGCCCTTTCAGCAGTGCTCCCCTCACTTCTCTCAAATTGTTTTAACAACTGAGAGCATTCCAGGGTGCTCTGGGTCTGCTGCTTGCCCTTTTCCTATGTCGTCTCATGTTTATTAGGAAAACAGCCTCCTTTTTGCAACAGCTTGGTATTCGAAGCCTTTACAGCCTGGCTAGGAAACAGAAAGATGTTTACTGCTAGGGTAACTTGCCTAGGCTGGCTAGGTGAGCCATTTGATCTCTTCTCTCAGTTCAGCCATCCTGAAGTAGACAGATAGTAAGGAGAGGCAATGAGGTGGTAGACAAGGAACCTTGTGGCTGAACACTCCAGGTCTTATTTACTCAGTTAATGCCTTCACAGGAAAACCTTCTCTGATTTCAGTGGAAAAGGAGCCATAATGCAGATTGAATAAGGAGTGATTAATCTCTTCAAAATTTGGCCCAGTTCTCACTTCCTCTTGGCCCGTGATTGTTATTTTCTCAGAAGCTCTAGATCCCATTTCGTTACATGTACAGCTGCGTGTACAGCAAACATGACTTGTTATGTGCTGCTGGATGTGTCCTGAAGGCCAGCTCTAAGCAATGACTGGTTTGTGCCTTTTTATGCATCTTTGCAAATTATTCACACTGGAGGACTGAGTGTGGAGGCTCTAGCTGAACAAAGTGAGGAATGATCTGAGCACCAACTCTTTTGATCTGGTAGGCAACTAATCTGCTCTCACGTGAGCATCCTGAAAGAAAATGAAATTTCTCATCAGCAAGCACAGAAAGTAGGGTTTTTTTGAGTTCAAAGAAGGAAATGCACCCCACAGTTATCAGTCCTGGGGCTGAGGTGGAGGCAGAATTTAGACCTATTGAGAAATAACAGTACAGTGCTAATCAATGATAAAACCAGCCTGCTATTTTATACTTGCTACCTCAATCTACAATAAGACAAGCTTTGTTTTCAGAGACACCAAGTAATATTTTACTGGAGAGGAGGCACAAGACAGAAACAACTCTCCTGCCTCAATTCTGCATTTGTAGAACAGAATGGGTTTTTTTTAGGTGCTAGTTGCAGTAATCTATTTTAATTGAAATTGTAATTGTAAATGAAATTTATAGAGAACAGTAAACTTCAGTTGGCTCATACACAGATTTTGAAATTTTTTTTTCAAAATCTGTGTATGAGCCACTAGTGTGGAAACACTAATTTCAGAATTACTAATGTTGCAAGGAAACAAATCATTTTGAGGGCCAATAGAAATGCAAATGACCAAAACCAAAATCAAACAAAACCCAACCACTCAACCAACCAACCAAAACACAGAAAAAAATTCCAAACAAACAAGAAAGGGAACTCATAACAAGCTGATTTCCACAGTTCATGGTAATGCTCTTATTACTGTTTTTATACCCACTTACAACCAACATTTATATGGAGAATTTAAGTCCTTTTCTTAGGAACATCTGGCATCAAATTTTTACTGAGCTTTCTCTAGGTGCCATGTGCTTTGGAGATAAGACCTGTTCTTTTCCTCCCATATTGTAATCCCAACCTAATATACTCTTTCACCTAAAGCTGCAGCCACAAAGCAGAGCAGTATTTGCTGACTTTAGAAAGGGATTTTTCAATTTTTTCAGTCCTACATTTCTCCTGACCTCACTGCTAGGCAATCACAGCACTTTAAAAGAAGATTTCTGCTTTAGCACAATACCAAGATTTACTTCTGTGCCTTCTTTGTGAAGGCTTTAGGTGCTCATTTCACAGCAACTGATGAGGATCAAGTACAGAATCAACAATTTCTTCCTCCTTGGTCCCTGGTGATGTTCATCTGGTCATATTTTCTGGATATGACCTTGTTTATCTTCACTGAAATGTAATGGAAAACCTTACAGGCCATTCCTAAACTATCACACATCTACACTAACTGTCTTCAGATCTTATTTTGTAGCATTCAAAAGTGGGTGGAGACAGGCTAAAAATAAAATCTAGAAAAAGATGCAAAGTTATAAAAAGCACACAGAAATGGGGGAAGGGGATTGTGAACTGCAGCACTTGCCTTCCATAGTTTCTGCACTGAAAAGCTGTTCTTAAACTATATATTGTTTTTGCCCATGCCGTGTATTTCCAGTATGTTTTAGTCAAGGCTCTTAACCCAAATCTTCCACAGCTCATTACTATTTGTTCCTTTTACTGAGTGTCCAGTTGACACAAAAGCATCCTGCACAATCTCCCAAACTTACAGTTTCTGTTTTATAGGATATCAAGAACAGAGAAACTTTTTTTCTTCTATAGAGGCACTTCCTGTGGTGATCACCTCAAAAGCCCTGATGTCTTTGCCAGGTTATTAAGTGAGAAGGTATACACTCGTAGTAACCACATTGTTGCCTTTTTTTTTCATGCCACAGGAGACAGATATGATGGAGTTATATCCAAAAGGAAACCACAATGCAGGGACAAACTATTAATTGTTTGTATTGTCAGCCACTGAAGATGCATTCCTGTAATCTAGAAATCACATCATCAAGACTAGAGTTTAGAAATACCAGCTGATTATCTAAACACTTCCAGAACATTTGTGCCATGCAGACAAGCACATCATTGGCATTTTTGAATGAAGTGCTGCTATGCTGGATAATAGTGGAGGGCAACTATGTTGCTGTTACTTTTCCTCCTGTGAATTGCAAACCAGATGCAAAAAACTCCAGTATTAATTATGAGGAGGATAAAGGAAAGAGGCAAGATCATACTAAAAATGGGCTATCGCAGTTGTGCCAATAGGCACAAATAACTCTTGCTAGCTAGCAAGCAGCATTTTTTACTACAAATAATATATTTAATTTCTTATAAACTTGTGTAGTTAACTGAATAGGCTGGGGAAACTTTACAGCTACCTAGTATTTCAGGTAGAAAAGGTCATATAGGCAAGATTGAGAATAGTGTGCACTAAACATTTTTTCTTCTGTTTTTGGGATTCCTTCACACTCAGTTTGTTTTTACTTGACCTGGCCAAAGAACAGGATGTAGAGTAAGTCCTGAGACATCTTCTATCATTGTGAAGTGCCTTCTTGCTATAAGACCATAAAAGAAACTGTTCCTCTGCTCCTGCTTTGCTCTTAGTCTCCTTCTTTGCTCTTAGGAATGTTTGACACTGAACTTTGTGGTGAATAACTTCATAACTAACACTGATGTACTTAGGCAGCATATTCCTTCTGCTTATGCATAGTGAGCCCACAGAATATGCAGAAATATTTAGATACTGGAGTGTACATGCACAAATCTGAGGCTGGTAAATATAGTCAATTTGTAAAAAGTATTACTTATTCATTCTGTGCAATTTTGAACTTTGATCCATGACATGCTATTAGTTTTCTATATTTAGACTGGAAATTTTAAGAGGCACCTTTCTGAGATTATCTTTAAGAAAACAGTTACAAACCTCATTAGCAACACAAGGCTCCATTTCAAAAGAAATAAGCCAGCCATCCACTTCGAGAGACTCTGCCTTCATCACCTTACCCCTCTTCAGAATTCTTCCCTAACCCATGCCTTCACAGCATTATTGCAATATTACCACATTTAGATTGTTCAAAGAGCTGTTTACAGGAAATCTCAAAGAAAGTGCTCTTCCAGCTTTCACAATACAGGGAATCCTTCCTGGATCCACTGTGTTAAGTGCTGTTAGAGCAGCTAGAGATTGTTCACTTATTTCTAAAAGTACATAGACATCCATAAAGACCCTCAAAATTTGAATGGCTTTTTAGTAGCAAAAAACATCACTGAAAACATCATTACAATGGTTATTGTCTCTGGGTTTTCTGCTTGTTTTTAATTTGGCAATGCTTGTGAGAACTTTAAAAATGTTTTGATATTCTTTGCCTTTGAATTATTCATTTTAATTAGTCACTGTTCTCCCTAAGTAGTAGATCATGTGATATTTCTGTTCTTTGGTTGTATGGTTAAAATAGGAAACAGAATGATGACAAATAATCATTATGAATACTATTGAGTTGACTGAAAATGCTAAATATTTGATTAAAATTTTAATGTCTACTTAAAAACAAAACCATTAAAATTCTTGTCACTATCAGCACCAATTTCCATCCATGTTTAATGATTTTCATCTGTGTTTAGTGTGGTTTGATCTGTAGTGTATCGGATAACATGAAACAGATAAATGTGTCATGTTCCTCTAATGTGAAACCATGGATTAACAAAAACTCATGCTAGAATTCATCCTAAATAAAAAGCTTTGTAACATTTCCACCAATACCTAGCAGTTAATTTTTTAATGCCTTTTATGACAGCTGGTATAACTTTAATTCACTCCAAACCAATCTTGTGTTTCACTTTTACTATCATCATGATGCTAATCTGTGAAAATATTTACAAGGCTTTTCACATTTCCATAATACTCTGCTGTGCCAGCATTATGTTCAATTTTGAAAATTTTTGGATGATATGATCTGATTTTTTTCCACTTACACAAAAGCCTCTTTATTTTTTGCTTTCAGCACTAAGGGCACTAGCTCTCAATGGAGCAAGGCTTCACATTACAGTCTATTCTCAGAACCTCACATCTGTGATGGAAAACATACTTGTACATTTGCATACTTGCCACATCTGCATATACGTGTATCTTGAGGAACACTTCAAGACTCTCTTAGGGATATTTTTCACTTTCTATTTTTTTCAAGACTTATTTCCTTCTGATGTAAGCATGGAAAAGTACCAGTGCACAGGACTCAAGCAGCTCTGTTTGCAGTCTTCCTACAAAATGTGTATTACAAGCATGAACTTTAACTCCAGGTTAAAAAGTGCATAGCATTAAATTTTTGTGGAGCTGAGTTAGAGAGTTTTTTCCTGTGGATGGTTCAGGCTAATTCCCACTGATGTAGATTAATTTGTTTTTTAAAGTTAGAGAAAAATCAAAGCAGTATAAAGGAGAACCATATTCCAATTTTATCCATATCTGGAATTATCAATTACAAATCTGCCTTCACATCTCTTTCAACAATTAAAATTAATTTTCTACAAATAAAGAGAGGAAAATTATATTCACCAAAGCTCCATATATCTGAAAATGTATCAACTCAGTCCCATAGGAGATTCCTTGGACCTCTCCTTCCTTGCTTTGCAGACTTTAATGAGTTTGTCAGTGAATACACTCCTACTAGCACAGCCTTGGAGGGAACCAGAAAACAGTGTTCAGAGTTATTTGATTTCAGATTTTTATTTTGTGGGGACATGAAACATGGTCACAGGCAAATTCTGCTAATGCAGAAAAGTTGAGATTTTACGTCTGGGCTGAGAGGAGTTTGGATCCTCCTGTTCCATGGCCATAGCAAATGACCAGGCTTACATCTTTAGTTTTAAAGGGACACTGAGACTCAGCAGTGAAATGACCAGTGAGGAAAGGCCTTTCTAGAAGCCATTCATCCTCCTTTAACTCATACATTGTACAACAACAGGACCCCAATTCACAGCTGAAAGTTATTCCTTCCAAATGGACCTTTGGCAAGTGCAGAGGTTGGACTTCTGTGGCTTCTGCCCTTTCAAAGGAATACCTGGAGAAGATGAAGAGAGCAGGATTATGTCGTTTCTTATCACATTAATTTGTTATCATTCTGGACTCAGCTAGAGCACATAGTGTGCTTGTATTTGAATGTAACCATGGAGTTCCTGGGAATACAGTTGAAGTAGGAACTGGACAAAGATCTAGGGGAGTCCTGGACTCAGATCAGCAGACATGTCCTGGGTAACCTTTGGAAAAAGCAGAATTTCTTCTAATTTTAGTTCTCAATCTTCACTCTGCTATTTCCTTTCTTACACGCATTCTTTTTCAAGTATGTGTCAAAATCATAGGAGCATAAAATTCATCGGAGGTTCCTTGTGGTTTTTACCTGTGTCCTACTCATGGGATCAGGCTCCTGAAGACAGGGGTTGCCTGCTATGAGTTATCAGGAATCAGGCATTCTGTGCTTGTGTAATGCAAAAAATCACCTTTTCAAGGAGTCCATCAAGCCCGTTTTGGCCTTAACCTGACCTGAATTTGAAGTCGGCTCCTCAAAACAATCAAATTCTCACCTACAAGTACTTCCATGTTAATAATTTAATGAAAGTTCTTGAATCTGATACAAGGACCTTTCTGTTCTCTTCCTCCTCTTTTCCTGCACACACACACGCATACACATACATACACACCATCTCTCCTCAGACTATTTTGGGCAAGCAACTGCAGCTTTTCGCTGGAAAGAGTAAAATGCCACACAGACAAAATTGATTTCAATTGAGTGACAGTAGACTAAAACTGCTGTGAGTCAGGAAGTGAATCAGAAAGCACAGATTTGATGGACAGAGAAAGGTACACCAAATGAATGTTGTACATTGTATTTAGAGTGATCACTTTCTAAAGAACTTGCTTTCAGAATTACAGAAGAAATACAAATGGAGAAAACTCAGCAGAGCAAGGAGCTTTGTGCCTTTTTAAAATGAACAAAATCTAATAATTACACTATGGAAAGACACGAGCGAAATGGGCCTCTGGCTCTTATTCTGAGGTCCAGGACTCACTCGATGTGTGATTGGGCAAACTCTGTAGTCATCTGGTGCTTCAATTTGTTTATAAAGAAGAGTAGAGCTGAACCACATCAAAAAGATGCATTAGGCCAGTTCATTTTGCAGTTATTGGGGGCCTTGAGATTCTGGTATGAATGGTGGAGTAAGTTCAAAATGTTATTATCCCAGTAAAATGAACACGTTTTTAGAAGTTGGTGGGAGCTGTAATTATGCTTATTTAGTATCGGGAAAAAGCAACCACCTTCCAAAATGAATTAATTGTCTTTAGGATATTTCCAGTTTAATACCTCCTCCTTTAACCCTTCTTAGCCTAATAGTGCTGTCTCTGTAACTTATGTGTTCTAAAATGCTTCTACTGCCCTGTGACTTTAGAACACCACTCAGTAAGGGAAAAACTTGGTACAATGGCAAAGTACCCAGTGAAATGAAACAGAGGTTTTCCGTGCCTGCCATCTTTCCCACCTTGTGGGAATACGTCCCAAAAAAAACAAACCTCAAAATTAAAAAGATAAAAAATAACCACCCTAAAGAACCTCCCATCACTGAACCTAATGTCGTTCTCTGACAGCCTCTATCAACAGTGTCAGAAGCTTTCTTTCACAAGATTTTTTATTAATCAGTGGCCACTCATGTCATGAAAATATGATAAGTCAAACAAACTGGTCTGTGGTTGTTGGGGTGGGAGTTTGCTTCAGCTAGCATGAAAAGAATTAAAAATAACATTAGGGATCTGGAGGGGGAAATTTGTTAACCTGGACTTTCACCAGACATCAGAGTAAATTGTCGTGAGTTCACCACTATCTTAACACTTGCCTTCACATATCTGTGGCAGAGTCACAGGGGGTTGCTTTTCTAACTGCAGTTTATAAAGTTGTGCTCCAAGTCAACTACCAGCACTGTGGTTTACAAGAAATGTTTAAGAAAAACAAATGCAAATATTATGCCTTGTGTCCTTAATAATCTCCTATTAATGTGCAGATGGAGTGCATTGTGCAGGAGCTGTTATGGGTGAGCTGGGAACAGCTGTCTGGCCTTGCTCTGGCTTGAGACTGCAGCCTGCAGGACCCAGATGCGGTGCCTAAAGGACTGTGAATTATACAATCACAGGCAGGGTGTGAGTTAAGAGAGTTGCAGAAATTGCTCTTTTGCAACACACAAGAGGATATGAGGAAGTGTGAAGGTGTAAATTAAAGAAGTCTTCTATATTAACCTGCACCTCTGCCAAGTAAAATGAGGCAGCTTTAGACTCCTTC
Source organism: Aleadryas rufinucha (assembly GCA_013397815.1). Lineage (NCBI taxonomy): Eukaryota > Metazoa > Chordata > Aves > Passeriformes > Aleadryas > Aleadryas rufinucha. The sequence goes on from VZTH01010744.1 coordinate 80,685, forward strand.
ACACTCACTTAGGCTCAATTGCACCCACTTACCACTGTTCAACTCGAACTTTCTTGACCAATGTAATAAATATGTGACGTACCCCCTGACAGAGCAGAATAATTTCCTCAGAGGAGCAGTCAGCATCCACCAAATCCAGAGGCTGAACTTACTCATATGTAGCTTAAGAATGTGTGTTTCTTGCCTAGGATAAAAGGTGTGTTGTAGGAATACCCTGCCCTAACACTTTCTAAAGCTCCTGTGCATGCAAGCTGTGCTGGCTGGGGTGAGCTGAGTCAATGTTTGCCTCCAGTCAGGAGGGCCGTTGTGATACACTGTGTGTGTGAGGAAGATAGAGCCTGATGCTGGATTGAGATCAAGTCCTATTCATCTTATACTGCCAGAGACCAGAGGGGATATGTATACAGCCTTTTCCAGAGATATTTCTTTTTGGTAGGACAGCATCAGAAAGCAAAGAAAATCTAACCAGGTAATTGCATCAGGCAGTGAGGGGCTTTCTGCTTTCATATGGAAAACAACCCCAGTGGGTTGTGTTCATCCTCCAGCTTGATGACAACCAGCTTGACCTCAACGGTTTATTACAAAGAACATGAATTTGGCTCAAAAAATCTATTTCTGCTTTAAAATGAGCAACATAGAAGAGAAGGGGAGTGAAGTTTCACAGGAGAGAAGGGGAGTGGAGTTTATGCTAGATTTTTATTGATGTTCTGCCGCGGCTACCCAGGCAGCCCGGTGAGCCTGGTAGGCGACATAGCTTCTGTTCTCCCACATGGACACTCGCCTGATAAATTGGGCTGCGGCAACGGAGATGAAAGACGAAGGAGGCGCTCTCTTTGCTTAATCCGTGTCTTTATTTCCCTGCCCCAAGCATGGGAAACAGGAAGGCATGAAGGGAGTAACCTAAAGCCTGGCCTTAATAGAATGGCCTCGGCCCCCGGACGTGACCGGAGAGCTGGAATCCTCTGAGCCCTGCCAGGACATGACCTGCACAGGGAACCCAGGGAGCCATTCTGCCCCAGGGCAAAACCCGGGGAACCAGTCTTATGGAAAGGCTCAGGAGTGGCGATGGCATGGCGCCGACTGGCCGTTATAGGGGAAAGTTATACAGGGGGAGGAGAATGGGAGGTACAAGGATACAACCAATAAGGAAATGATAAGGAGTGACACATAACCAATCATAACATACAAGAGGAGGAACTTATTTAAATCAGCCAATGAGAAACATAACAGAACAGAACTTTCTAGACATTAATTGCTTAATCAATGAACTTATTATTAAACATAAATTGACTTAGCCAATGAGTGACTTAGGGGCTAAGAGGGTTCTGGAATCAGGGAGGAGATGAGCCTTGGAGTGGCACCCAGTGGGTGGAGAGGGAAAACCCATGCCTCCTCTTCAGATCTGCCCTCGGAGGCAGAACCCAAGGCGGGGAAATCCACCCACTAGATGTCCTCTCTGATGTACAGTCCAAAATGGGCTGACGCACCGCAGCAATGTTCTGTAGATTTTTTTTTTTTTATGAGTAGCTTTGTACTCAGATGAACACATGAAGGACAAAAAACATTGCCATTTCTTTGTCAGGAAATAGGAACTGGTTCGTAAAGCAGGCCCAGGGTAGAAGTGACAGCACCTGTACCCAATTTCATCTTGAGGCTGACAACACTAAGCCTGGTTTACAAGTCTATCTCAGCTCCTCAGGGTGTGGGTAATGCAACTTTAATCAGCCTGTACATGATTTGGTCCCAAAGGTCTTAGTGCTTAGATCTTATGCTTCTGAGGCACTTCGAAACTTCATTTGGTGCCAATCCCTGTTTCCAGGAAGAGAACCAGAGGTTTCCTGGGGAGATGTTTGTAATATGCTGCAATAAACACAACCATAAGGTGCGTGAACTACTTCAAGAAAGATGAATTAGTTAGTAGGAGCTTCTGAGAAAAGTTCACATCTACTTCATTACCTTGCCTTTTATGTGTATGTAGGTGACACTTCAAACTGGTTCCACTCACTCTTTCTTTCCCTCTCTCCTGATTGCCTTGAAAGAGTGCACTTGTGCAAAAAGACTGTGATGGCATTTTCTCAGATGGGTTAGTGAGAAGCTATGAAGAATGACTTTCAAGAATGAATTTCCATCCCTTAGCTCATGTAGTTGCATAGTTCAAATGAATTGCTTTGAGCTGATGCTGACAGAGAAAAAGCAAAATCCAGTTCAGAAAGAAGACCGTGGGTGGCACTTGAGTCCAACAGGAATTTTTCTGAGGAAATTGTATTTAGTGGGCTGTTTCCTGTTCTCTACAGGCCTGTGTGAATAAGGTGGTTGCCCTTTTTTAGGACAGCAATGTTGAAACTGAGAAGGTAATGCTAGACACCTGCACTTCCCACATCTCAGGAAAAACACAGGTGAAAACAGTGGAGCACAGCAGATGTTAAATAGGTTAAATTACTCCCTCTGAAACACAATAATGTATGCATATATTGTTTCTTGTTACACTGGACTGTGGGCACCCTTGTCTTCCCAGACAAATTGAATGGGTTAAGGTCTAGTGCAAGAGAAGTGAATGGGTTAGGACTCGCACCTCCCCCGATCACCTCTGTTCTTTCACCTTTGCTTGGCTGAGGAACAGAAACAAAACATTATGGCTTGAATAGCTTAAAAGCAATTAATAAAGCCCTGTATAAGCATTAAACATTCACATTTTCCATGGAGATGAAAAAAAAAGTTGCTGGCCTTTACCCAAACTCTTCTCCCCTGTTTGCATTGTGGATTTGTCATTAAAATGTTATTTTAAACACCAGGCCTGAAAGGTGAAATGGTACCTAAATTACACACCCTTGCTGAAGAATGCAGTGAGTCAATAATGATCCATCCCAGCAGTAATGAGCTGTTCCTGCTCTCATTTACCTGAGCATTCTTAACACTATTAAAATGATGTTGACTCTAAGAGGTAGAAAAAGAAAGAAAAAATGGGGAAACACAATTAGAATATAAGAAAGAAGAAAAGACTAAAGCAAAAAGGAAAAGATTTTAGGTGTCTAAGATGTTCAGATTAATTATTTGTAAATGGAAAATTTTGTAAATTAAAAAAAAAGTCCTTCTATATGGGGGATTTTTTGTTACTTTTTTCCTAAGAAAAAGCTTTTTAAAAGTCCTCTTTAGGTAAATTTTTTTATGCACCATGCGTCTTTAGATTTATAACAAAATTCCTAATGTCTTTTTCAGGAGAGGAGAAAGTGAGGAGGATGTGGGTAGGTTGCCAAAGAGGTGAGATAAGAAAAAAAAGGTAAGACTTAAGAATATCTGCCTTCAAGGTGGTCAGTAATTGAACACAAATATAGTATATAGTGATTGAAAATCTGTACAGACTAAATTTAATTCTTCTATAGCTAGTTGGAGACATTGACCTAAGCAGAAATTAATCAAGGTCAAACAAACTCACCCACAGCTCCTTTATTTGCTGTTTAGCGCTGTTGATTTAGCTGAAGGGTTCATTCAGCTGTAGGAACCATGTGTGCTGTGCAAATGCCACTTGGGGGCTTTAAATGAAAAGGAGAAGAAGCAGGACTTGAGGGTCACTTCATTTTTTATATTTCCAGCCTGTTCAGAGACCCATGAAGCTCTCTGAGAAGTGCTCTTGAAAGCACATGAGCCGACTAGGCTCATCTGAGTGTTTCAGCTCAGGGGAACACTGGCATCCATCTTCCATTCACTAAGATAATTTGGTGCTTTTTGGTTTTTTTTGGTGTGTTTGTTTGTTTTGTCAGTTTTTTGTTTCTTTTGTTTGAGAAGTAAGCTTTATCAGAAGTCATTTTAATGCTTAGAAACATTGATTTATTTTTTTTGTTTGCCTTACTTTTTATTTCCACTCACTTCAGCATGTTTGCGTTTTGCCTGGAACAGAGGCATCTAAATTCAGGCATGGAAGGAAATAACAGAAAGTTTAAATCACTGAAAACTTCATCATTGTTTTCGGGAGATTTCCAATTCAGTGGAAAAGATCGACCAAGACTGGGGAGCTGATTATGTGTTTATAGATGCCTTATCTATAACAATACTGTTATGTTTCAGTTATTGATCTGTAAGATAACAAAAACAGTTTCATTGTATGTCTTAATAATTTCTTTGGAAAATAAAATATATCCCATGGATTTTGCTCAGTTAACTGATCTTATATTTGAAGGATATTTTTTTAGGTGGCTAAGGAATGTGAGCATTAACAGAAGACAAATAAACATGGAAATTTTATTCAGGAGACAAGGTTTACAAGTTTTCTTTCTTATTGGTAAATAAATGTTAATGGGGACTAAACATAAAATTCATAGGTTGGCAGGATTTTTTCAATATTTTCATTTTTCTTAGTGACTTCTATATGGAGGGTCCTGAAAGTCCTTGTGAGAAAAAAATCTCTATTTCAGTATCACATCTCCCCTTGCAAAATGATTGTTGTGAGCTGGCAAAAGTTCAAGACTGACATTTAACTTTAGAATTTTTAATTAAAAATCAGAGATTTTTGTAAGTACAGAGTCCCCAGAGTTTGCCTTGAACACGATAACTAATTTTGGGCAAGAGATGCAAGTTTATTATTTGTGAAGCCACTGTAACAGATTTTTTCAGTAGTTTTAGATCCTGTTTCCTCTCCAAATTAACCAAAATATTTTTTCAGCTGTAAAAATATCTTGTTTTTCTACATTTTCATCATGACCTCCTGATGCTAACTTTTTTTATATAAGAGAAATGCAGAGATAGTGAGAATAGTAGTTAACTTCTCCATATGTCATTTGTCACCAAGAAGATATGATAGAACTAAACACTCCTACACATCCTTTAGTTATTCTGGACTGCTGTACTACAGCCTATATTTTTTTTCAAGTGTTGAAAGTAACTTATATACTTTAGATACTGAAAGTGTAGCTTGATTAATTTATAGAATTCATACTTGGAACTGTCAGAGAAAAATCAAAGATGTGGGCATTTCTTAACAATAAAAACGCTTTGTCAATTTTGCTCTTACAAAGCTTCATCGTGAGCTATATAATATCACTAATATCTTCACTTAAAAAGCATTAGGATTAAGTTATAAGGAAACAGGCAGCTGAAGCATATTCTCGTTATGAGTCAGCCTGAAGATCTATCTCAATTAGTGTCTTGTCTCCAACTTGTACAGAATGTAAGAACTGGTCAAATGTATGTCATCTTTAAACAATATTCACCTTTGCCATTTCATGAGTTAGCAGCTTTTGAACTTTGCTATCTCAACTTCCTTAGCGTGATCCAATAAGGAGTCACTCAGCAAGGAATGGTAGCTTCAGTCATTTGTAAATTCAAGTATATGTAATTTGCCTTCTCAGGGCTACTGCCAGTATTCTGCATTTTGCTTTGTTTAGCTACTGTTCTCTTAATTTTACACTAGGAGATAATGCCAGTTTCAGAAATGTGGTTTTTAAAACAGTACTCAGCTGGAAAACCTGCTCATATGTGTAAGTTGTACAAGTGTAAGATTTATTACAAGAAAATATCCCACTTTTATATTCTCTTGATTCTTAAAAATACAGTTCATAATTCTGCAGTTAATTTCATTGCTAATTTCTAGTGAAACATTTAAACTCAGCAGAGAAATTCAGATAAGAAAAAGCTTTTGTTCATAAAGTATTTTAAAAGATGTAATTATTTTATTCTTGTTTCCTAACCCTGTAATTTCCTCATCCTCAGGAGTCTACTGTGAAATAATTATGTGTCATTTGTAGTACTGACATTTTGCTCCTGCTTTTAATTTGGAAAAGCAAGTAGTGTTTGCTGCATACTCTCTGAATTAGGTGCAGGAAGGAAACTTAAGTATTGAACTTAAGAAAATTTAATAGGAAACAAAAGGCAAGAGGGATATGGATTCACTTGAGCCCCCAGTATAAATGGAAAAAATAGAGACTATTGCTTTCCGAAAAATAAAACAAAACAAGGAAAACCATGGTTTGAGAAGGTTACCTTTTTGTAGTGAAGTAAATGAAATAGTGAGAAACAACTCTTGATACCTTTGAGTTTCTAATTACACATTTAACCTCTAATTTGGGAAAGCAAAACATATTTGCATGCACATTAAAGAATGGTGATTCTTTGCATAGTGTTACGGGAGTGTAAACTTCTGATTTCAGCTCTTATTGTTGTTTTTAGGTGTTCTACATGACCACAGGCATTTCCTTTCACCTCTCTCTTAACCTGGAGGTGTGGGGCTGGGATGACTAATACCACCATAGATATACTCCTTAAAGCAACAAATGCATCAGATTAGCTCAGTTTAGCCATCTAGATGTAAAATTTTAGATTTCCTCCATAGTTAGTGAAAAGAGATAGATATCTCCAGAAGCAATTAATTCCATTAACCTTTCAAAGCCTTCTAATATGGAAATGGTCACAGAGTGGTTTCTTAAAGCAGAAGTGTATTCCATATCTTGAAACCAAATTTAGGCGCATGTACCTTGCCAGTACATGTTGAATGCCTCAATGGGGTGTAGAGACCTCAAGCTGCTGAGTGCTAATATTGAAAACCTTTCTTTTCATTCAAAAGTTGTAGTAAAGAAAAAAACTTGGTGGGTGTTCTCCCCCCCCCGCCCCCCCATGCCCCACCTTGTAAAATGAAAAAAATAACCCTTTGGCTATATTAAATCCCCTTTAATATATAAAACCATTCTAAAAAACAATTACTGACATGCAAGATCTTGGCCAAATAAGTATTTAAGCGACCTTCTGCTTGCAACCCAAAAACTATTAAAAATAGATACCTCACTTATTGCACTGCTAAGTTTGACTTTTTTCAGGAGCTACTGTCAAGTCTGTCAAATGGAAACTAATTGACAAACCAATTGAAAATGCTGAATAACTCCTTTGTAACCTCTTGCTTCCAGAAACCTCATGGGTCTAGCTAGATTTTGAAATCTGAAACCCGTTATCTGTATTCTGATGGCATTTGTTCGTGTAAACACTTTCTCAGTTCTAATCAACTGTCTAACTACAGGATTTTCACCCAGAATAGAAAAGCAATTTTGATTATAAAGTCAAATGAGAAATTATAAAGTATTTGACCTCCTTTGTTTATATTAAATTTGATTGTGCTGTAGTCAATGAATTGAACCAGATCTGGCTGACTTTTTTGGACCACACAGCATCCTGTGGTGCAACAAGACACTACCATTCCCTCGGTTTCCATTGGACAACCCAAAATTACCAAAATAAAAATTTGGCCTGTCTCTGCTAATGCTAAAAAAGCCCCTTCAAACCAAATCAACCAACAAACAAAAAACCAAAGCAGAACTCCCCCACTGCTTATGACCAGCAACTGGTCCTGAATTTTGTTCTCTTTAAGGTGTCCTACACATATTGGAGTGCTGATGGACTTCTGAGAATCCAAGAATTGAGGAGCAGAGTGGAGGAATCCAAGAGTGGAGATTAACTCAGGTTTCTGACTTAATGAAATTTTATCCCAGAGTGTTTTGGTAGTGATGTAAAGAAATGCAGATTTTTGCAGTTACTGCCTTTGATTTATTAAATAAACCATCTAGTAAAAACTATGAAAGGGAAAATTCAATAAGTGAACCCACTTAACAAGGCAGAGGTGGGATTTTCAGCTATGATGGAAAAAGAAGTAAGAAAAGCAGTAGGCAAGAAGGGTGAAAGGCTTGATTTGCCAGTTAATTTCAAAAACTGTCTTTTCAAAGAAGTAATGTTGTCTGTAAATCATCCACATCCTCACCCTGAAACATCAGGGAATTATGGCCATCTTTTAAATATTGCATTTCAGCTGAAAGTCTGAAAAGGACTTCACAAATAATGGACTAAATTTTCATAGTCTGAAAGGATATGTTTTAAAATCCCTTAAGAAATCCATTTTTGCTTCCTTTGTGCAAGTAAAAAAACCAACCAGCCAATCTACGGGAATCCAACTGAGTTAGCAAGACCTTTCCAGTGCAAGGAAGCATGAGTTGTATTGTCCTGCCTGTGACTTATTAATTGGGCTAAATGTTCGGTACACCTAGAAGAATCATAAAAAATGTAAATGAAAATAACCAGATGCTGCATCATTTACATTCTGTTTTCCTTCCTGATAGTTTAAAAGAATTCCTATAGCAAAAAGTTCAGTTTAATATTTGATATATAATAATAAGACATAAATAATTTCAGATGCTACATATCAGCTATTTTTATATGGGTTTTCATTTGACAATATTTTTTAATTTCCCCATCATTTTCAGCTTGTGTGTTATTCTGTTCAGCATTTGATACCAACCATTTTTGCTATAAATTAAAAATGCTAAGAATAGAGCTGATGTTAAAGCCTTCAGTCTCAGAGCCAGACTAACATGAACCTGGTTCTGTTTATCAGTAAAATCTTTTGTTGTTGACTGTTTCAAATGCCAGAGCTCTTTTAAATACCACTAACATTGCCAAAGCCTCATTTAAACATGTATTAGCAAGGTAATCCTTCAATCATAAACTTGCCACTAAGACATAAAGGGGATGATTACTGACATTGTGCCCTTTTCAGAACTACCCAAGGGAAAAAATATAATGAATATCCTGGGCTCACAGTGACCCCAGCCTCTTCATAGGAAAGCAGAGGAAAATGAACCAAAATTATGCCAGCAACCATTTCCCTCCTTGTTCACATTTTATTTTACTTTAGACAACAGGCAAAAGAGTTGTACCCACAAAGTATCTTTGCTTAGGTGGCTGTAGCTCTTATTAGTTACATCGTTGTGGGGGAAGCAAAGTACTAGAGTATGACATCTAGTGCAAGTCTTGGCCAATGTGTATGATACTGGAAGGAGATCATTCTTATTAATTTCAAAATGCTCTAACTTGCGACTCACCCTTCCCACACTGTTGCACAGCTAAATAAGGAGCACAACTAATTGTCTGTTCGATGTTTGATTTACTACAACAGTTCTGCAGACAGCAGCATGTCCTGCTGAGATGTTAAATAATAGCTGTTGTAGTACCAAACTCAATATAATTTAAAATAAAAATCAATAAATGCACCCCATATCTCAAAAATGTAGCTGAATGCATCCTGAAAATCAGCTGAACTTATATGACAAGCAGATAAACTCATCTGCAACAATGCTATAACTATTTAATTTCTGAATTCATCAGAATTCAGAACCCTCTCTTTCCACTGCTTGCTTACTGGTACTGCTTTACAATAATGCATCTTTTCATTCAGAGAATCAGAACTTTAAAAATATCCTCAAGATGGCCACTATAAAATAATGTGAAATTGGAATAGTTCCTCTCACCACAAAAGCTTTGAAAATGCATATTAAAAACCCTCATACCACCTGGGAAGCCAGGCAGTTATTCTTACCATCAAGTACCCTGGTCAAAAAAAAGTCAGGTAACTTGAGAGTCACCTCCTAGGACTTGTTTGCACAGCACAGGATGAGCTGGGTCAGACACTGATGGAGCTCCTGAGTCTGGGGAACTGAAATCATCGTGGCTCTGAGCAGCAGGTGCTCTCAGGATGCTTAAGGAGGACAAGCAGTGAAGAGGTGACAGTGGTGCTTGCCGTTCAGTGTTGCGTGCAGTCCAGGTCTCCTTGCTGTGTGCTCCCACCTGCAGTGGCAACCCAGCAGACCAAAGTCAGAAGTAGGAGCTGGCCCAAACTTGCTGTGAGCCTGAGGTACTCCTGGCATCACTGCCCATGTGGGTGTACTCAGGGTCACTGAGTAACACTGAGGCAGTGTGGAAGGAGGAGAAATGCCATTTTGCAAGACGCAAAATGTCCAGATAGTCCAAGTTCCTCACCTGTAAGCAGTTCTCTGTGAAACTCTGTATTTTCCTCCTCCTTTTATTTCAGCTATTTTGCTTCCTGTGAAAGTCCCCTGCACCAACTTGTTTATAAAAGAAATATATATAGGAAATGGATAAACTTTTAAATTGCATTCTGATCTTGAAAACATTAGTGTAAGTATGACTTTATGAATGTAACAATGCGGAATAATGAACTGAATTTGCATCACTGAAAATGATATCTACAGTTAAATTTTTGAACATTTTTTTTCATCTTTACTCTCACCCTCCTGAGCTAGTTATTCCCTTTTAGAGTAGTGCAGCAACACAGGACTCCACAGCTACAAGGAACCAACTAAATCAAAATGTCCAGTTATCTGTAGCTTGCGATAGATCTAGGCATGTGCCCAGAAACCAGGTGCCACTAAAGGCAAACAGCTCAGAAGCATATTTTCTTGCAGCAAAGGGGAATCAGACAGAATCTAGAGTTTGCTTGGCATGTAAGAGTACAAACAGAAGAAAGTTAAAAAGCTAAAACCATTATTGGTTCATAGGTTAAAAATACTTAAAATATTACTGAATATGCACATGCTTTTATCTACACACTGAGGGTGTCAGTGATCCATGATATATTTGTGATCACCAATTTCTGCCTTAGTGGAAGGTGGTAAAGAGATAGGTAGAAAAGAAAGGAGAAGGCAAATATTTAGTTATTTCAAAATGAAATCTATGATTTGTTTTTTTTCTGAGTGATGATTGCAGATGACTTCCCCCTAAATCTATGGGACAAAATACTCAGGACATATTCAGCCATGGTGGGTAACATCTTATGCTTTTAAACATTTCCCCCAACTTCTATATGATAAAGCATATACAAAGTGAAGTGGGAAAAGTCATGGAATCTGACTAGTACATTTTTTTGAGTCTATTATTAAAAATAATTATAGGAGAAAATAATAACAACAACTAAAACAACAGCAGCAATAATAACAGGAATGAAATAATAACAACAACAACAACAACAACAATAATAATAGTGAATAATAATAGGGAATAATAATAAATAATAGGATTTTCAGATAGTTTAGATTTAAATCCAGATTTAGAAAGCCCTCAGTTTTGGTCAGAAATTCACCTACGTCCTATGCAATATGCAGTCTACCTTTTATACTATTTTCACATGCCTTTGCAGAACCATGCACAATGGTGCACAATACATGTAAAAATAGTTTACTAAATCACACAGTCACCAATGATGCAATAATTAATTATACCCTTTCATTAGAATATCCCTAAATTTGAGTAAATTTTAACTGGTCTCAGGATTTTCACTTTGTAGCTTGGGAATCTGTCACTGAAATGTGTGCCTCCCCCAGAATTACAACCCCTTTTTTGCATCCACTTGGATTATTTCCTGTTCTCTCAATGCAGTAGCAGCTGGAGCCACTCCTGGCGGCTGCACCCTGCACTTCACACAGCTGCCTCCATGGCTTTTATTAATGTTTTCCATTTCTCATCCTGTTTTCTCACTGATGACTCTGGCAAAAGAGACACTCTCTTTATTGCAGTAAAAAGTAACGCAATCCTAAACACCCATCTCAAAATAGCTGAGAGGCTTTGTGGCTCAGATGCAGGAAAGCAAAATCAGTGCCTACTGCTGCATATTTGTATGCCTCAGAATAGGCTGCAGGTTAGAAGGCAACAAGAGCGCTTTGTTTCTATTGTTATTTTTTTGAAGTCCACCACGTTAATAAGAATTCCCGTGCTCAGTGGTACCTTGCCAGAAAGCTACTTGTAGGGCCACTGCCTCCCTCAAGGTGTCACTGCCCTCTCGAGTACTGAGCCTCCGGACAGCAGGCACTGATTGAGCTATCAATAAATCCAAACCAGGTCGGCGTGTGCAGTCTAACAGCTGATTTCATTACACTGAAGTGACAAGGCGTAAGCTGTCTGGTTTGAGGAATGGGATTGATTTCACCAGGGGAAGCAAAACCAAATGTAATATTAATCAATAATCCAAGACAAATCATTGTGAGCCTATTAACTTGATTTTTAATTCTGAGGAACAATTTGTCGTTAGTTGAAATTCTGGACTGTTTTTTTCTTATGAGTAGTGTGTTTTAGGAAGACCTACTTTGAGTTCACAGTTGTTCTTTTAGAGTCAGAAGTTTGTCAATGAAGGGATTATAGACACAAACAAATCCATTCATAATTAGTCTTCCTCTCTTTCAAGACAGTAATAATGACTAACGGTAACCGTTTCTTGAGTCCATTTAGTTAATGGAATTATACTATCGGTTTAGTTTTACAAAATGTTGTAAATTTATTCCAGATGCAATGGTCTTTCAGGCAGTAGATGCCATACCAAGAATCTTTGAAGTGCTTTTCTCTGAGCTGAGATAGAATAATTGGAAAGGTTTTGGCCCCTTGAAAGGGGACGTATTTTATGTTCAAATGTCCATTCATAGCATTTGCAAAAGTTAGTAATTTGGACATCTATAAATCATCTCTAAAGCCATAGGTGGCTGAGGTTCTTCCTAAAATCAGGGTTTTTCCCTAGAAGAGTACCCCTAAAACTCTTATGATCTGCACATGCCATTTGAAAACCTCAATTATATCAGGGAAGCAGAAATTTTGAGACGTGGTGGAATACAGAAAAAGGGTTGAGTTTGTACATCAAACAATATCTTCAACAGACTGGTTATAGAAGACAGAGATTTTTTACTGTCTTGATATAATTTCCAAAATTAACTTTTCTATGCCACCAGGGAAATCCCAAAGATTAGGCAAAGTGTAACAACATCTTCAATTATAGCAAAGAGCCAGCATGTGCAGGTGCTAGCAGTGATGCAGAGAAGAAAAACACTGAACATGGGGAGATGGGCCTCCTCTATTGCTGCCTTATTGTCATGAAAAATGAAGAGAAAATGTGGTTGCTTTTCATGCTGTTCATTGAAAGACAATGAAATGAAGTAACTTATGACTTGTATTCTACTATTTTTGCTGCTGTTATAGCAGTTGTATAAGCAGGGAGCACTTTCCATTTGCCCCAGCTTTCTAAATGAGCACTGAAAAAATAAGAGAGGAGAGAGTAAGGTGGGGGGAGGTTAGAGGTGGGAGGAAGAGCATACCAGATACATTTTTGTGTATTTCAGAGAGTGGAGCACACATTGTGAGCTAAACATATTCTTGATAAGGGTGCAATAATTCTCTTAATAAGAGAATTACAGGTCTCCTCCATGTGTGTTTGTTTTCATGGCTCCCAGAGTCCAGATCCTGTGGTGTTCATGATGTAGCACAGCCATTTACTGTCTCCTAGATGGTAAGGTTTTTCCAGTGACAACTACGGCCTGTTGCAAGGTTCAGTTAAAACCTCAAGGGCCTTGCTGAAAATGGTGACTACCCGAGTTTGGCTGAAGAGAGATGACTGAGGTGAGGAGATTTTGCCACAAATTTCAAGAGTGCTTTTGGCAGGGAATGTGGGATAGCACAAGAGATTTAAAGAACTAAAGTCCGAGGTGCTATTTGGAGGCTTTGCTTTCACAACCTTAATAAAAATAAAAAATATAATAAATATAAAACATAAGTTAACAAAAGTTTAAAAAGAGCATGAAGCCCAATTACTGCCACTTTTCTTTCTAAATGCAAATGTATTTAATTTAGTAGCTCCCAAAAGCTCTACTCAGATGCAAGATGTATATTGTTGGTGGTTTGTTTTTTTTCTGCACTCAAAAGCTCATGACACTTTTCACTGCTTATGAGAGTCATACAAGAGCCAGATAGAGAGCTCAATGTTTTGAATTTGTTTTTCTGTCTTCGTCTGGAGCAGTAGAAGCCCTCAGGAGCTGGGACCTGAGGCTGGTTGCAGCTCTCAGAGAGGAAATTATCATCGAATGATGCTCTTAGGTGGCAAGGAGAGCACCCTGGGATACCGAGGAGCTTCTCTGAATTAGCTTTTGAGAGATTGGGTATCTTTGTGGATTTGCTCTTTTGCTCGTTTGAATCTTTCATGACTCCAAAGCTGGATGTCCCATATTTCTCTTGCCCATACTGATCTTCCCCTTTACAGATGTTCAGTTCCCATTACTCATACTATTGCCCTCAACTACCTTTTTTTTTTTTTTTTTTTTNAAATTTACCTTTTTTTTTTTTTTTTTTTTTGAATTGCTGTCTTCTCCGTCCTTCTGTTCAAGGAGAAGTCTGAAACTTTGCTTGTTCTTCAGAGCCATTTCAAGGAAAATCTTAAAGCTCCAGCACCTCTCTCTTGCCTGTATAATAACATTATAGAGTACTTTTAGTACCAATCTAAGATTTAGAAACTCCAGTCCAAGGCTATAACTTGTAGTTTGTACATAATTCTTGAATTTTATGTAAAGGCTTGAAGGATGTCTAAAACTCTCACCCTAGAAATGTGCTGCTTGCTATGTGGGCATTCATTTTTTCTTTCTTCACCAATAATGAAGTCTATTTGAAGAGCAGTCCAGTGATTCAACAGTGGACTGCAATGAGCTTTTCTGGACTTGAGGAGATAAGACTAAGATGTGCAGTCAAGTGGAATAACACAGATGGTAAGGTACCTGACTGGTTACTTTGTGGTTTAAAAAGATTGTAGAGAGATTGAACCTCAGAAGAGGAAAATCAACTGTTGGTAATCCCATATGATATTGCAGGAGGTATTCTAAAGCTGCCCATAAGTCTAGATACAGCTTCCATTTAGCAAGGGAAGCTGCAAGCACAGCTCTGGCTACACCCAGAGACTTATTTTGAAGACTTCAGTGTCCCATGGGACTGATGATAGTTAAGTAAGATTTTAGTTTAGTTGTAGCTGGCTTCATATGAGCATGTTCAATGTCTCTAAGCACAGGCTGCCTATGAACTTCCGTGTGGGCAGACTGGCAGCTGGTGAGAACACGAGTGATATGCAAAGCCTCCCATTGCATGAGTCACTGGCTGCTGCATGCAGTCCCCTACTGGAATACATGGTTGCTTTTGTTATGCAGCCAGCTCTTAAGAACAGAGATATGAACAAACAAAATTGAACTTCAATTAAACAAACAAGTAAACAAAACACAGAAAAAAAACCAAACACAAGAAAATTCTGTCAGGGACTCAGCATATTATATTCAGATTGCAGAAAACAGTGCTCTGGCACTTCTCCTTAAGGATGACATACCAGTTTTCTACTGGGGCATACATGATACATACAGTAAATGTTGTCTTGCTTTCAAGAAAAAAATTATGTTGGGTGTTACTTTACAAATTAATTAACCATCCATTTCTCCAGTTTGGAGACTTGGACACCATCCAAGTCTCCAAACTTCAGGCTGTGGGAGCACAGTTGATGTCGTCTAACCTCATGTAATTTGCAGCATAAAACCCCTAGTTAGTCATCTCAGATTCCATTTGCAGGGAAAAAAATAGGCACTTGTTGGCTTCTGTTTGACTTATTTCAGAAGTCTGCATTGCATTACTTTGGATATTTATGTGCAGGTGCAGGCAGTTCATTGCAGCATCTACCATTTCGAATGAATACAAGACTAAAAAGCCCGTAATCCTAGGAACTATGCAAAGGATGTCTCCTTTACCGACTATTTTATTTTTTGAAGGTCTCCTGATGCATTCTTTTCTGCAGTCTGCACTGGCTTGTTCACTTGTTGCCCATCTTGAAAATAAGCAGAAAGCTCAATCACATTTGCCTTCCAGCTTCTCTGAATGCCAACAAAAATCCAAACCGCAGCACAGTTTCTCTTATGATTAAGTATCAAGGAAAACAATATTACATCAAATCAATTTTAATAATTCTTTTCAAAAAGGACAGAGAAATCATTCTCTAACCTCCCTGGAAGACTATTAAAGTAACAAATAAAATGCTAAAATGAAATAATCGAAACAAGGCTTTAAGTTTGTGAAATCACTATAATTAGGACAAATACACACAACTGTAGTGAGTTTGTCTTTTCCCCCCTCAATTATGTTTAATGAGTTAAGATGGGCTTTTAGCTAATGATAGCATGGGATTGTTCAAACATTCATAATTAATTAGATGAGTATAACTGAAGATACATATGTACTTAGAAGTTGGAAGAAGAATTTGGTTTTGAATATGATTATTAAATTTCAAAGTGTTATGACAACAAAAAGAAGCATCCCAGTAATCATTTTCCTACAGTGTCGTTAAATACAAAGACACCAAATTTTTCTTTGTGGAGAAGGACAAATTTTTCATTGTGAATATAAAGACACACTTAAGCAAATCTCTTAGAATTTTATAATAATCTTGAAGGTGTTCATACGTAAGAGAGGGAATTTTCCTAGTATTTGCAAATATAACAGGGTGAATTCGTGGAAGGAGGCAACTAAACATGAATATTAGAAAATATTTTCTTTTGCATTGGGGTCAAATAGGGTGTGAGACTGAGTCTCTGAAAGGAGGTAGAAACAGTAGGCCTTTCAAATTGAGCTCAGTAAAACAACAGAGCAAACATATTGTGGGAATCACTGCCTCACTGCCTCAAAGATAGGAGCTACAACTACCCAGGTATAGATCAGTGAGGCACACAAGCATGCAATACCTATCTTGCCTCTATTACCCTTTCTTTTCCAGCCTTTCCATATTAATAAAAAGAAAGATAGGTACTGATGGTGTTATTGGTGCTTAATTAAAAGTTTAATGGGTCTCCACATGCAAGATTCAAGTGTCTAGCTTTGCTAAGCTTTCTTAAGTTCAACTCAGACTTTTGAAGAGTGAGAGAGCTGTCAGAAATGCTTTTATAATAACTTTGTGATGACCTAATCTCTAAGGCTACCTTAGTCACAGAATATGTCAGATAATTTTTGTGGGTTGCTCTGATTCATGTTATCTTGGAAAGACACCATTATGCCAGCCTTGGCTGGCAGGAGCTCAGTCAAATCACCTCTCAACATGCCCATTATTATCAAGAGATCAGGAGCTGGAAAGGAAAACCACTGTAGGTGCCTAAGTGGCTGTCTGCCATACAGCTAAGCTAGGATGAAGAGAACAAGAACAAAGAATAACCTTGGGCCCACAACTCAGGCACACTGTGCAAGTCCTGTTCCCTGACATTTTGCAATCTGCTTTGTCTTTTACACCTGTGGAAGGAGATTGTGAAGCAGCACAATGTCAGATGAGAATTCTGTATTCCTTTAATAACAAAAGGGACTGGCTCTCTACATGGCCTGAGAGAAAAAGGGCTCTACCAGGCCAGATCAAAAATAGCCTAATCCTGGATTCATTCTATTACAATGGACAATAGCAGAAACAATAGAAAAGAGAACAGAAAAAGGAGATGCAAATAGCAATAATTTGCCCAGATGTTCAAAGCAACAAGCTGTCCAATAGACAGTCAATCCCTGAGCTCTCAAACCAAAGTAAAGCAAAAACCTCCACACGTTGAGACTCTACACAGGAATCAGATAATTTTTTTTTTTAATTCTAAGGCAGTGGGATTCAGAGTTGAAATGGACTCAGGGGCACTGTAAGATATTTGACAACCAAGAACTATGGTTGCAGTTTAGCCCATGTGCTTAAAATTAATGCACACTGTTATTTTCTGAATAGCCCATCAGTGTGTGCAGACAAGAGAAGCCAAGCCAAAAAATTAGCAGGCTGTCTCTTAGGGGAACATTTCAGCAATTTCTAATTTTTTGTGTTTGTTTCAGCCTTTCCAAAGTATTTCATACATATTCTTTCTTTTCCTCATCTCTCTTTCATATCTCTTTTTTTAACTTTTGAATGTAGTTACTGAAACACCACATTCACTATCACCTCTAGGCAATGCCACCTCTGACAATCTGCTGTGTTTTAAACAAATGACTTTACAGTTTCCATTCTTGTCACATTCCTCCTACTGCTCACTTTTCAGTGTTGGATGCACTGACCCACTTGTTCACATAGACCTGTGTGACTCCACAGCCCAGCTTTTCTTTGTGAGAGGGGATAGGATGGTACTCCTGTAGCTGCCGTGCAGGGGAGAGCTTCCTTCGTCTCAAGATAAATAAAGTAAGCTGGAATGGGAAGTGCTTTACAAATTCACTCTATGGGAGACAAACTGACTTAGCAAATAAAGACTTTCACCTCTAAGTCACAAGTTTGAGGTCAGTTTCTGGTGCATGTCAATAGGAACTTAAAAGCTTTACCACCCTGTGACTTCTCTGCAGTTTCAAATTTAAAGAAATGACAGTCTCAGGCTAGTTTCTCATAAACACCATCACCGCTGTCACTGCTAATTGGGCACTTGCTGGAAACATTGGCAGAGCAGCAAAACGACTGAATGAGCCATTGACATTGAACTCACCTCTCATTGCTGCATGTTCAGTGAGGCTCTTTGCTGCTGGCTTTGTGCTGGCTGTGTGTTGGTAGAGGTAGACCTTGTAGAGTCTCTTTCTGCCTTCTTATCTTGCTTTGGGAACTCAGCTCTTTAAAACTTGTGTTTACCATTTTTTACTAATGTGTCACTGTCACTTAACATAATTTTGAAGCGGTAGTCATCAAAGAGTAATGGGTAATAACTGTGGGAAAATTTTGGTTTAATGTCAAGGAAAACTTTTTGAGAACAATATACTGTGTTTTCACTAACCTATGTCTGACACAGTTTAGCTGACTCAAACTCTAGACATATCCCAAAATATCTAAGGCTTGAAGCAAGGCCTTTTGAAACAAGGCTTACTTCCACAAATTACATGAATAAAGATGAACCTCTGTAGCATGTTCTGATCTATAACTTTCCCCCAGGAATAATCTTCTCTGTCTACTGTTTTCCTCTAATTACAATCCAAGCTGATCAGCTCTCTCATTACCAAAAAAATCCCAGTAATAAACAAACAAAAACCAACACAAATACACCCAAGCCCATCTAAACTCAAAAAACCAGGTAATTTTTTCATTTTATTATGAATATCACTGCATATTATATGTTTTCATATTAGAGACAGAGGAAAATTTAGACTCTCAAAATCCAGGATTGGTCAGAACACCTCTGATCTTTAACATTCTATATACTCTATTGCTAGAAGAACTTGTTTTACAAACACCTGTATTACTCAGTAAAATTAGTTCCTCAGGTCGGGCAAAATCCTAAGTATCTAAGGCTCAAAGTCACATTTAAACTTTAAAGTTCCTGGTCATTCAACACTAAACTGGGCTTTTAAATTATACTTGCAAAAACTGATAACCAAACATCTTTCTGAATTAAAGGCCTCAGCAAACAGAAAACATCTTGTATCCTCAGGTCCTACGCTCTTGCATTTGAGAAGACATCTCACTCAACTGCAATCTTCATATTCTTAATTTTATTTTCACACAGAAACTCCTGTATAGAGTCTGCTCTGACCACAGTTTTGTGGGAGATGGGCTAGGGACAGAAATAAAAAAAACCCAAAGAATGAAGGATTATTGTTAGGAGAGAGAATCAGCAAAATGTTTACTTTGTGACTACTAAAGGGGTTTAGACAACAGATCAGCACAACATTGTCCAAGATGGAACAGAATAAGAAGTTGACAGACAGCCAATCTGCTAAACTGGTATGAACAATTTGCTGGCTTCAACTTTCAGTCTATCCTGGCCAGACATAAATAGGGCAGAAGAATAAATGTGTGTCAGCCTCATGTGTGTATCTGACAGTTCAGTTTATTAATTTAGGGTAATGGAGATGGCCTTGCAGTTCTATGACCCCCTGTAAATGACAATGGCTGAGGAGTTGGTTCTTATCTTGTTCTGCCAGCCCTGAGACACTACAGAAATTACCAACAGAGAGACAAGGCGGACCACTTACAAAGAATTTCTTGGTTTATCTGTAGCAACCATTTATTCTGTCAAAGTGCAACTGAGCTGAGCTTTTGAAGATATATTATGTACCTAAGTCTGTGGGACCTGATAAGATGCGTTCCGGAGTCCTGAAGGAATTGGCTGATGTAGTTGCCAAGTCACTCTCCATAATATTTTAAAAGTCATGGCAGTTAGGTGAAGTCCCAGGTGATTGAAAAAAAGGAAACACTTTTTTTTACTCATCTTTAAAAAGGGTAGAAAGGAGGATCCTGTGAGCCACTGACCTGTCAGCATCACCTCTGTTCCTGTGAAGATCACGGAACAGATCCACTTAGAAGCTACACGAACGCAAATGGAGGACAGGGAGATGATTCTGGACAGCCAGCACAGCTTCACCAAGGGCAAGTCCTGTCTGACCAACCCAGTGGCCTTCTCTGATGGAGTGACTACATCAGGGAACAAGGGAAGGGCTACAATTGTCATTTATCGGTACTTCTGTAAAGCCTTGGACATGGTGCCCCACAAAATCCTCCTCCCTAAATTGGAAAGAGATGGATTTGATGAGTAGACTGTAAGATGCATAAATTGGTTGGGCAGTCACATCCAGAGGGTTGTGGTCAACAGCTCAGTGTCCCGATGGACATCAGTGACAAATGGTTTCTCTTAGGGGTACATTTTGGAACTAGTGTTTTTCAGTATCTTCATTGATGACACAGATGAAGGAAGGGATCAAGTGCAGCCTCAGCATATTTGCAGATGCTGCTGAGCTTAGTGGTGCGATTGCCACACTCTCAGGGACAGGACGTCATCCAGAGGGACCTGGACAAGCTCAAGAAGTGGGTCCATGGGAACATCATGAGATTTAACAAAACAAGTGCAAGGTGCTGCACCTGGGTAAGGGCAGCCCCCAGTATCAACACAGGCTGGGGATGAACAGATCGAGAGCAGCCCTACCGAGAGGGACTTGGGGGTGCTGGTGGGTGAGAGGCTGGACATGACCCAGCCATGTGCACTTGGAGCCTGGAGAGCCAAATGTGTCCTGAGCTGCATCCAAAGCAGTGTGGGCAGCAAGGCAAGGGAGGGGATTCTGTCCCTCTCTCCCCTCTGGTGAGACCCCACCTGGAGCACTGCATCCAGCTCTGGGGTCTCAGCACAGGAAGAATGTAGACCTGTTGAAGTAAGTCCAGAGAAGGGCCACCAAGATGATCAGAGGGCTGGAGCATCTCTCCTATGAGGAAAGGCTTGGATTGAAGAGAGTTGGATTTGGTCAGCCTGGAAAAGAGAAGGCTTTGGAGTATCCCAATTGCATCCTTCCAGTACCTGAACAGAGCCTAAAGATAGAGAATTTTTACAAGGACCTGTAGTGGCAGAACAAGGGAGAATGGATTCAAACTGAAAACTAAAAGAGAGTAGGTTCAGATTAGGTATTGTGAAGAAATTCTATTCTGTGAGGGTGGTGAGACACTGGAACAGGTTGTCCAGAGAAGTTGTGGATGCCGCATCCTCGGAGGTGTTCAAAGGCCAGGCTAGATGTAGCTCTGAGCAGCCGGGTCTGGTAAAAGGTCTCCTTCCCCATGGTAGGGGATTTAGAACTAGATAATCTTCAAGGTCCCTTCCAACACAAATCATTCTGTAATTCTATTATACTATGATTTTTTGGGTTTAGGCATTTTCTGGTATTTACACTTGCATGCTTAAGATCTTGTCCAGAGCTAAATCCTTTTCAAGGCATTACCTTTCTGTTATTTAACCCAATTCTTATGCAAGCTGTTATTTCTAACAAAAGCTAGTTACGCTGCAGCAACTATTGTCTAATAAGGTAATATATATTCTACCAGACGGATTTTTGTTGATCTTGGGATAAGCACAAATATGCTGATAATTGCTAAACTGAGACTGTTTTTTCTGTATATTTTGTCATGTAGCAGGTTCATGGATCTTTTCCATTGTTGTAACTGTCTAGAGTAAACAGAACCTAATGCACTGTGGATAAATAGCACACAGCTACATGAGAAAAAAGGTTAATTTATACTGAACTCGTGGACTATGGCATGAGTAGGAATTTAGCATCCTGTCTCACACAGTCAGAGAGAATAGTTCTTCTTCCAGGATTAATAGGCAAAATCCAAGAAGGTGACCATTTCTGCACAGAAGCCAAAGGAATTCTATATAAGCTGTAGATCCTTTATCAAAATCATAAAACTTTCCCTTTTCAGTCATGATAGAAACATTTCTTTGAGTTAGAACTCCCATCATATCTCTTCCTTGGTTTGTGGTCAGCTTCTGGAATTCAGTGTCACAGGAATTCAGCAAATCATATATGGTGGAGGAAATTTTAAATGCTGCACTATGTGGGCTGACAGAGGCAATCATCTTCTTCAGCATCTTCTTACATCAGTAATATACTTCACTAAGAACAGTAACAACATACTCTCAATTGCTCAATGTGCTCTAAAGAAGAAAAAAGTTGTCCTGGAAAGTAATTTTGAGAACAGGACATGGTTTTGGCCATTCAAAAGTAAAAAATAATGTATGATCAAATTTGAGTTAGTGTAGGTTTATATTTTTATCTCTGCATAGCAGGAATCAGCTGCTAAGAAATGCAACAGATACCTAAATTCCTTATAAAAGGACTAGGCTTCTCACTGTGTTTAAAGCTCTGTTCTCAAAAATTTGGTACCTCTCTACATGATTTTTTCTCAAGCTGAGAGCACCCAGATGATTCTTCCCCTGATCTTGCCCAGGACCTTTGGAAAGCAGCCTTGAGGGAAACTGCACTATCACAGGGTGTGTCTGCCCTCAGCTCTGTGGGCTGTTACCTCCTGTCAGGACTGGCCGGATGACAGAGGGCTCCAGTCTCCTCTGCACCTTTTAGCTGTTCTTTGGATACCCATCCATAAGAAATTACTGGCTTATGAGATATATACATATACACATACCTCACATAGTAGGTCCTGCCCTTGAGCAGGGATTTTAAGAACTGCATCAAATTTAGTCATGTTATTGATAAGTTCACAGTTCTATAAATTTTTATGCAAGTATTTTACAACAAAACCTTGTAAAATATATTTTTCCTCCCTCTGAAAGAGGTGGATACTATTTTTCTTATTTTGTAATGAAGAAGGGATTTTGACATAGTAAATCTCTGTCAAAGAAGAGGGAAGCCCTTAATACTGGAATCTAATTTTCTGCACAAAACCCTCTCTCAGACTGGTTTGCATTAGTAGAGGTAAAGATTTTTCTCTGTTTTGACAGGGCACCCTCACTTAACCTGCAGCACGAGTGAAGTGGCAGTCAGATCACTCTTCAGTGTGAATATTAATGAGAACGTTCATAATAATCCTCCTCTTTGACAGTGGAACAGGAGCTAAAGTCCAACAGCAGGATCAAACAGGGTGGCATGGTACATGCATCAAACCATCTGGCTAATGCATAGCTCAAGGAAATGAGCCAAAACATTTCAGTCAAAACTCTTCACTGGAACAGTAATAGCCCATGAGTTCCTTTTCTCTAAAAACCCTGGAGGCAGAACAAAATATCCTGTCAAAATACATCAGTGCAGTGGAGCAAGAAAAACAAAAACTTCAGACAGTGCATTTGACCATGTGAAGGTGTTTGTTTATTTCACCAAAAAATTTTTTCTACTCTTCATTTTACTCTCTCTTCCTCACCTGCCTTCTGTGTCTTTCACCTTCACACACACACTGGGTCTGGCTTTAACAGCCCATTAATTTATTCAGTTAAAACTATGTTTCATTTAAAGAGAGTGTTTGTTGCAAAACTTTCTTTTCTTGTAGTTGTTAACTGTTGTGTGACTAACTCAGTTGCTGAATTGACTCCTACCATTTCCCTAATCTGCTGCAAAGAAAAAGGCAGGTTTCTAAAAATTTTTCTGCTAAGGACTTCTTCCTGGATCTTGAGGCTTAAATATAAATTCAAATAATATATTATTATATATATGGTTCCTCAGCACTGATATTAGTCATGATATTAGTACATCTTTGGTAGAGAAGCATGTTGTTCTTGGTATTAATAACTGAGTGTCCTCTTACTTGGTCAAATTGCCATGGTCCAAAAAGCCCAGATAATGAGTTTCCAGCCTATTCTAAGATGTAATACTAAGGGACATATGATGAGATAGACAGATACCAGCAGCCTCCAGAGCTCCCAGTGGCATCAAAGCCCCTAAAAATTATAAATGTACAGTTCTACAGAGAGAGTTCAATGTTCATTAATGCTCAGGAGTGTTTCTGAATAGGACACATGTGATGGCTTTTTAACACATTAGGTGACAGAGGCCAAATACTCTGGACTTTCAGTGCTGAAAATCTAACCACAGGGGATGAACTTGCAAATTCCATTCTTTCTCCATTAATCACTAACATGCACATGCCGGCATATTGAAATGGTATAGCAGGTTAATAGAGAAGTACTCTGAAGAAATGTCATTTTTAGTGTTCAAGTTTGGAATGGCCAGTGCTGGTCAATTTCAGGGAGTTAATGCATAGAAAACACATGCTGAGAGGAAAATCGGAATATCCAGACTGTATCTGAAATGGGAAAGAATAAAGCCAAGTTTCTAAGTGTCAAACCCAAAGTCTGTCCTGTTGCCAGAAGGAGTTTTGCAGTGTTGTTGTCTCTTAAGTTTTAGGAGCAAACTGGAAAAGTTTCCAAGGCAGGCATATGACTGCACAACTAATTGCCATGTGCTGCTGTATGATGGAAGAGAGATTAAGCTGAGACCTGCAATGACCCATCAAGCCATATCACAATATGATGTAAAGGGGAACTGATTACTGATCTGGGAGCCATGGAGCTCCCGCTTAGGTGAATTTGCAGGCAGGAATGGGTGATTTAATATTTTGCTGGAATCGGTCTCTGAGAAGAGCTTTTTCCCCAAAATAGAAGTATCCATAAGATCTTCATAGCATTAAATAGAATTATACTGGTGAAAAGCTCTGAATCAATTCTGCAGGCGTTTTGAAGACTGTCCTAAATTTTAACATAAAAAACTCCACCCAAATAAGACTGTTTTGTTTAAAATTGAAGTGGTTTCAAAGTTCATTGAAGTATTTCTATTGTTAAAATATCTCAAGCAGGTTTTTAAACAATTAGAGACCAGAGATATTTGTTTGGAGAAAATTTCTATCTGCCAAACTTTTCTGAGCTGAAATTTAATGGTGTTGAAAAGGTCAATGATGTTTGGGTTATCAATGAAATCTATTTAATATTGCTGTCCTTGCACTCACTGAAGTTTTCATGAGAACTGTTGTATTTCCAGGACAGTTGTTGTTTGTAGATGAAAACTGCAATTTCAGAAAAAAGTGGGAGGATTTGGGAGTCTTTTAAGATTTGCTGCAGTTTTTTCAATTTTTTTATTTTATTTTAATTTTATTTCTTTTTGGTTTTTTAGCCCAAAAGTCTAAGTAACTTTTGATTCAAAGCATATGGCTTCTCTTTACACATGGAAAGATTGACTGTCGCATACTTTAAATATTTATAAGCTTACACACTAGATAGGATAAGTTCACCAACCTATTGTCTAGAACCACAGACCTTGTTTTTCTTGATGTTGTTTATTAAATGTATTGCCTACTTGGCTTTGAATAGCCTTGTGTAATGTCCTGTTCTCCAATACTAGATCATCACTGATAATAATGTTACTACTGCAGATAATGCAACCATTACACACTACTACTACTACTATTTCGGAAACACCAGTAATATGCAGCTGAAATCAGAGCATTTCTTTCTTGGAAGTTCAACACAAAAAAACCAAATGTCCCCAAAAAAGTCACACAAATGAAATCTAATAGTAGACTCTGTATCATCAGCGCAAGGTGCTGCAACTCCTCTTCTGCTTTTTGTGTAGTGAACAACTTTCTCAAAAGGAATTAAAACCCACACTTTACCTGAAGAATCAATAAGGAAAATCACTATCCCCAGACTATCATGTGTCTTCTGTTATGTAACATCCTGTTAATTTCAAATGGACATTCACAACAAGTTGCAGTGAAATGTTTAAAAAGGCTCTTATTATCACTTTTATTCTATTTCACTGCATCATTTTTTAACATGTTCACAAAACTCTTACATACATACTCCTAATTAATCATAATTTCACGCCTAGTCTGAAGATGCTCAGTACTTAGCAGGGTTATTTTATCTGTGTCTAGAGCAGTTTTTGTAATTATGTCTGTTTCAGAAAATATGTTGTAAGAGCAATATAGCTAGTATTCTGTCACTAAAACTGTCAGTCTATCCCTATAATTTTTGTACTTAAAAACCTTAAAAAATACTTTTAAAATAGTCTCTGTTAATTAGTGAACATATCAAGACAGTCTAAAAACAGGATAACCATATAATTTTCTTTATATATCTCTATGTATCCCTATATAATTTTGTATAGGGATATAACTTTTAAAAATACAACAGAATTTTTATAAATAAGGGCTGACATTATAAAATCTTTGTAATTCTGAAACTATTTTTGCAAATGAAGCAAATTGCTGGAAAAGATTTCATTCACAGCCTTTAAAATCAAATGATGGCCTTTCTATATAATATATTTCTCTATGATGCCGTACTTGAGTGAGAAAATTTACTTTTTTATTCTCATATTTTATTCATTTGTATATAGAAGAATGTATTCCAAAGTTAAAATTAATAATATCTGCTGCAAATAATGGTGAGTTATCAAAATTCAAGCCGTTTGAGACTAATGTAATTTTTATGCTTTATTCCTATAAACTCACAGTAATTTTTTGAACATGATTAAGCTGAAATAAGCTCATTTCATTCAGGTTATGTTGATATTTGCATGGTTTTAAAGTATTAGTTGCTGCAAAGAAGTTGTTCCATGAACAGTGAAATTAGGGAAAATGAATTTCAGAAGGATTTGTGTTCATCCGTACACAGCCTCTTACCACAACATTTTCAGTCTCTTCCTTGTCCCTTTCCCAGTGCTTTGAAAATCTCCTGAATACATTATAAGGAATAGAGAGGAACAAGCATTAGAGAGGAAAAAAACCCCTGAGCTTTGATCAGCATTTATGCTGATGGACTAGTATATATCTCAATGGATATTTTTTTATCAAAAAAAAAAAAAAGAAAAAAAAAAGAAAGAAAAATAGTTTAATTTTATATAACAGCTTTAAAACCAAAAGCATCTGATCACTTTACAAACTGCAGAAAATCTGACTCAAAACAATAACAAAATGCAAAAACAATCTGTCTATCCAGACAGGCCATACAGCTGTAAAAGTCATGTAGCAGCTTTTTTTTTTTTAGCAGAAGCATTAACCTGTCTCTTATCATGGTGCAAGTTGTGTTCAAATTGCTTGCAAAGGTTGTAGAAGACATTAGTCTATCCAAGTCACTTAGTCACAAAGTTTCAAGGCTTTTCTTCTATCTACTTAGAGCACAATTATTTCATGTGTTTCTTATCCATGAGACCCTAATTTAAGAAAAAAATAAACTGCTTTTACATAGAGTAAAAGTTTTATAAGTATTGCTGTCCTTAATAATTCAGTAACATTTTTAAGCTACTCATCTGAAAAGTTTCTTCCTCAGTTTGGGGAGTGAGCCTTGACTTGATGGACTATTACAAAACCATTCATTATGTCTTGGATGTATCTAAACCAATTCAGAATTCATCACTCAAGAGTCAAGCTTAGATCAGGATGATCCTATTTTTGGTGTACTCACAGCAGACAACTAGATACTAGTGTTATGGCTAATATAGCTGTTTTTATTTCCTGATAAATACAAGAGATGAAATTGCCTCTAGACATTAAGAAAGTCATTGTATAGATAGCAACTGTATATAGGGTAATCTTAGTTGCAGTTCCCTTGGGAGGGCCAGACAGATTATTTTTGGCTTTTGTTATTGTTTTGTGTCATGTTTTCTGCAGCTTGTAAAGTGATCAGATGCTTTTTGTTTCAAAGCTGTTATATAAAGTACTTTTTCTTTTTTTTTTTTTTTTTAAATAAAAAATGGGTTCTCTTGGCTGAAACCAGATTTAATCAACAGTTACATTACTTGTTTGACTGATTGATTCGGCTTTCCTCTTACTCAAGCAGTGAATGAAATAATGGATGTCTCTAAAAATAGGGAACAAAAAGATAGCTACAGAATCAGTGAAATAAATAGCATACAACTTCATAAAGGAAGGATTGCCACCCTACCTGCTCATGTTCCTGTCTATCCCACACTGCCTGAAGTTTGACTTTTCTCAGACAAAGCTGTCTCATTTTTTTGAATCTCCCTTTGAGAATATTCCCTAAGAGAGGAATCCTTATTCTCTGGCAGTAGTCATATCCTCTAAAGTAACCAGGGTTTGTCTCCTTTTCACCCATGCCTTTGCAAATGTATAGATAAAATCAAAAATGTAGCTCTACAATGAAATGAGGAATTATCAAGATACATCTGAAAAAAAAATCTGCACATCTTTCAGAGAAAAAAGCCTCTGGTTGCCAGTGGTTGGAGTCAGGTAGATATTGTTTGAGCATCAGGGGCTGGCTGCTGATGCTGTCAGGCTGCATGGGCACAGTGATATTGGGATGCTCAGTGACCCGTCTCAGATGTTCCCCCGCTAGACAAAGAAAGTATCTCCTGTCTGTGCAAGCAGGTCTGACTCATGCAGCATGCTCAGAACCACAGCTTGGTTTAGTGTCTTTATTTAAATCCATGGGAAATAAAGAAAAGCTTGAATGGCCAGATCTTATTTGCATGCTATAACACTACGAGAGCTTTTCTTGGTTTAAAAGTCTAAGATGTAAAACTGAGCTGATGATCTGTTTTTTGTTTTGGTGAGAAAAATGTAGGACTTCATAGCACATTGCTTCTTTCCTGTAGGTGCTGAAGGACATGGGTGCTCCACCAGATGACTTGACTGAGCTCTGGCAGGGAGTATTGATCACTAGTGAACTGTAAATACAAAATGGCAACAAAATGGTTACTGATGACAGAGCACTCATAGTGAAAGACAGCAACTAGTGGGTCTATGGGAACAACAATTTTGAATGGAAATGGTAACGTTTCCTCTAGAAGTGATTTTTTAAAGAACTTCGTAATAGTGCTTTCAGAAACTGCACATCAGTTTAGGGCAAAAGACTGATGGATTGAACAGCTAGACTACTTTGACCCTAAGAATCCAGCTTTCACTGTGGCTTCTGTTTTAGAAAATAAAGAAGCTTGAGGTAAATAGCCTGATGGTTGTTATTAGGTACAACAAGTACCATAAATCTTTTGGTGGAAACATAACTCCTTTTCCAGTGAAAAGCATGATGCACCTCCTATTGAATTATGGTTTTGCCTAAAACCATTTAAAATATTGTATAAAATAATCAGAATCTTTCTCAAAAAAGGAGAATTTCCCTCTTCTCTCTCTCCAGTGCAGTTATTTACAGTTGCCTTTCAATGTCTATAACCTAGGGCAGTGGTTTCCTGTAACTTCAACCTTGAGACAAAATATTTTGATCCAATGTTTCTGTACTGGTATTACACATTGGCAACACACAAAACAACTGTATCTCTCAGGCACTTATTTGAACTAAATCACTTTATTATCGTTCATAATTGACTGGCCTTATTGTTGTCATTGGCCTGGAAAAGTAAGTGAATTTTTTTGGCCTATCAGTATCAATGTAAGATATTTGGTTCTGTGGAAGTTGAGGAAGAGGTGGAGAAAGAAAAGGAAATCTAAGTGAAAAGTTAGAATTGGTCTGATAGGGTTTTTTTTGACTTCTTGTTTGTTTGTTTGGTTTTTAACTAAATTCTGTCTGGATTTTTTCCTAAGCTCCTTAACACCACATAGATTAAGAAACAAATTTTGGTTAATTTTTTCCACTAAAAGTATAGATTCCAGAATGTATAAAGTTTTGTGATTTTTTAAAATCAGTTTTATTTCATTTATCATAACAGAAATAAAAAAAAATTGACAGTTTCAGTATGTTTAAATGTTTTGAACAAAGTCTATTTCAAATTCCCTTATGGTTTTTTTTAATCCTTTAACCTGGAATCCAACTGTATTTTTTTTTTAAATAAACAGATTTTTTAACCAGGTATATAATGAAAATGTCTTGACTTTTTTTCACCATTTTTTTCCCATAATCTTGCATTATTTCTGTTTAGCTATTTTTTTCCTTTCCTTTTTTTTTCATAGACACGCAGCTCTTGTGAAAAGGGGGCAGATGGCTTGACTGAAACTTGGTTTACTGTTATTTTAATATCTTGCACAGTGTACTGGCTTTATCATCCTTTTCATGCAGTATACAGATTCACAGCTCAAATCAAAACAAAGTATGAAATAAGGGCATGAAAATAATGAAAAACCTGTGTCCTTCATGCATGATGGTTGGACAGAATGTAAAAGCCTTCCTGCCGTGTGAATTTTATATACTTTAGATAAAATCTCTATTTTTCTTGTGGTATATGGCTTTGATCTCACCACTTCATCAATAGTCTTACAAGATATGTAAAGCCAGCCCACTATTCAGTCATTTTGGCTGGCCAGGTACTAGATAACACAAACAAATCTCCTTCCTATTCCCCATAAGAACTTCATTCCCTACCGGAAGAGTCACCTACTCTAACCTTCATCAAAGGACACATCCATGGCTGTCAGCCTACCCTCAGTTGTAAGCTTCTTCCCAGGTTGCTCTCATTGTGTTGACATTCTCCTTGAGTTCTAGGGCATCACAAAATTGCTGAGAGTTTGAAACAGGGATAACAACACAGTATGAGAGGTGATTTTTTAGAATTCTACCTATGCTTGGTTAAAAACCCATTTCCTGATATGCAAATTGTTCAATAAACTGATTTTCTGTAGCTATTACCCTACCTGCTTGCTTATCTCAGGCTTTCAAGTTCTAAACACATGTAGTCAAAAAAACACATGACATGCTACTAGGCACTTACCAGCAATCAAAGCAGACCTGGTAACTCCTCCAAAGAGCTTTACTCCAATTCCAGCCTGCCTGCTGTACCATGGATAGTAAATGCTTCTTGCGGAATCCCTGAGGAATCTCATTACTTGAGCTGAGCTAAAATGTTTTACTCTAAACAAACACAGCAAACTGCACTGACTTTATAAATAAAATTATCCTAGTCAGAAAGCTGTCCTATTACTTCAGAAGTATATATTGAAAAGCTGATTAAATTCCTTCTGTCTTTTCCATTGAAGCTCTCAGAGGAAGAGTGTCTTCACTCTCATAGGGCCTAGCCAGCTCAGCAGCCACATTTAATTCCACATTGCTTTTCCTCTTATGTGGAGTGACAAGCAATGGGTTTTGGCTGCCGTAGCAGATGAGGAGGACTGCGTTGCTCTTGTCAGTAAGGTGGGGAAGTTGACAAGTAAAGGTTGTCTGGACATTCCAGTAGCCTGAAAAGGACTGAGGGGACAAGTACTTCTCACTGCTTTTGGTTAAGCCTCTATCAGTTGTAATTGAAGCCTAGCTAGAACCGTGAATTACAAAACCATTAAAGTTAGGAATGATAAAATGGAATTGTCTCTCTCTGTCTTGTGGTGTAAAAGCAGACCAGGAATTTTCTGATCAGTGAATGTGACTTCTGGCAGGAAAAAAAGAAGTTGCAGAAATATAAAATATCATATCTTTTGCCTAAAAATTTAAGGGTTTGTTATTGTTTGCTGCTCTTTCAGGCAACTCTCTAATAGGATGACAGTGTAGTAGCTCAAAGGTATAAAGATAAGATGCTTCCCAAACAACTATAGCATTTCCTTCGGTGGTTCTAACTGGGGAAAATCCCAAATGGAATGGCTATAGCATTCTTACATCTGGTGGGGGGGATGAATAAACTTTACAGAAAACTGGGAGATACTTGCTGCTTTGAAAATAGAAAAGAAAAATTCTCAGTGGATGAATCAAAAGAAGTTTTCAGTCATAGGCAGCTGTCACAATTTTAAATTGAAATTTTAGATCAAATGAGTATTCCTTTAAAGTTACTAAATCTACAATCTCAAATCTCCACTCTCCTCAGAGCGGAGAAATCATGTTACACTCTACCTCACAGACAGGCAGGAGATGGATTTAAAGTTATGACTAGCCAATTCTTGTTCATTTATTGCCTTGCAACATTTAGTAAACTTTCCAAGTAAAGAACTGTGCAAGTGTAATTGTATTAACTGGTTCCAGGCTGATCTAAAATTATTCCCTTTGAGATAGAGCACTGGATTCCCTGAGCAGGTTTTTCTTCTCTGGATGAGTTTCAAAGCAGATTCATTATCAAACATCTGTCAGGATCACTTTGAGTGTTAAGTGAGTATTAGAATTAAATAAGCATTGGAAAATCAGAGACAGATGTGCAAACAGGTCTTTTCTCTGTTTTTTTTAATAGAAAACAAATTTTTCTGTTTTTCTTAAATGGCAAGGTCTTACAACTTTGGTATATTTCTTTGCATCCTGTCAGGGTTATAACTTTTATAGATTGTTTGTTTGTTTGTTTTTTGTTTGTTTGTTTCTTAGTATTTTCAGTACTGATTTTGTTACCCCTTGACAGGCAGATGGAATAAGACACTGCCTTCCAGATGTTTATGGAATAACTTGGATCAATAGAAGACACTGCAGATCCTTTTTCAGAAGTCCAGCTACGATGTATCTGTGCAGATAATTTTCCTTTACCTTATCTCCTAAGAGAGTTTTGTAAGTCCCTTAGACCTGAGTAGCAGATTTTGTCAAGATATCCTCTGAATAAGGAAAAGTTGGTGTGACCTGACACATACAGGGTCACTTATCTCCCACACTGCTGAATGCAAGAGCAGGAAGGAGGTGGTGATCTTTTGTGTCATGTTAGACATCACCAGCTCTCCCTTGACCTTGGAATGAGGTTTTCACACAGTACCAAAAGTGGCTTTGATATCCACTAAGGATTGAGGATCTTTCAAGATCCATGTACAGTTTGTCTGAGTTGGTATCTCCAGACACAACACAGATGTCTAATAAAAGTCAGAAGCCCAGTCTCCTCCTAAGAGAATGGCAACACACAAGCACTGCAGAGATGGTAGAACACAGTTGTAAGATTATTCAAACTGCTGCACCACAGATAGATATTCCCCATGAGTACAATTATATGGAATTTTATTTTGCTTTAATTTGCCTTTTTCTATCATATTATTCTAAGTATTTTTGCTACATGTATTCACAACATTATATAGTATGAACAGTGACATGCAGTCATCATTTTAGAGTGAATATGGCTCAGGTTCAGACATTTTGGCAAACTCTTAAGATTTGAAATAACACCTGTGTCTTTACTTCTATCATAAATGGAATAAAAATATAACTTCAGTGTTTCAAATAGATGTTTGGTTTCCTGTGGAAGGAGAAATATACCCTTGGTGTTTTCATCTACACTGCTTTCTTAGAAATAAAAGGAAACTTGGAAATTTTTTGTATTCCTTTGAAAATGCAAAACAGCTTCAGCTAACTGTCTATATTTACTTATCTCTACCTCCTGCAAGCTGCAATACATCAGGGAAGGAGTTGCAATGGAGAAAGGTCCTGAAGGCACAGTATAGAATGTGCTATTTGTGATACTGGTTCTTCACAAAGGAAGATAACATTAAGATGACTTTTCCATTGCTGTGTCTGTCTTTAGACATCAGCTAATAAGGCTGATGTGATAAGCTATGCCCAGAGAAATGATGGCTATGGCTGGGGAAGGGTTGTGTTTAGAGCGGGTGGCATGCAGTTATCCTCAGCAACATCAGACAAAGACAGGAATAGAAAAACAGCTATAACTTAAAATCTGACTTCACTGTCAATGATAATGTTATAGAAAAATATGGAAACAGACTTTAATCAGCTTCTCTACAGCTTAGTGAATGTAGGGTTTAGCAAATCTCATAGTGAATTTAATTTTGCTATGGCTGCACAGTAACAGATATTGTTTAGCGTTGGTGGTCTATAACATGCTTCAGTCTGAGGTGTAGAGGCATACTGGACATGCTGTCTCAGGTATGCCAGGACCACACCAAGCCAAAGATATGTAAAAGCACATACTTTATTCTCCCTGGCTGTAATTCTGGAAAGTACCCTGGGTAGGTTGCATTATTTCGTTCTTGATTAGATTGCATATTTCTTGTTAAAACTGTAGATAGTTTTGCTGTTGTTTTAAACTTTTATTACATGCCAAATTTTCCATGCAACTCTGAACTTGAGCAAAATTAACTATTAGCATATATGCAAATTTCATTGGCTGTTAGAGGGCGTAAGTCTCTATACAAAATTAACTATATTCTAAAACAGTTTGCCCTTTTTGTATCTTTCCCTTTGTTTCTAATTCTGACAGCATTTTTCCAGAAATTCCATTAATGAAAGGCTGTGAGTCACTAATTACAAAATTATGTCACTGAAACTGTAGTTCAGAATCTATAAAAGCTAATAAAGCCTCTCTAATGGTATAAGTTATATCAATTTATAAGCATAATTAAAAGTACAGCTGAAACTAACCAATTTTTCACCTTCTGAAGATCTTCTAAGTCAGTTCTGGTTCCTTTTAATGTGGTAAATAATGTACCAAATAAAATGATAGATGCTGAGTGAGATACAGAGATAAAATACTGAGGATGAGATCCTCAGCCAGTGGTGTCAGTGCTATTGTATTCAGTTAGTTTTATGCCCATGGGTGTTTAAAGCTTATAAGCTTTACCATTGTATCACCATTTCTTTCCTGTTTGTTAATATCTGTGGGCACTGCTGGAAAAAAATAATGAAAACACAAAAGCAAACAGGGTCTTGACTGGGATTAGGTGATGCAGACAACTCTAATTGGCACCAACTTCCCTCAGGGTAGTGATGAGTAAAACTTAAGCCCACTGCTTGCTGTGAAATGTCATAGAGGAGAGAGCTGTTTTCCTGTACTTGTGGTTGAACACTGTTGATTTAATTACAGCAAAAAAGTGATTGGGAAATATTTTTAAGAGAGATTAGTCTCCCATTGTCAGCTGTCACTGAGATGGATAGAAGTCAGGCTTACTCTTGAGGCAGCAGTTATGAGCCGGTTTGCTGGTGGCTGAGACAATAGGCTGCATATTTTTAAATTGTATCAAGAAGGACCTATTATTTAGGACTCCTTATTACTGTCAGTGTCACAACATCTTGCATTATTCAAAGAGAGCATTGCTTCCATCCGTCAGTCTCCCCTTTGCTGTCAAAGATGCAAATACAAGTTCTCATTGCTTAGGGGAAATTTGTAGTATAAAAGAGAAGGAAGAAAGATGCCAGGAAAAGTTAAATGATATAGGAAGAAAATCCTCAGGGAAAGAGCAAATTGAGCTTTGAATTTTTATACTTGCTACATCATGAGAAAGAAAGAAAGAAAGAAAGAAAGAAAGAAAGAAAGAAAGAAAGAAAGAAAGAAAGAAAGAAAAAGACAAAGAGAAAATTTCCTTTTAGAAAGTGCTAAAGAGTTTACATCTGTGTAAATGGATGACATTTATGGATGTCTGTTTCAATCTAAAGTTGGGATGCTAGAAATTGTGCTGGATGTGTCTTAGAGAAAAACAGGGAAACCATTCCTATAAAGACCAATGATTAGGGTTGTGAAAACAAAGGCAAGTTCAAATAGGTTAAGAGGGGGATGTAAAAATAAATTATATGGCAGTCAAGCACATTTTAGAACACAGTAATACGGAATATAGCTGGTCAGACTTTTGTAATACTTTTTTTCCTCTAAAACTTTTGATTTATTGAAGCAAGATTTTATGGGGCTAAAGACTGGTATCAGAGACACTTTAACTCATCATTTGTTTTAGAAAGGGTTTCAGAATTAGTTTCAGTATTGCTTCAATTATTTTCCAACAAAATTTTCCAGTTTAAAATTAGTTTTGTTAAGAAAATGAAGAAAACTTTGTGTCTTTTAAAATTTTTGTGATTAAAATTATGCATTTCAAGATAGTGTTGGAGTAAGTTTTCTTCTACGCCCCAAAGCATTTGAAAATATATCCTTTCAGTTGTGAAAATTTTTGAAACTGCTGATGTTCATCCTACTTAGAGATCAAAATATTTTGAAATATTTGTGTGTCACTGAAGCATATTTCCTGTGAAACTAGAGCACAATAATTCTCTCTCTGCTACACATGCATCTGCCATTCTCATTAAAGAAGCTTCATTTAAAGTAATCCAGTGGCCTATCCAAACAAGCCCTCTGTGACTTGAAAGTGACAAAAAGGGATTTAAATCACAAAGATCATGCGGGCTCTACAGATTCTGTGCAATGTTCCCTGGGCTCAGACCACAGAAGTGCTGTCATAGTAAGGCAGGCCAGTCACAGGATATAAGGAAGCCAGGGCACTTCCTCATCTACTTCATGCTACATCTTCAGAGTCTGCATATGGATAGCTTACTTCTGTTGTTTTTACCATTGGAGTTATGGAGAGGAGTCCAAGTTCTACATTCGAGTTGGGACTTGGGCAAGTGCTGCCCTGAGGTAAGGGCTGCAAATGCAGTGTGGCTGTTTATTTATCTGTTTTCTGTGATGCTGCTCACAGCACTATTTTAATATTTTATTATTAAAAGTAATCATAAAATATTTTAATTATTAAAAGTAATCATAGAATGTTATTCCAGTATTTTTAATTTGTGAAATCTTAGTGAAAAATCAATTCCT
Organism: Aleadryas rufinucha; assembly: GCA_013397815.1. Taxonomy (NCBI): domain Eukaryota; kingdom Metazoa; phylum Chordata; class Aves; order Passeriformes; genus Aleadryas; species Aleadryas rufinucha. The sequence goes on from VZTH01010744.1 coordinate 116,871, forward strand.
GGATGATTTTCAAGGAAACACTGCAGCCTCAACAAATTAAAATAAAACAAAGTGTGGTCTGTGTAGGGTGCCTTTAAGTGAATTCTGTATCACTGCACCTGACTGTTGCTATCAGGTTAGCTTGAGAAATGCATTCTCCATCTATCAGCCTGAAAACTCTTTCAGCCAAGGAAGGGACAGAATTCCATAAAAGAAATTTATTATATTTCAGAGTTCGCTGCTGAATTTTAGCTTATTTTGCAGGGAGAAAATGGGAATAGATTCAACAGGGATAGGAAAGCTAATAGAGAAGAGACCAGACTGAAGTGTATTTCATTTTCATTAGTGCAAAGACTTTCCATCTCCTTTAACCTGCACTCTCACCATATGCACAATGAAAAACAAAGGGTTCAATTTGCTCTACAGTACTGGTAGAATTGAACTAATTGATTAACAGCAATTTCCCCCATCAAATAAATGGAGCTATGTGATTTCTGACATGGATAGAAACAAAGCTCAGAAGCTGGTAAGGATACTGGATTTGAATATAAACAGGCAGGAACCAAGGACAGGAGTCTCAACACAAATGAAGCTCCTGGGCAAACCATTACTATGAGCCTGCAGAGGCTTCTAGCTCTTAAACTGCTCCTTCTTCATGACAGTCTGAACTGAGTTTAAGCAGCTGTCCCAGGTAACAGAGCAAGCCTTGAGCACAGGCAGCAGGGCACCTAGGAGAGGAAAATGATCTCCTGGCCCTGAAACTCCCTTGCCACAGAGCAAGGCACTTCTGCACTTTCATTTGCAGTGGAGACTTGATCCTGGCTCCCAGTTCACAACATTTTGTCCTTTTATTGAAATTCTATCCCTTCAATAATGCAGAGCCCATGGGCCTTGAGCTCTTTCCCTCCTTACCCATCCTCCTTTTAGTGACCTGTAGTAAAAACACAATTCTGAAGAGTGCTTTAAATTTTTCATGGTTTTTTTGCAGCGAAATGTTGCTTTCTTCCTTGGATTCTCCTTTGCCACTTGTGGTAATGTATTTGTATCCCACAGTAAATATGACTATGGAAGAACTAGATCAGCTATGCAAATTATCTTGGAAGAAGAACAGTGTTGGTGATTTATATGCTAGAAAAGAAGTCAGTAACATCTCTTAAGATAAAACAAATTCACTTCAGCCATATTTTTAGGCCAAAGGAGAGAGAAGAAAGAATATAAAAAGGAGGAGTGTCTGGTCCAGTTTTTAGACATTGCTAAGTTGACTGTTTGCACAGTTGAGTCAGCTAATAGTGCTCTTGGGCATTTCCTTTGACTTACTTTGTGTAAATTCAGATCTTTGGCTGTGCTTTCTGGAGGTCTTTCTCTCCTCTGACTACAGAACCAGCCTAAGATGACTTCTCTGCTCTTTTAGAGGTCTAGTATTTGCCAGTAGTATTCCTCTGGATCTCTTTTTTCTTTTTTTCCACACAGATGTTCAAATAAGGTTACAAGTAGATTGCTTACTGATGGTATAGCATATGAAAGCTCCATTAGAGGGACGGTAGACCTGATTACCTGCAGGAACATTTAGAATAGTTGCCATAATCCTATGGAATAATCTTCCATAGATAAAAATTTAATAAATTAAAGAAATCTATAGTAAAGAAATTGCAGGCCAAAGATGCAAGCCTTCTGTTGATTTGGTATAGAATCATCACCTACATTTAAAAGATTAGGAAATGAGTAAGAACATGATACAAAACGAAGGAGAAGAAAAACCTGTTGTTTGTGTAAAACATTAAAAATTGTGGCAAGGAATGGAAGCTGACAGAAAGTAGAGGGCCAGAAGTGCAAAGAAAGGCAGGAAAGGGAACCCATAAGTTAAGGCAGATATTAAGGAGCAAGACACAGGAGGTTTAAATAATGGTAGTTGAACAAAAATGTTTAAATACTTTCTCACAAGAATACTACTAGATGAATAAAGGTGTGTATGTGTAGGTTATTGAAAGTAGTTCTTTGCGTAAAAATCCAAACCTTTGAAAGTTATTTTGTTGATATTGCTTGTAAATGGTCTTTTAGGAGAAATAAGAGAATCTCTCAAGACCCAGCTTTAGCAGAAATACCAAAACATTGGTCCTTTGCTTCTGACTCTTGAGTTAGCAGAATTTCAGTATTTCTGTATTTGTGTGGAATGATTTCCAGAATATTTCCCTGAGGCTAGTGTAGTCAAGATGGTTTACCCATGCAGGAGGAGATTTTGCACCTGTATATTCTCTCCCATGCTCCATTTCTTTTATGCTCTCAAAGCTTCCCGGTGTTTGCCTAAAGTTAATTCATCCCTTCCCACCTCATAGGCAAGAGCTTTTCCAATTGCACTTTAATTGCCTCAGTGTTAATCCCTGTTTAATAGTGTTAAATTCTGCAGCAAATTAAAACCTAATTTCTGAGTTTGAACTGTATCATGTTGTGCGAGTTACATCTTGACATTACGATGCGCCCAGCTGCCCGCACGATACTTCATATCCTGAGGAGCGTTTCATGGCTGTTTTAATGCAACGAAGCACTGATGCTAATCATCTGCAATTTCCAAACTAGAAACTGTGAAGAGCAAGAGTGGAATAGTTTCCACAAAAGTTTTTGTGAAAATAATTGGATTGAAGATTATTGCATGGTGGTAGAGACTGAAATCCTCGTAGAGGCTGAGAGAGATGCTGTTGGAGAGCAAATTTTCCTTGTAGTTCCCACTTGTTATTGGGTAAACCTACCAGTCGCTGGCCTCCCTGCTGAGCCCACAAACAAAGACTAGAGGTAGGAAGGGGAGGGATGAAGAATGGAACTTGTGTTCACTATAAACCAGAGGGCTGAAAGCCCTTATTGTTTCCAAGCATTTGCTAAAAAATTCTGGGAACAAAACCAGAAAAATGTTCACATTTCAGGCATATATGGGACAATGAAATGTGTAGGCTCTCCTCTTACTGTTTTTGTTTTTGGCTACAAAACCAGCCCAAAGGATATGCAGAATGAGCAAAAACCCAGTAATTAGCTTTAATGAAAGGGCTCTACCTAGGGCAGAGAGCAATGGAGGTGACAAAGAGATCTTCATGCTGTCTTTTGATTGATATGTGTACTTAATTAAGTGCCACATCATGTACATGTTGTGTGTGTTCTGAGGCACACAATAAGAATTTACCACTAGCAAGTGACGGCTCTGAGCATAAGTAAAGCATTTCATTGATCGTGGACTGACTGTGGGTGGACTTGTGGCAGATCATGTACAAGCCACTGCAAACACAACAGTAGTGGCAAACCATTTCTCTGCCACTCACAGCTCCTTTCAGAACTATTTTACCACTCATGCACTTTACAATATGGAATGGAGAAGCTGTGGGCTGTTACTGCAGGCTAAAGATAGGCCTCATTAGCTCTTCACTCAGTTTATGTGCTAACAGTGAACTCTTTCTCTCTTTTTTTTCCCTATTGGGACAGAAAAAGGATGCAATTGAAACCACTACACTGACTATTCTGCTTGGAGGGCTGTCTCCTGAGAGAGCTTTTCTCTGAGTGCTGCTGTATCTTAAAGTGATTTCACAAGTGATTGGGTGAATGTAGAATTGCATGTACTCTGGCAGCTGCCTCTAGAGGGACATGGATACAGTGACACTAAGCATGGCTTGTGCCTTCCTTTCTGTAGTCCACAGTCTACTGATACATGATTATTAAAAACAAAAAAGCCTTTTTTTTTTTTTTTGGTTAGGATAACACTACCACGACACAGGCCAAGTCTCACTAGGAAAAAGGGTGCTGCTTCACTTGGGACGCCCCCCAACCAAACTCCACTCTCTTTCAGAGTTGGAATGGCGAAGGAGACCATTATGTCATGTCTTCCACTGTAAATGCTTCCTTAGTTCCCTGGAAGCAAACTAAGTACAGAATATTTTTTGCCCTGCACTCTGAATTAATGCAAGGCGTCCAGGTGCCAGTCTACTAGTTTGCATTTTCATAGACAATCCACATCTCTCTTCAGAGAGGTATTGTAAGGTGGATTTGGATCATGCTGATCAGAGTGGAAGGTCACTGATGATATAATGATGGTTCAGTAGAAGCAAGAAAACTCAATTTCATGGTAAATTTTGCAACAGAGGAAAGGTGGTGTAGTAGAGTTTGTATTCATGTAGTACAACTCCTCTTGCCCATGCTGAGCACTACCATAACTGAAAGCCCTCCAAGTAATGTTGGCAATGCATAAAGACTTAAAACAAGCAAGTCCCAAAGTGAAATAATACTAATAATTAAAAGAGTCAAGTAGCAAAGATTGTAGAGGTCAATTAAGGAAACTACTTTCACACTGGAGGGAAATCTTGACCACTGGCCATCCAGCAATTTCTATTGCTTGCACGGATCAGTAGTAAAGGTAGAGATTTTAAGCAGCTTACTTAGGGTTTGATCCACTAAAGTTAGTGGGTACCTTGACACTGACTTCAGGGAGCTTTGCATCAAATGTTTAATTTCAGCCAAATCAGTACCTGTGGAGTATTTGAAAACCCATAGATGACAAAATGAGAGAAAGAAAGAGAGAGACTGGAACTATTGTTTTACCAATTACCTAGAAAATCCAATTAAGTAGGGATTTAAAGAAGTGGAAAGCAGTGGAGTTAAATAATTTTATTTCCCTCAGTTAACAATAACACATTAGGTTGTTAAGATGAAAATCATTTAAGAATCTAATACACTTTTCATTATGCGTGCTGTTTGCTTGTGCATGTTAACTTCAGCAAGGAAACCTGAGAAGTCAATTTGCTTTCCCTCAGCTCAAGCTTGCAGGTTTGTGTGTTTCAGTATATTGAAGAGATTATTTGTGAAAAGATAAATTATATATATCAATATCCGTATCTATCTATATATATATGCATGCACACACATATATACATATATATACATATGTATTTTTATACTCTTGAAAAACCCTTTTTTATAGATTTATAATAAAATTGCAAAATAATGTTTTGTTGGCTGAACAAAAATTTTAATTTAGAATCTTACAGTAATATGTTAATTATCCTGGCTCATATATGCCTCTATTCATTCTTAATTTAGCTTGAAGATTCAAGTATTCTCTCTTGTATTTCATGTATTGCTTCTGATTAAGCCCTAACTATAGCAGGCACAGCTTTGTTACACAATTTGCACCTTGACCTCACAATTTGTGTGCTGCTATGTTTCATTATTTATGAGACATACAAACTTTAAAAACTGTGATTTAATAGAAGGATCTATATCTTCCTGTGGGATTACCACATAATTATGGTTGCCATATTCTCTTTACCATTGTAGGACATATCAAATGTAACCATCTTGACATAGTGCTGCCTAGAAGGTCAAGAGTTAGTATAACAATTAGGTGCATTACAGTTTCTGACTCATTTTTAGTCTCTTCCTATTAATGCTGAGAGCATGCAAAGATTATATATTTAAAATCTTTTTGCATTTCCAGGAAGACTATTGTTTAATATCTTCACAAACGTGGAAAATGTTAGTATGTAGGTCTTACTCCTGGCTTTATAATATCAAATGCGTTGGTTTTGGTTTTGATTATTTAAAAAATAAAATCAAAACATACTAATACAAAATATGCAAACAGTATTAAGATACTTAAGATATTGCATATTATTTACTGCAATGGAATTCTTGAAACTTTTCTTGAATTTGCCAAGAGCAGAACAGATGATTTGATGTTTTTTTTGTAGACGATAATGATATCATGAGTAAAAAGAAAGGAAAGCAAAAACCATGGAACTCTAGATGTGAAAAAGTTTCCACTGTCATTACATACTCTTACAGAAGAAGGTGAATCTTGAATTCAGGACTTAACAAGTAATTTGAAGAATATGTAAACAGTTTATTAAAACATCAGCATTGCACATACAGGAGACCACATTCTGAAGATATACCACAGTATGACTGGGACACACATAACCCATTCACAAACTTGCCTCACTTCACAGCCAGTGGAACTGATATGGTTTATCTAGCCAAGGGTCTGACCTACATCGTGGGTTCATGTACTGTGTATGTGTATATCTGTATGGACATTATATGTACTGTATCCATACATTTGCATTGTGCATATCCTCCTTCATTCACTGCTTGATTCCTATGGAACAGGATTCTCCACAGATCTTTTACATCATGCAACACCAGACTGCATGTGGAATGTATAGTATGACATACAGTCAAGCACGGCAACTTGGGTTTTACCAGTCACACAATGAAACAGTGGGTGCCAGCCCACTAGGAATGAGGCCAGACTAAGCAAGTACTGGCAGACAGATTGCAGGACACTCTATGAATATATTTCAAGAAAAGTGAAAATGGTATCCTGTTTCCCTGTACCCTGGGAAATCCACAGCTGAAATAAAGCTTAAGGTAGTTGTTTAAAAGAAAAGGATACAGGTGAGGAACTTAGGCATAAAAGTATGCATTCTGTAGCCTTCATGATCAGTTTTATGAAGGCTTCAGGAGTAATACGACCCTTCTTCTATCCAAAGGCCTTAAGTGTTAAAGGTAAACTTTTGTAGAGGCTAGTGGAGTATGGCATGATTAAAAATTATCTGAATGAAGCTCTGAGTACTCCCAGCTCCTAGAAATCGGTCTAATATACCACACCTTCAAGGCATTATGAGAGTATAGTAGCTGTGATGGTCCAAGACTCTGGAAAATACATGGTTTGCAGACAGAGGCAACAGGGAATCTGTGTCTCAAAGTTTGCATTGTGATACCAATGCACATGCATGCACTAGGAATATGCATCCTAAAACATGCATATTAGCTAAGTATCTTGTTTGTATTGAGGACCTTTCTCATCATTTCACTTCCGACTTGTATAAGTGTTTTTTAACCCACTTAAGTGTTCCAATTAAATTGTAAGAAAGTATAAAAAATTTGTCATGACAGGACATACCATGTGCACATTTATTGCAATAGTCTAAATTTGGTGTATTTCTGTCTGGAAAATATAAAAGGTATTCACAAAACATTAGTGTTGTGGAGACTACGATCAAACTTGCAGAATACATGTGATACACTTGCAACATTTTTTCAAGGTATAAAGGAGACTAATTTTTTTTTGGATTCCATTAGTAGATTCCAGATTGTAGTTGTTAGTCTTTGCTCTTTAGTATTGTCTAAATCTAGTTGCAATTAAGTAAGAACGTGATTTCCAAAACACTTAGTAGCAGATCATATGTCCTTTTGCTCAGCCAAGTGTGTACTTGAGGAGAAGAAAACAGAAAAGTGCCTTCAGCCCAAGGACATGGAAAGTGTAACCCTTCAAACTGATGATCAATAATTAAGGTCTTTGATGCTTTGAATCATTTAGATAATAAGATTGCTTTGAAGTAAGTAAATAACAAATTAGAATTTGTGGTAGTCACAGGTGTTTGGCATGACCGCTTGTAATCAAAAGCAAAATGAATGCATTTTACTCTGTGTAATTAGAAAAAGAAATGAAGTTTATATGCAAATTGTGAAGCACTTTACTAAGAGATAACCGGTCAGACAGCTTTTTGTAATTGAAACTTTCATTTATGGAGAGAATTTGCAAAATATCCATTTTCAATGCAATTTCAGTGCAGCTGCTTGAACTATCTTAGTCTTCCTAAGAGAGAAATTCAAACATCACTGGTACCATGCCAATCTTGTTACAGCACAATAAGGACAACATATGCATTTTTAAACTTTTCTTTCTTTCCCCACCTCTGAAATGATAGCAAACAAAAACCCCTGAATGTTAGGTGAAATTATTTGATGCCAGTAAATAAGTAAATAAATAAACACTGGGAGATAAATAAGAAAGAAAAAAATCTGCTAATATGTTTCAAGCATTTTTTGAGATTGGAAGTTAATATTGAAGAACAATGAGGGCTTTTCACCAATCATCCACAGTCAAGGGAATATTTCCTCACTGGCTGGCATTGCCAAAGCATCTCAAACATTTCCATTTGGAGTACTGATGTCACCTTCAAAGGTCATGACTGACAGAGAATGCATGAGGAAGAAATTGCTTGGAGTAGGTATGCCAAGAAAAAATGGATGCAAGTGTCTTAATAGTGAAATGGGATTTGTTGTGAAGGGATGCGAGATAACTGATAGATTAGTCCAAGGAAATATGACACAGTGGGATAAACAGGAAGAGTGTAGAAACACCAAGCAAAATACAGATTCAGACACAGAAACTGAGAGGAGGATTCAGAATAAGCGTGTGGAGAATGGAAAGTCTAAGGCAGAGGAGAACAGAGGAGGCAGTGCGTGAAGCCATGATGAAATTGGTTTTTTCAAGGTTTACTCTTCAAAATGAGGTCTGTAAACTTCAAGATATCGTGGCTGAGAAACACAGCTGACACAGCTGACAGAATTAGCTGATAAAACTAAGATTTGATTTTTTATGTTGAACCATTGCCTAACCAGTACTGAAGATATCTTGTCTTCCCAGTGTTCAAATATAATAAGTTATCTTTGTAACCTATATGAAAGAGAAAGATGAAAGGAGTGGGTTTTCCTATGGCATTTCTCCTATCCTCTGAATAGTCAGACAGCAGTGGCTGCAAATCTGTCATTGTAAGTGAATCACAGTCGAAATTCTCTTTGAGTCTCACTTCTTGTCCTATATTGTTCATATTGCCTTAGCTATTGGCAGAATTTCTTGCCTTTTGAAGAAAAAAAAATTCTGACTAATTTTAGTGTTACCAATCATGCTTTTTGTAAATACTTTCAGGAACCTCTTACTCGAAAGGTAATATAGTATTATATGGATGCTAAAAAGCTTTAGCAGAGAAACTTTCCAGCTTTCTGCAGCATTTTGTGAGGCTGCAGCATTTCGTGAGAGCTCTGTCTTTCCCATGCAAACTATTAGAAACAATGATATGGGTTTTGTAAACTAACTTTGCTATCTTGCACCTGCAGATGGTTTGTAGAATTGTTGTGATACTGACTAGAGAAATATTTTGAAATGGGTGTTGGGAGAACTGACCAATCACTTCAGGAGGTGGACGGTTTAAGGTCCAATGACCTTACATTGTGCAAGAATACTAACATATAAAATGGGCTGTACATAATTAAATAAAGACACTTCTTCACCTTTTCTTCCTGGACCAAATCTGTGCTGGTTTTCTCTCCATACTCGCTACTACAGTGACAGTATTAAAGTGTCTTAAATGCTCACCTCCTGTATCCTTGTTGTGTTTTAACCCAGCCAGCAGCCAAGCCCCTCTCAGCCACCCACTCACTCCCTCAGCAGAGAAACTGGGGAGAGAACTGGAAAGGTAGAAATTAGAAAACCCGTGGGCTGAGATAAAAACAGTTTAATAGGGAAAGCAAAAGACACACACACACAAGCAAAGCAAAACAAGGAATTAATTCATTGAACACCTGCCAGGCTTCCCATGCCTGGCAGGTGTTCAACCATCTCCCCATCAGAGGTACCAGTGACTTGGGAAGACAAACACCATCACTTCAAATGTTCCACCCTTCCTTCTTCTTCCCCGCACTTTCTATACTGAGAACAATGTCATACCGTCTGGAATATCCCTTTGGTCAGTTGGGGTCACCTGTCCTGGCTCGGTGTACTCCCGACCTCCCAGGTACCCCCAGCTTCCTCACCAGCATGGCAATATGAAAAGCAGAAAAGGCCTTGGCTCAGTATAAGCCCTGCTCAGCAATAACAAAAACATCTCTCTATTATCAGCCCTGTGTTCAGCACATATCCTAAACACAGCCCCATACCAGCCACTGTGAAGAAATTTAACTCTACCCCAGCTGAAAGCAGCACGCCTATATCCTAATCAATGGGAAGCTGAATATGAGTCAGCACTGTGCTGTGACAGCCAAAAGGGACAATTATATCCTGGGGAGTATTAGGCACAGCATTATGAGCCAGCTGAAGGATGGGATTGTCCTGCTCTACTCTGTGCTGATGCAGCTTCATCTCAAGTTCTATGTGCTCTTTTGGGTACTGCAATATAAGGCTATTAAACTATTAGAAAGCATCAAAAGGAGGGCTACAAAGATGGTGAAGTCTGGATGAGAAGCCATACGAGGAGCAGCTGAGGTCACTTGGCTTGTTCAACCTGGAGTAGAGAGCTTACTCCTGAGGGGAAGTGGTGGGACAGGCACCTATCCCTTCTCTGTGGTGACCAGTGAGAGGACTTGAGAGAATGGCATGAAGCTGTGACAGGGGAGATTTAAATTATGTGTTAGTACATGGTTCTTCACCCAGAGGGTGGTTGGACACTGGAACAGGCTTCCCAGGGAAGTGGTTATAACACCAAACCTGACAGAGTTCAAGAAGCATTTGCACAAAGGTCTCAGGCACATAGATTATTCCTTGTGAGTCTGTTCCAGCTTAGGATATTCTATGACTCTGTGATGCACTCTTTTTCCCTACATTTCACAGTACCTGACCTTTTGCTTTTATATGGCATCTATTTTCTTGATTAATATTACAATGCATCACCTTTATGAGCAGTTATGCCACCTTTCCTTCAACTGGCTTTTGTTGGAAGTGACTTCTATGACTATTAATTATTTCCCATAGAATTCAGCCCCAGCTAGTAACCTTGCTTATTAAAAAAAAAAAAAAA